>CM065592.1:97488044-98034132 GCA_033119425.1 Bufotes viridis | reverse complement strand
ACAGTGGCCCTCCATTCAGAATAATACCCCCAGTCGCCCCCACACTGGGGGTTTTACTGTATGGAGGGGGCACTGGGGGTTATTATATTGTATGATGGTGACTGGAAGTCATTATATTGAATGGGGCTCTGGTGGTCATCATACTGAATAGAGGGTCATTGGGGATCATTATACTAAATGGGAGGCAGCTGTTGCTGCCTACTCCAAGATCTCAAATGTTAGTGATGGTGAAGGTGACGATGATGACTTGTCGATGGATGTCACGTGGTTGCCCACAAGAGAGGAAGAGGAGCGCAATTCAGAGGGAGAGAAAGAGCAGCAGAGAGGGATAAGAAGGAGGAGAAGCAGGCAGAGCTTGCAGGGCACAGGAGGCAAAAAGCAGACTGGAAATGTATCTGGAGTGAGCCATCCACCATGCATGGTCTTTTCTGGCGCTCCCAGGACTGCCGGCACATGGCTCCACAGTGTGGGCTTTTTTTTTAAAAGTGTGAGCTGCTGATAATAGTGTTGCCATCTGCAGCCACACTCCCGGCGCTCTACGTCCTGCCTCTTCTCCTTCTCCTCTCTCCTCCCATTTGTCCTTCACTCCACCTTTCACCGTGCCGTCGTCACTTTTATCTGGCAGAACGCAGGCTTTTGTGGTCCAAATGTTCGAGCGTAAAAAGTTGATGAAGCTAGTCCGCCAACTACTGCCATATAAACTGGTGGACTCAGAGGCCTTTAGAAAATTTGTGGCCATTGGCACACCGCAATGGAAGGTTCCCGGAAGGAAATATTTCTCCCAGAAGAGCATCCCAGAGCTGTATGGCCATGTTAAGTGGCAAGTGAATATATCTCTGTCACACAGTGTCGGTGCCAAGATACATCTGACCACAGACAAATGGTCTAGCAAACACGGGCAGGGAAGGTACATAACTTTTACTGCCCACTGGGTGAACCTTCTGAAGGCCGTCAAGCATGTAACCCGTGGCTCCCGTGTAGTTTTGGTGTTACCGCCAAAGATTGCATGCAGGCCTGCCTCTTCTTCTCCTCCTCCTACTCCATCCTCTGTCTCCTCCTCGGCTGACTCCTCCTTTTCCACTAATACCTCCTCTTCAACTGCTCCCCCCAAGCTCCCCAGAACCTATTCGACGTCCCAGGTGAGACGTTGCCATGCTGTGCTGCGGCTGTTGTGCCTGGAAGCCAGGAGCCACACCGGTCCTGCACAGCTTTGAGCTCTGCAGTCACAGGCCGATCAGTGGCTAACCCCACTCAATTTGACAGTTGATAAAGTAGGGTGCGACAACAGTGTTAATCTGCTGAGCGTGCTGAAACAGGGCAAAATGACACACGTGCCATGCATGGCACACATCCCGAACTTATTCGTGCAGTGATTCATTGCCAAATACCACGGGGTCCAGGATGTCTTGCAGCAGGCCAGGAAAATCTCTGGCCTTTTTAGAAGATCTTACACAGCAATGGCTTGCCATGCTGACGTGGGAGCTTGGTTTCTTTTCAGTGTGCCAGTGGTTGCTTATGCGCGACACATGCAGACTTCTGCAGCCATTTGATGAGATCACCAAACTGGTCAGTCACAGCCAGGGCGCCATCAGTGACATCGTAACTTACGCCTTCTTTCTGGAGCGTGCTTTGTGTCGTGTCATTGATCAAGCCGTTGAGGAGCAGTAGTTGGAAGATGAGGAAGTCGCAATGCTGAATGAATTCCCAGGGGGGGGCTACTCCATCTGAGACAAGTCCGCAGAAGTCTGAAGAGGAGTCAGAGGAGGATGGTGGCTGGGGAGAGGAGGAGCAAGAAGAGCAGGCTTTGAGGGGGACTTTAAATTTTTTGGGGATCCCTGGTGTTGTCTGTGGCTGGGGGGAGGAGACCGAGGATGACATTCTCCTGGGCGATGAGCAGGAGCCAGGGCGCTGAACCGCTTCCAAGTTAGTGCAAATAGGGGTCTTCATGCTTCAGTGTTTGAAGAGGGACCCCCGTATAAAAAACATAAAGGGCAAGGACCAGTACTGGGTGGCAACATACTTAGACCCCTGGTACAAACACAAAATGGCGGACATGTTACCAGCATCACAGAGGGCTGGCAGAATGCAGCATTTCCAGGCCTTGCTGCGAAAGATGCTACATTCTGCTGTTGCGGGAGCTGGCAAAAGAATTTATACCCACGGCGAAACAGGTGCGGGTACGAATCTACCGCACGTGCAAGAAGAGGGTGGTTTGAAGATGTGTTGGTCACTTCGGATATGAGATCATTCTTGCAGCCAACACATCGACAGCCGTCCTCTGGATCCAGCCTCAGTGAACGCCTAGGCAGACAGGTGTCTGACTACATCAGGTTGACGGCCTATCTGGACGCTCTGAGAAGCGAGGAACCTCTGGACTACTGAGTGTGCAGGCTTGACCTGTGGCCAGAGCTGGTACAATTTGCCATGGAACTCTTGGCTTTCCCCTCATCGAGTATCCTGTCCAAAAGGATGTTAAGCGCAGCAGGGAGGATCGTGACCGATAAGCACACTCGCCAAGCTCCCTACAGTGTCATTTCTAAAAATGAGTGAGGCATGGATCTCAGAGGAATTCAACACCTGTGATGACCACGTGTAATTGAATTTCCTCATGCCAGCACACACATATCTGCCACCACCCAGAAAAAAGAATGATCCTTGTCTTATGTATATACAGTATTTTGTGAATGCAGGTATATCGCAGGCCTCAATCAATATTTGATGGAAACTGGTATATCAAACCCCTTAATCAGTATTTTGTGGAAGCAGGTATATCGCAGGCCTCAATCAATATTTAGTGGAAATAGGTACTGTATATCAAACCCCTTAATCATTATTTTGTGGAAGCAGGTATATCTCAGCCCTGAATCAGTATTTTGTGGAAGCAGGTATATCAAACCCCTTAATCAGTATTTTGTGGAAGCAGGTATATCGCATGCCTCAATCAATATTTGATGGAAACTGGTATATCAAACCCCTTAATCAGTATTTTGTGGAAGCAGGTATATCGCAGCCATCAATCAGTATTTTGTGGAGGCAGGTATATCAAACCCCTAATCAGTATTTTGTGGAAGCAGGTATATTGCAGCCTTCAATCAGTATTTTGTGGAAACAGGTATTTCGCAGGCCTCAATCAATATTTGGTGGAAACAGGTATATCGAACCCCTTACTCGGTATTTTGTGGAAGCAGGTACATCGCAACCCTCAATCAGTCTTTTGTGAAAGCAGGTAAATCAAACCCCTTATTCAGTATTTTGTGGAAGCAGGTATATTGCAGGCCTCAATCAATATTTTGTGGAAATAGGTATATCGAACCCCTTAATCAGTATTTTGTGGAAGCAGGTATATCGAACCCCTTAATCAGTATTTTGTGGAATCAGGTATAATGCAGGCCTCAATCAATATTTTGTGGAAATAGGTATATCGAACCCCTTCATCAGTATTTTGTGGAAGCAGATATATTGTAGGCCTCAATCAATATGTGGTAGAAACTGGTATATAAAATCCCTTAATCAGTATTTTGTTGAAGCAGGTATATCACTGCCCTCAATCAGTATTTTGTGGAAGCAGGTATATCGCAGCCCTCAATCAATATTTTGTGAAAGCAGTTATATCAAACCCCTTAATCAGTGTTTTGCGGAAGCAGGTATATCGCAGGCCTCAATCAATATTTTGTGGAAACAGGTATATCGAACCCCTTAATCGGTATTTTGTGGATGCAGGTATATCGCAGGCCTCAATCAATATTTGGTGAAAACAGGTATATCAAACCCCTTAATCAGTATTTTGTAGAAGCATATATATCGCAGGCCTCAATCAATATTTGGTGAAAACAGGTATATTGAACCCCTTAATCGGTATTTTGTGGAAGCAGATAAATCGCAGGTCTTAATCAATATTGCCGCAGGTCCAGCAATCGATGACGACAAGTCTGCTTCTGGTGGTGATGGTGACCACAACTCTTCCTCTTCATGCTCATGTACGGCCTGATCCAGCACTGTTCGCAGGGCACGCTCCAGAAAAAACGCATATGGGGTGAGGTCGATGATGTTGCCTTGGATTTGACTGACTAGGTTTGTCACCTCCGCAAAAGTATGCATGAGCCTACAGCCATTGTGCATGAGCGTTCAGTAACACGGCCAAAAAATACCCAGCTCTGCAGAGGCTGTCCTCTTTTTTTAAATTAAAAAAATCTGTTCTTACCAGTTTAATCTCTGTTTTGTCCCCTATCAGGGGCCGGTGTATGGAATAGATTTTAGGAACCGGGAGATAGAAAAAGATGGTTGGTTGGTCGGTCCTCTTCCTTCCAATTTGGGGCACTGCGTGTGCACCGTGCAATGTACTGTGCCACCCTATATGAGTGGTGTGTTAAGTAGTACTATTCCTATCAGTTTAATGCCTGTTACGTCCCCTATCAGGGGACGTGTATCGAATAGATTTTAGGAACCGGGAGTTGGAAAAAGATGATTGGTCGGTCCTCTTACTTCCAATTTGGGGCACTGCGCTGTACTGTGCTACCAATACAAATAGTGTGAACTATTATTCTTACCATTTTAATCTTTGTTAAGTCCCCTATCAAGGGACGTGTATTGAATTGAATCCTTGCATGAGGAGATAGAGAAAACAGCTTGCTCTGTCCGCTTCCTTCTAATTTTGGGCACTTGCAATGGAATTTTCCACCAATGCAACTTGTGTTAACTAAGTACTATTCCTATCAGTGTAATCTCTGTTTTGTCCCTTATCATGGCCAGGGCCGGTGTAGTGAATAGATTTTTGGAACCGGGAGATGGAAAAAGACCCATGCTCGGTCCGCTTAGTTTGAATTTTAGATCACTGCACGTGCGCCGTGCAATGTACTGTCACACCCTATATGAGTGCCGGGAAGTGGGCACAGTACAGTCTGTGGGCCTGACACACACTGGCAGGCAACTGCAATTATATTAAAGGGTAAAAATTAAATGACTTTTTTATCTGCATGGTAATGTGCCACCCTATTTGAGAAGTGGGCAGTGGGCACAGTACAGTCTGTGGGCCTGACACACACTGGCAGGCAACTGCAATTATATTGAAGTGTAAAAATTAAATGACTTTTTTTATCTGCAAGGTACTGTGCCACCCTATATAAGTGGTGGGCAGTGGGCACAGTACAGTCTGTGGGCCTGACACACACTGGCAGGCAACTGCAATTATATTAAAGGGTAAAAATTAAATGACTTTTTTATCTGCAAGGTACTGAGCCACCCGATATGAGTGGTGGGCTCTTGCAGTGGGCACAGTACAGTCTGTGGGCCTGACACACACTGGCAGGCAACTGCAATTATATTAAAGGGTAAAAATTAAATGACTTTTTTATCTGCAATGTACTGTGCCACCCGATATGAGTGGTAGGCTCTGGCAGTGGGCACAGTACAGTCAGTGGGCCTGACACACACTGGCAGGCAACTGTAATTATATTAAAGGGTAAAAATTAAATGACTTTTTTATCTGCAAGGTACTGTGTCATCCTATATGAGTGGTGTGCACACAGTACACTCTGTGGACCTGCGGCCTCTCACACACGGGCAGGCAACTGCAATATATATATTGAAAAAAATAAATATAAGCAGACTGATGTACCAGACCTAAAAAGGGCTTTTTGGGGTGCTGTCAGGACGCTGTCCTTACAGCAGATGAGTCTTTGAGGGCTGGAGTGGACACAGAACACTGGCCTAGCTAACGCTTTCTCTATTAATTCAGCAGCAGCAGCACTCTCCCTGCTCTAACTAACACTGTAGCTTCAAAATGAATCTAAGATGGATGCTGTCCTTGCTTTTTGATAGGAGGTGGGAGGGTCTTGGAGGGAGGGTATGCTGATTGGCTGGAATGTTTCTGCTGACTGTGAGGTACAGGGTCAAAGTTTGCTAAATGATGAAGTATAGGGGCAGACCGAACATCGCATATGTTCGCCCGCCGCAGCGAACGCGAACATGCGATGTTCACTGGGAACTGTTTGCTGGCGAATAGTTTGGGACATCTCTAATCGCAGGCTTTGGTGGAAACAGGTATATGAAACCCCTTAATCAATATTTTGTTGCAGCAGGTATATCGCAGCCCTCAATTAGCAGAACTGCACACAACTGCTGCACAATACAAATGCACTATAATATACTTTCTATGTTAGAAAGAATATTATAAGTATATCACACCACTCAGTATATCACACCTATAGATAGTACATCTATACCACTCCTTAAAAGGACTTTTGTGGCCCTATTAGCTAGCGTTTGGTGTCCCTAACAGCCTGTCCCTGCTCCACAAAGCAACCTCTCTCTACACTGGCAAAACACAGAATGTAAAATGGCTGCCAGATCGGGTTGTGTTATAGGGTGGGGGTGTGTCCATGGGCTTAAACGTCTCAATTGGCTGTCCAGTCCTAGCTGATGGTCATGGTCATGGTTCAAAGTTCAGCGTAATGCAAAAGAATAAGGCGCCGGCAGACATTGCCATATAATCGCAATTTTGGCTAGTCGTGAACGGGCAAAGTTCGCTGCCAAACGACCGCCGGGTGAACCGCAAGGCCATCTCTAATTGTGCCTACTGTGAAACATGGAGGAGGCTCTGTTATGTTTTGGGGTCGCTTTGTTGCATCTGGCACAGTGTGTCTTGAATCTGTGCAGGGTACAATGAAATCTCAAGACTATCAAGGCATCTGGAGCAAAAGGGGGTTGCCCAGTATTGGAAAGCTTGGTCTCATTTGCAGGTCATGGGTCCTCCAACAGGATAATGACTTAAAACACACCTAAAAACATCCAAGAATGGCTAAGAGCAAAGCATTGGACTATTCTGAAGTGGCCTTCTATGAGCCCTGATCTAAATTCTATTGAACATCTGTGAACATTCTTTTGTTGGAATTTTTACTGGAGATTTTTTTAGTGTTATGATTTTAAGCTGGGAATTTTTGTAGGTTTTTCTCATAATCTGCTAGCTAGTAAAAGGTGTGAATTGATATATAGGAAAGAGGAATAAATATAAATCCACAACGCATTTTGAGTGAATGCCATGTTTTAGCACTATTTTACTTGGTTGGTACTGTGTTGGCATCTGATTATAGACATGACTTAGGAGGATAATCAAAAACATCAGTGCCTAGACCTGAGTGTGCGCCAGGGGCAGTAATAACTCCCAGTGTGAGGGAGGAAATGCTTTCTAATCCCACTATTCCTGTTGATCTGGTCAATAGACTGATTTATAAGGTAAAACTTCCACAGAGTTCATATGAAAAGTGATATAACAATGTGCTTCTTTCATCCCCTGTAACTCAGTCACTGCGTGGGCATTGTCAGATGGCACACCCCAGTCGCATAGGGTGTTCTGAGCTGGAAAGTTTGCTAAAAAGAACCCAATACCAAGTGCTCAAACATTACACCCTTAACTGAAGCAGTCAATGAGTTTCAATAGATTTTATGACCTGTGAAGTATACTCATTCAATTGTTCTCATGTCACATGCAAACTACCTCTACCTGGGTGTCCTATACAGCACATTCCTACTGTTTCCATCCTGCTTTGGTTCTACTAAACAGCCATTACCTTTATCTACTTGATTTGATGAGTTTATCGCCATTATAGTCATGGATGGTTTAAAGGGAATGTGTGATCCTTTTTTTGTTTAACATATTTTTAAAGTATTAGATGTTATTTTTTAAATTTGTATATATATATATATATACAAAAAACATAAATCCTGCAGTTTTTGCACTGGCCACTAAGTCTAATAATAGGTGTTATATAGGTGTTATTTTTTGGACTGTACAGATCACTTTATTGCAGTTACCTGTCATTCTAATTCTGACTGTAATGATATCACCTGTGTGTATATATAAGACAAGATCCACCATTCACAATAGGGGATTGTCAAAGCTTATCTGCTCTCTCTTGGCCTCTGCACAAGTCACAGAGGATGCCTAGAAAACTCTCTGTTAAGAACAGCTCAGGCAAAATGGCCGCCCATAATTGTGTGCACGAAAAAAAAATTAAAAAAAATCTGCAATCAGAAAATAAAAACAGCTTCTAAAAAAGGATATGTCTCACTATCTGGTATTAATTGGGGGAAAACATTTTTGGTGAAACATTTCCTTATTCATACAAACAAATTTTGTGATTTTTGTCTGTTTTTCATTTCGGCAGTACCATGCCACTAAAAATGAAATAGAAAATTGTCGTTCTGTAGCAGATAGAGATAAGGTGCCTATACTGATAGGCAGTGGCGTACATAGAGAAGTAAGGGCCCAATGGCAAGAATCAAACCAGACCCCCCACACAGGACAGAAGGTTTTCTGTTTAAATCCTTTTCAATGACCCTTGGGCCATTTTTTCACTGCTGCATTTGCTAAAAGTTGTTCCTTTAGAGGGTTGTGTCCTGACCAAGTTTTCACCTCCAGTAGAAGAGGAGATAATCCCAACTAAGACTGGGCTCCCTCTTGCCCTGGGCCCCATAGCAGTCGCCTGGTCTAACGCTATGGTAGTTACGCCCCTGCAGATGTTAATCCATTCTTTGGTCTACTGCTGCTGAGAAGGGAAGAAGATATGTGCTAGTATAATAGTATATTATAGATTGTGGATAACTTTGTGACAGCTATTGTTCTCTTGATAGGCCTAGATAAAGTTGCCCACAGAAGAGCATTGCACTTATCAGCATAATGTGTGAGTATAATGCTCTAACTGAAGTCACTCAGCCTCTTCCCTCACTGGTCACAGTGAATGGTCTGACTGAGAAAGTCAAGGGAGGTAAGCCAGGACAGAAAGCAGAATACATAGAGTTATTATATTTTGAACCAAAAGGTCCGCTTTTGGTGGATTTTGAACTAATGTTGGTCTGTGGATGACACTATTATGGGGGAATCTGTGGATGACACTATTATGGGGGATCTGTGGATGACACTATTATGGGGGAATCTGTGGATAACACTATTGTGGGGGATCTGTTGAAGATGCACTGCTATGGGGATCTGTGGATGATGCACTGTTATGGGGTGGATCTGTGGATGGCACTGTTATGGGGGGGATCAGTGGATGGCACTGTTAAGGGGGGATCTGTGGATCGCACTGTTATGGGGGGGATCTGTGGATGGCACTGTTATGGGGGGATCTGTTGATGACACTGTTATGGGGGTCTATAGCTGACACTGTTAGGGGTGTCTGTGGCTGACACTGTTATGGGGGTCTGTGGCTGACACTGTTATGGGGGACTGTGGCTGACACTGTTAGGGGGGTCTGTGGCTGACACTGTTAGGGGGTTTGTGGCTGACACTTATGGGGGTCTGTAGCTGACACTGTTATGGGGGGGATCTGTGGATGACACATAAAAAGCATTTTATGCTACGTGTCATCCACAGATCCCTCCCGTAACAGTATCAGCCACAGACCCCATACAGTGTCAGCCACAGATCCCCCATAACAATGTCAGCCACAGACCCCCATAACAGTGTCATCCACAGATGAATATGGGGGCCGCCATCTATGATAGTTTTGTAATGGCAGCGGGACCCAGTGCAGTCACTGTATTCTATTGCCCCAGGCCCTGCTTACTGTACTAATAGTAGCCAATGTTGAACTATAATAATGTCCATAGTGTCCATTAATGTTCACTTACGAATCTACCTATCAAGCAGGAGGAGGAGGCGGCAGGAGGAGGAGTAAAAAGGCCGGGCGGGCAGGCACTGGCAGCGTAACTCAGTACGTCACGCGCCCGCGCCACCTGCTTCATTTATAAAATGGGCATACTGATTTACGCTACCAGTGCCCGCCCCGCCTCTTGCCTCCTCCTCCTGCCACCTCCTTCTCCTGCTTGATAGGGAGATTCATAGGTGAATATTAATGGATTATACATTATTGTAGTTCAACATTGGCTACGATTAGTACGGTGAGCGGGGCCCAATGCAATAGAATACAGTGACTGCATCGGGCCCCGCTGCCATTACAAAAGTAGATGCCGGCTCCCAGCCCCTCCTCCCTCCCCACTGATACACCTGCCGACCGCACTGTGCAGCATATGGTCGGTGGTGTATCAGTGTAACCTGCAGCATTCGCCCCATAAGACGCACTGCCATTTTCCCCCCACTTTGGGGGGAAAAAGTGCATCTTATAGGGCGAAAAATACGGTATATCTAAAAAAGCATACACATACACATTTTTGTAAAAAAACAAAAGATAGAATATGCACATATAGACTATTAATATGTGATGACATTTTTGATGGTAATGTCCCTTTAAGTTCTTCTACTTTAGCTGTATTAGGAAGATGTGCTTTAACCCCTTAAGGACCGGGGGTTTTGGGATTTTTGCGTTTTTGTTTTGCGCTCCCTGCCTTCCAAAAGCCATAACATTTTTATATTTCCGCTCACATAGCCATATGATGGCTTATTTTTTGCGGGACAAGTTGTACTTTTTAACGCTACCATTTATTTTTGCATGTGATGTAGTGGGAAACGGGAAAAAAATTCCAAATGGGGTGAAATTGCAAAAAAGCAATTTCACCACAGTTTTACTGGGTTTTAAATTACAACGTTCGATTTGCGATAAAACTGACTGGTTAATTTTATTCTTCAGGTCAGTACGAATCCGGCAATACCTAATATGTATAGTTTTTCTTGCGTTTTGATAGTGAAAAAAAAATTAAAAGTGGGAATTTTTTATTTTATTTTTTTGTCGCCATGTTTTGACCCCTATAACTTTTTTGTAATTATGCGTACGGAGCAGTGTAGGGGCTCATTTTTGCGGGGCAATCTGAACTTTTAATTGATACCATTATGGGGTGCGTATGATGTTTTGATCACTTTTTATTCATTTTTTTAGGAAATGAAGCGTCCAAAATGGCGAATTAGCCATTTGGACGCTTTCTTTCCGTTTTTATGTTTACCGTATGGTGAATATTTTTAATATTATTATAGTATAGGCGTTTTCACACATTGCGACACCCATTATGTGTAATTTTTTATTTTTTATTTATTTTATTTTCATTTTGGGGAAAGGGGGTGATTTGAATTTTTATATATTTTTTATTTTATTTATTATTATTTTTTTACCACTTTCTTATAGTTCCCATAGGGAACTATAAGATGCAATCATCAGATTTCTATTCTCATATATTCCAATGCAATAGCATTGGAATATATGAGAAAATTGCATATTTCCTATGGAGCCTATTACAGTCATAGGCTCCATAGGAATACTGTGTAGTAACCTAGGTTTCATTCACAGAAACCTAGGGTACTACATGCATGCTCGGCTCCCCTTGTGGCCATCAGGAGCCGGAGCAAACCGAAAGTGAAACTTTCGGTTTGCGCGATCAGATGCCGTGGTCAGGATTGACCACGGCATCTGAGGGGTTAAATGTCCGCGATCGGCATCGCTGCCGGTCGCGGACATGAGCTGCGGGTGTCAGCTTGATGAATCAAGCGTTTACCCGCAGCTCATGCGCCATCTTTAAAGCGCGGACGAAGGGCGTACATGTACGCCCTTCGTCCTTAAGGGGTTAAAGCATTTTTTGTCATTTCCGTTTTTTTTAAATACTTAAGTGGTGTATTAATTTTTAATATGGCACCTTATGAATTTCACATTTTAGAACATGGTAGCTGATAAGCTACCATGTATTGTTTTCTTAGGCCTAGCTTTCAAAAATTGGGGTATTATGATGATGAAATAGGACTAGAACTGTTCCAAATCTATGTCAGAACCCTTTGCACTAAAATGGCATAGCTCATAAGAACAAGACCAAAACATGTACATCTATGAAGGGAAGAGCCCCAACATAAATAGCAAGATATACTGTAAGACCTGTACGTGTGCAACAATACAGGAGAGCAACATTCTGCCAGTTAACAGTTAATTTTGGGAGGTTGAAAAGCTCAGAGTCCAGGTAACACCATAAGAACATATGGTTGGATCTGCCAGGGCAAAGAACTGAGGAAAACACTCCAAACCTTGAGAGATTCAGTAATGTGGGGCACACCTAACTTTCTCATATACTGTACAATCAACATGCCAGAGGCCTGACTAGGCTGGCAGTTGCCCACTCACAAAAGAATGAGCAGTTTTTTTTAGCATGTATCCTGTTGTAAATATTTACTATACTGTATATTTACTCTACATTAAGTTGTAGTGTTGATCGAGCACCAAAGTGCTTGGGTGCTCTGATGCTTGAGTAGAACAATTTGGGATGCTCGGGTGATCTACAGAGCACCTGAGCACAATGGAAGTCAATGGGAGAACCCAAGCATTAAACCAGGCACCCCCTGCTCTGAAGAGGGGAGGGTGCCCTGTTCACAGGAAAAGGTCAGAAATTGATGGAAACACCACTGAAATGGTTCGGGAGCAGCATGGGGAGGATGTTTGGATGCATCTTGAACTCCCAGGTCGCTGCTGGGAACAATGTTGTCCGAGTAGTACACCACTTTAAAAGACTGACAATAATACACACAAAAAGGAAGATAAAATCATTTTTACAGGAAAAATTGTTAGGAAACATACTTTACTGTATATTTACTTGTATATAAAGTGCAAGTGCTGCCAAAAATTACAAGGAAGAGCCACTCCGATACAACCTGTATATCACATAAAGGAGGGCCTCATTAACATTGTGGTAATATTGTTCAGGTAGTGAGACTCCTACACTCATAATGCCCATGCACTAAGTGAAGGGCTGCCAAAAATTACAAGGTACCGCCACTTCAATACAGCCTGTATTACACATAATGGAGGGCATCATACACACCCTTGAAAAATTATGATTGATGGCCTGCTGATGACCCTCAAAAACATTTGGAGCAAATGCCTGTTGGGGACCATCTATAACATTAGGGACGAGGGCCTGCTGCTGAGCTGACCCTCTAAAACAATATGGGCAAGAGCTTGCTGGTGACCCTCTAAAACATTAGCAAAAAAAAAAGGTTTGTACAAGCAGCACTACAAATTCCATCCAGGAAAGCTGACCATAGTTACAGGTACCTAGGAAAAGGTCCGGAAGTAGGTGCACGCAGATGAGGGATCAGACCATGGTCCCCATAATGACGATAGAAAAGGGAAGAATCCGCAGCACTCTCCAAAGTATTCAAATCCAACAGATTTATTCCAGCAGCTAAGGAATAAATCTGTCGGATTTGAATACTTTGGAGAGTGCTGCGGATTCTTCCCTTTTCTATCCTCTAAAACATTAGGGGTGAGGGTGTGCTGCTGAGCTGACCCTCTAAATCATTAGGAGCGAGGGCACCCTAATAAGCATGTTGATATGATGGAGGAGGAGGACGAGAAAAGGAAGATTGAACCATATACCCTATTTTGTAGTGAAAGGGGTGCATTTGAGTACAGTGTATTCAATACACCATAAAAGCCACATTTAAAGTGCCTTTATGTTCAGCTGCTTTCCTCTGGTGGAGTACACAAGTCAGGACAGGAGCAATCCAGGCCTTGTTCATTTTTATAAGAGTCAACCTGTCAGCATTTTCAGTTGACAGGCGGATGCGTTTATCAGTTAATTTGCCCCCCGCAGCACTAAATACCCGCTCTGACAAAACTCTGGCTGCAGGGCAGGCCAGCGCTTCCAAGGCGTAGAGCGGCAGTTCGTTCCACGTGTCAAGCTTGGACACCCAATAGTTGTAAGGCACAGAGGGATCACTGAGGACATGGTCTGCTACGTACTCCTTCACCAGCTTCCAAAACTTTTACCTCCTTGTGACACTAGGCCACGCATCAGGGTGAGGGTGTTGGCGGGTTGTCATGAAACTGTCCCAGGCCTTGGAGAGTGTTGCCCTGCCTCTGTTTGAACTGCTGTGTGTTCCCCTCGTCTACCCTCCTCGGTTGTCCAAGGAACTACGTACTCTGCCGCCAGCGTTGTCAGCTGGAAATGTTTGGAGCAATTTTTCCACAAGGACCTTCTGGTATTGCACCATTTTGCTAGTCCTCTCCACCACAGGAATACGAGATGGGAAGAGAAGGGTGAACAACTAGTAATCGGTGTTGGCCAAAATGCGTACAACGCAAGGGTCACGGGAAAGGCATTATAACATAAAGTCAGCCATGTGTGCCAGAGTCCCAACAGACAAGACTTTGCAGTACTCATCAGGAGGATGACTCTCAATCTCCTCATCCTCTTCCTCCTCTTCTTTCCTTCCACGCTGAACAGATAGAATAAACCTACTATGGGTACTAACCTCTGTAGCGGAGGCAACCTTCTCCTGCTCCTTCTCCTCCTCATCATCATCCAATTCACGCTGAGAAGATGAACTGAGGGTGGTTTGGCTATTACCCTGTGGACTTTCTTACCCTTTTTCCACCTCTTCCAGATGCAAAGCATCCGCCTTCATTGTGAGCAGCGAGCGTTTCAGTAGACACAGAAGTGGGATGATTATACTGATAATAGCGGCATTGCCGCTCATCTTCTGTGTTGATTCCTCAAAGTTGAGTAAAACCTCACAGAGGTAAGACATCCATGCCCCCTAGTCGCTTGTGAAGAGTAGAAGCTGACTGGAAAGGCGACGACCATTTAGCAGCTGGTATTCCACTACTGCCCTCTGCTGCTCACAAAGCCTGGCCAACATATGTAACGTGGAGTTCCAGAGTGTACTCATGTCCCACAACAGTCGGTGAGCTGGCAATTGCAAGCGCTGCTGCAGCAATGCCAGATCAGCAGCAGCTGTAGATGACTTTCAGAAATGAGCACACATGCGGTGCACCTTCACCAGTAGCTCAGGCAAGTTGGGGAAGGTTTTGAGAAACCACTGAACCACTAAGTTGAACATGTGGGCTAGGCATGGTATGTTTGTGAGCTTGTTGAGCTCCAAAGCCGCTACCAAGTTATGGCCATTATCAGACACAACCATGCCTGGTTGTAGGTTGAGTGGCGAGAGCCACAGATCAGTCTGGTCCCTTATACCCTGCCACAGCTCTGTGGCGGTGTGCTGTTTGTCACCTAAGCAAATAAGTTTCAGCACGGCCTGTTGCCACTTCTCCACTCCAGTGCTATACTGCTTCCAGCTACTGACTGATGGCTGAGTGGTGCTGCAATATGAGAGTTCAAAGGTAGAAGTGGAGAAGGAGGTAGAGGAGGAAAAGGGGAGGGTGGGTTGCAGCGACTAATGTAGGTGGTGGCGGAAATCCTGATGGAAGTATGGCCCGCAATCCTTGGCGTTGGTAGCACCTGTACCATCCCAGGGTACGACTCACTCCTCGCCTCCACAATGTTCACCCAGTGTGCCGTCAGGAAAATGTAGCATCCCTGGCCACAACCACTTGTCCATGTGTCAGTCATTAGGTGGACGTTCCCAATAACTGCATTGGTGAGGGCATGGGTGATGTTACGGGACACATGCTGGTGTATGGCGGGGACAGCACACCGGGAAAAATAGTGGAGGCTGGGGACTGAGTAACGAGGGATGTCCACCGCCATCAGGCTGCGGGAAGCCTCTGTGTCCACAAGGCTAAATGGCAACATTTCCAGGGCCAGCAATTTGGAAAGGTGCACATTTAGTGCTATGGCCTGTGGGTGTGTGGCTGAGTATTTGTGCTTTCATTCAAAGGCCTGGGGTATGGACATCTGCAAGCTGCGCTGGGACACAGAAGTGGATTTGCTAGATGATGGTGTTCGCGAAGGTCCAGGTGCAGGGCGGGATGCATCCGGGCCTGTGTCTTGGACAGGGGATTGGCCAGCGCGTAACACAGGGGAAGAGGAGGCAGTGATGTGACCTGCAGACACTGATTGTAGACCCAGGCATTCGGCCCAACTATTAGGGTGCTTTGATGCCATGTGGCGGATCATGTGGTGGTGAGGTTGCTGGTGTTCACGCCCCTGCTTATTTTGGTATGGCACAAGTTGCAAATGACAATTCTTTTATCGTCCGCACTTTCCTCAAAAAAAGAGCCAGAATGCTGAACACCTACCCATTTGCAAGGGAGATTGCCGCAAGGGGGGTGCTCCCGAGAAAAGTTGCATGCCTGTTTGGTGTGGCCCGCCTTCTCCCTTTTTTCCACCCCTCTGCCTCTTCCAGCCTGTTGCGGTGCTGCAAATTCCTCCCCCTCTGTACTGCTGTCCTCGCTCAGCTTGCCACCTTCCCAGGTTGGGTCAGTGACTTCATCGTCCACTACCTCCTCTTCCACTTCGTCACTCTGGTCATCCTCCTGACTTGTTGACCTAACTAGAACCTCACTTATTGACAACTGTGTCTCATCCTCATAATAAACCTCTTAAGACACTAATCTCGGTTGACTTATTGGCAACTGTGTTTCATCATCATTCATCCACCTCGTGAAACACTAATTGCCATTCTCCACCATCATCTTTTTCTGACTGTGGATGTTCAAGAGTTTGGGAATCAGTGCACAAGATCTACTAATTTCTCTTTTCAAGCTGGCTTGGCGAGAGGACCAAATCAAGGGATGGTGCTGAAAAGAGCTTCTCGGAATATCTGAGTGCGGGATCACTTGTTTGCCAAGACTCACCATGGTGGGAGGAAGGATGATCAGGGTGAGGATTCTGTTGACTAGACTCTTGGCTACAGAGACTGGACATTGTGAAAGACAGGGTGGTGCTTAACCGACTGGAAGCATTATCTGCTGCAATACAACTGACCACCTGGTCGCTCTGGTGTGACTTCGAGAGTGGTGTTCTGCACCGCCCTGCAAACTGGGACATGAAGCTAGGTATTGACTGTGGTGGATGACTGTGTTTATTGTGCTCTAACAGCAAGCACAGTTTCACCCCGCCGGGGCCACAGCCTCTGCGTGCACCATCAGTAGCACGGCCACCTCCCCATCCCTTACTGCTCGACTTGAGCATATTAAATGGTATATATGCTTGCAAGTATGTCACACGTACAGTAGTGCAGGTTTTGTAAGTGTATGCGGAAATAAATTACCCTGAATGTAACCGATATTTTGGATGTGCAAACGTTATACAGGAGATGTAGCTCAGGTAATGTCGCTGTCACCAGTGGCAAAAAAAATTAACTGAATGTCACTGATATTTATGATGCGCAAACATTATACAGGAGATGTAGTGCAGGTAATGGCGTTGTTACCAGCGGCTAATAAAAAATTACAGGTAATGTCACAGCTATTTGAGATGCGCAAACGTTATACAGGAGATGTATGCAGGTAATGTCGCTGCTGTCACCAGCAGCTAAGAAAAAATTACAGGGAATGTCACAGCGATTTGGGATGCAAAAACGTTATACAGGAAATGTTTCGCAGGTAATGTCGCTGCTGTCACCAGCGGCTAAGAAAAAATTACAGGGAATATGTATATATATAATATATTTCGCAGCCAGATAAAACAATAGTCCTTAAATGGACTGTTGGGTCTCTAACAAAGTTTCAACACTCAAAACTCCTTAAAAAAAAACACAATTCCTCTCCCTACACTATCTGTCCCTGCTGCTGCAGTTTACCCTGACTAAGTCTGAGCCGAGACACGTGTTATCAGGTGCTATATAGCACTTAATGACGTGTTCCAGCCAGCCAATCACTGTAATGCCAGTAACCAACATGGCTATGGCATTACAGTGAGTGGCAGTACTGTCCTGCACGTTTATTGGCTGCGTAGCAGCCAACAAACGTGCGGGGAGGTGACTGGAGCATCGCGCTCGAGCACACGCGGTATTCGGCCAAACACTGCGATGTGCTGAGCATCGTGATGCTCGAGCTGAACACAAGTTGCTGAAAATCTTCTTATAGTCCCCCCCACCTTTTTTAAGTAGAATAAGAGCTTTGCAGGATATGGTTTAGACTTCTATGACCAAAGGGGAAAAAACCAAGATTTCGATTGAGGGTCTGTATTGTACTTATTCATTGTAACATCATGAACACCAACAGCAAAGGGTCACAGATGAAAAACGGTTTGTAAGCCTCTGATTACAGCAGGGTACAAGCCATAGACCATCTTATTTGAGAGCAAAATTATTTTTTATACCAGTTGGCTCCTTGCTTGCACTGTATGACTATTCAAGTTGCACATACTGTATGGTTATGCCCATTCATGTTTAATGTTCAGTAATTTGGGATAGATACTATGTTAGCATGCTCACTATTATATATACCTGGATCTATATGTTCTGACCTGGGGTAAAATATACACATCTCTGTTTTTGATACTGTTTAAGTGCTTGAACTTGGCATGACTAGAACTATATCAGTGTTTTACAAAAAGATTCAGATTCAGATCATTGCCTACCATTCTACATTAAGAGCTCCAAGCATACTTTCTGTGTTCTGGTAAGCACAAGTCTTCAATTCACTGCTAGAACATTTAACATTTTAATAGTGCTTTGACTTTATCAAAAAACGAGAACATAATGTCACAAGATTTATGTCCCACTATTAGACTGAGTAAATATGATATCATAACCAGCCTGATCAGTGTAGGATTTCATAAGGCTACTTCATTCTTAATCTTAAAGAGACATCAATATGGTCTAGCTCATATAAGTGGAGACCTTACATAGTGATTTTTCCAGAGGAGGAATTATGTAGGGATTCCATGTGCAGAATGTTTATGGTTGTTAGAGCATATTATTTCACAATCGGGTTTAGTTTGTTACAGTTTGGCTATTTTGTCAAACCTGAGAGAGTCTGAGATGCAAAACAAGCTCATAAAGTTAGGGTTTGCACATAAATCCCTCAGGATCAGTCCAGTTTTAGTGGAAATGTTCAAATAATGAAACATAGAAGGACAAAGAAACGTTACTGGTAAACTATAATCCGAGGAAAATAATAGACAGCCTCTGGGCCTGTAATTGAAATGATTTTCCCAATTAGTGAACACACAAGCAATGGAAAAGGTTTATAATCAAGCTTGGTGAGGGCTTTCCATTATTACGTAGACAGCCATATGATAGACATATTGTATACACCCTGAATTAAACAAAACAAATAATAGTGTATAGGAACAGGGGCGATATACAATCTGAAATTCACACGATAGATGTATCAATTTTAAAGTATCACTAGAGAATAGCGAATTTCTAATAATTTGGATCTGGTTTGCCAAATTAACTGTCCGATTTGAGAATTAATCCAAATAAATTCAGAATGAATCCAAATAAATTGAACCTGAATCGAAAGTGCTCTAATTCTCTGAAAAAATCTCCCTCTCCTCTTTCTCATCTCCTTGGTTCTCCTGAATCAAATAACACAAAATTTGAATTTAGTAGAATCATGAAAGCTTGTTTTATAAGAGGTCTCTCAGACAGAGGAGAGTATCCTTGGAATTCTAGAAGTTTACAAGCAAAGAGAACCTTGGTTTTGAATATTTAGTTGGATTTTTCATTTTAGATCACTTGGTAGATCCTCCTAAAACAGGCATAGAAAATTGTGAATACCATTAGATAGCTGTCAATCAACTGCTGTTCCCCCTGCCTCCTCCCAATACACATGCCCGCTCAGCTTGACCAGCAAGTGTTCACATTAAGGGGAGGGGAATAAGCAGCTGCTGACAGTCACCTCTGGCAGTGGTTTCTCTCACTTTACAGGCATCTGTCAGCACGTTTGTAACTATGAAACTGGCTGACCTGTTGCATGTGCACTTGGCAACTGAAGGCATCTGTGTTGGTCCCAACTTTATATGTGTCCGCATTGCTGAGAAAAATATGTTTTAATACATTCA
The DNA here is from genome assembly GCA_033119425.1 of Bufotes viridis. Classification (NCBI taxonomy): domain Eukaryota; kingdom Metazoa; phylum Chordata; class Amphibia; order Anura; family Bufonidae; genus Bufotes; species Bufotes viridis. The sequence goes on along the minus strand of CM065592.1, from coordinate 98,014,506 downwards.
AAATAGCTTCTAGAAGCAATGGGGGTGTTGTCATTACACCTAGAGACTCTGCTCTCTGTGCAACTACCGTGCCCTCTGCACTTTGATTGGCAGGACCAGGCAGTGAAAACATCATAAAACCTGGCTGTATCAATCAAAGTGGAGAGAGGGAAGCATTTGCTGAGAAAACAGAGCCTCTAGGTGTAATGGCAATGCCCCAGTTGCTCCTAAAGGCTCATTTGCATATATTAAAGGGGTTGTCCAGGTTCAGAGCTGAACCCGGAAATATCCCCTTCTTCACCCAGGCAGTCCCTCTAAGATTAGCATCTGAGCATTTCATTCTATGATGCTCTCCCTTGCCCTGCATAGAATCATGCAGGGCAAGGGCTTTTTCAGCAGATACGGTGAAGTATCGGGTTTCTGCTGGGTGGAAACTTCCACCTAGCAGTGTTCCTGGTGATGTCACCAGCACTAATGGGTGGGCTTTAGCACTGCCCCAGCCTGTAAAACAGGCTAAGCCAGTGCTAAAGCTCACCCATTAGTGCAGGTGTCGTCACTAGGAACACTGCTAGGTGGAAGCCTCTGCCTAGCAGTGTATGTTTGTTAAACAAAAAAGCCCTTGTCCGGCACAATACAGCACAGGGCAAGGAAGAACATCTCAGAGGGATGCCTGGGTGAAGAAGGGGATATGTCCGGGTTCAGCTCTGAACCTGGACAACCCCTTTAAAACATAGTTTTTCTAAGCAATGCAGGCACATAAGAACATGGGACCAACACAGATGCCCTCAGCTGCCAAGTGCACATGTAACAGGTCAGCCAGTTTTATAGGTACAAATCTGCTGGCATATGCCCTTTAATGACAAAAGGATTGTGCATGTTGCAATCCCACTGCCCAATTGGGACATGGCTGCACACATTATATGTTAATGCCAAAATTTGCAGCTTTGGCCCACATTCCTCTAATGTGTATGACTACCTCCATGCATCCTATACATGAGTGTATGATTTGTGGTTCATTTTGAGAAAAAGGTTTATATTGCGCTGTGTATTGCAGCAGCTTAGTTGTGAATGAGATTCCATTTCATAGATTAGACATTCTTTTAAGAGCACTGAGAACTTTTTCCTTATATGGCATGCAATGAAGCATGTTGCAACGTCTTTATGCAGATTTATGCTAACAAGCATAGCAACATAGACATGCAGTCATAGGATCTGTGTGATGTGGATCGTAAATACACTTGTGTTCTTAAAGGGAATGTGTCATCAAAAAATAGCCTATTGTTTAAGTCAAGTTTTCATGTGAAAAATATATTTTAAGAATTTTTGGTGATAATGTTTTTAATTTTTTAATACCAAATAACAGGTGTCACTTCTTGGTCTGTACAAATCACTTTACTGCAGTTACCTACTTATCATTACAGACAAGATTAGAATGACAGCTGTCACCTTTATGTAGATAATACAGGATCCACCATTCACAGTAGTTTATATCACAACTTATCTACTCCCTACTGACCTCTGTACAGATCAAAGAGTACTCTAAAAGAACTATCTCATAGAAGTCAATAAGGCCTCCTCCTTTCCATTGCATCTATGGCCCATGGTGGCTGCTGTAAAGAATATTTTTAAATGCAGTCAACAACACTTAAGTAGGGTTGAGCGAATTTGTGTTTTGGGTTTGGCATCCGAAGTTCGGGTTCGGGTTATCGCAGAATCCCGTTATGGATTCCGCTACCACGGACCATAAAGGAATTTGGAAACCACAACGGCCCGTTATGGTTTCCAAATTCCATTATGGTCCGTTTTAGCGAAATCTATAACGGGATTCTGCGATAACCCGAACCCGAACTTCGGACGCCGAACCTAAAACACAAGTTCGCTCAACCCTACACCTAAGGCAAGAGATAAGCCTCCATAAATACGTATGTTCAGCAAATAAAATAAAAAGCGAAATCTATAATTATAAAATAAAAACAAATAGGAAAAAATGGATATGTTTCAGTATAGAGAAATTGTGAATTACAGCTGACATGTTCCCTTTAAGAAGTAGTTCCTCAATGGATATGTACAGTACTACCTACCCAAAAGATAGGTACTAAAAGTCTGATTGCTGGATCCTCTTCTCTGCATGAATGAAGTGGTAGGATATATGATACTGCTTCATACAATGTCTATGGAACTTACTAAGGCCTCTTTCACACTTGCGTTCTGAGGATCCGGCAGGCACTTCCGTCCCGCTGGATCCGTCAGAATGCAAGTCGCCTGAAAGCATTAGAAGACTGATCAGGATCCTGATCAGTCTTCGAAATGCTTTCAGGTTACTATGGCAGCCAGGGCGCTATTAAAGTCCTGGTTGCCATAGTAGTAGTGGGGAGCGGGGGAGCGGTATACTTACAGTCCGTTCGGATCCGGTCTTGCGGCAAGTGTTCAGGATTTTTTGCCGGAGCAAAAAGCACAGCATGCTGCGGTATTTTCTCCTGCCAAACAACGTTCCGGTCCTGAACTGAAGACATCCTGATGCATCCTGAACGGATTTCTCTCCATTCAGAATGCATTGGGATAATCCTGATCAGGATTTTTCCGGCATAGAGACCCGACGACGGATCTCTATGCTGGAAAACAAAAACGCTAGTGTGAAAGAGCCCTAAGACCATCAAGTATATGAACTGCCTATTTCAGAAAGCCTCAGACACTGAATGGACCTACAAGGGTTCTGTTTAAACGCCTCTTCACTGTGGTTGTGTGGGACTCAGTTAACCTGTTCTTGTCATCATTGGAGTCCATCTTTGGGGCTGCGTGATCAGACATGTATTAGGTACTTTTTTAAAAAACTGGTGTAAAGTAGAATTGGCTTAGTTGCCTATAGCAACCAATCAGATTCCTCCTTTCATTTTCCAAAGGAGCTGTCCAAAATGAAAGGTGGAATCTGATTGGTTGCTATGGGCAACTAAGCCAGTTCTACTTTACACCAGTTCGATAAATGACGCCAGCAATGCCTATCCTGTGGATAGGTGATGATAACTGTCCACTGTGGTATAGCACATTTAAATCTTATACTGTTATCAGGTGATTCAAACATATAGTTTTACAAATCAAGATTTGGCTTTTTTAATTTCATAAATATAGTTAGTCAGGTTAAATCACTATTTGGCTATTTAATAACTGGGTCATACTTGCAAAAAAAAATCATTGTGAAGGAGGTGAAACAGTCTACAAAACTAGTAGATCGCCCGGGGAATGTAAATCCTGGTAACTACAGAAGTCTAACATTTCATGGCAGCGTAAAGGGAGTAGACAGGTCCACAGACAGTGGAACTTTATTATCCCCATGAATTTTACTGTTTGCCGCAAATGAGTACAGCCTTGTAACGATCCAGGCCATAGGGCCTATTCATCCGCTTATTAGAATCACAAAGGGAGTTTTAAAAAAGTTGCATGTGCTTTTATAATTAATTGTCCCATAAAACAGAACTTAGAACCTGCTGATTGGTTAAATTATAGCATTCCAATAGTGTTTGATTCTTAGTGGTTGAGGCTGATAGATGCCATCTGCTCCAGCGAGGGGAACAATACTGGCTAATGTGCAGGTATGGGCTGGGCGAAGAATAATTCCATCTGAAATTTCAGGCTGAGTAGATATTAGTGAAGGTTCTGTTAAAAACGCAGCTGACATTTTGATTACGAATCAGAACAGATGGCTCGAGTGTTAATTTTAGAGCAATACAGTGATATTCTTCTGGATATTAACGTCAAATAAAGGGACTTTGTACAACATTATAATTAGCACCTCTTTCTCCATCTTTCTCCCTTTCGCTTTTCCATGTGCTTATGTTAGCTCTCATGTTTTTGTGTGCCTCCTGCCTTTAATCTTTCCCATTTTCAGGTTACATATAGAAAAAACATATGTTCAATATGAAAATGTTCAGGAAATATTAAAAGAAAGAAGCTGGAAACAGCAAAGGAAACACAACCATCTTGTAGTATTCTAGTCTGAAAAATTTGCCATGTAAAGTAATGTACAAACTGTAGTTTAAGGCATATTCTTATGTATTAAAGGGGTTCTCCGGGCTTTAATATTAATGATGACCTATCCTCAGGGTAGGTCCAGGGGTGCACCACCAATGAGGCGAGGTGAGGCAATTGCCTCAGGCAGCACCATGTAGGGGGGAAGTGAAAGGGCCATGGGCAATGAGCGCTTCCATTGTGGAAACACTCATCTCTGCATGTTTAACCGCATTGCTGTACTCAGTATACAGCAATACAGTTGAATGCTGCGAAGGGGGGCACAGGATCGATGTCTGACAGACATGTTTCCGCTAATAGGGTTTTATCCTAGTTCCTTTAGCCTATCAGAGGCCGGTACCTCGCTGCCTGAGCCGCCGTTTCAGTTTTCGCCTCAGGCAGCAGAAAGGCCAAGTGCGCCCCTGGATAGGTCATCAATATCACATCGGCAGGGGTCTGACACCCGGCACACCCGCTGATCAGGTGTGTGAACGGAAGGTGCATGCAGTGTACAATTGCCTTCTACCATCTCTCTTCCTGCTCCCTGCTGCTATGTCTATGGCAAGCAGGGAAAGAGATGGGAGACGGCACACGCCTTCCCTCCATACAGCTTATCCGCAGGGGTTCCCGGTGTTGGACCCCTGCCAATCTGATATTTATTGAGGATAGGTCATCAATATTAAATGCCCGAGAACCTGTTTAATTCTATTTCATATTCATATGCCTTATCATTATCATTAGTGGGGGCTTAACCTTATTTTAAATTCACTTGTTAATTGTAAATGGTCTAGAACCTCCAGCCTGGCCAAACAGTTTGTTACTTAGGTCTTCTGGGTTTTTGGTCGTAGTCCAAAATGACACTCATCCTCTGTTCTGATGGGTCCTTTAAAGTTACAGCTGCTAGTAGAAAAATAAACTCTGCAATGTCTTTGGTCTTCTAGGGACCTTGGTAAGAAGCTTGCATTTGAAGAACAGTTTCCACTTCTCTTCTTCATGAAATCCCAGTAACAATGGATTTTATAATCCACAGAGTGTGCATTACTCCATGCAGAGATTTTTATATTTTTTTTTAGTCTAAATGCTGACAGAATTTTAAGGATCTGGTTATGCCCTTAAGAACCAAATGATCATTATAATGTTTAGTAAAAGTCTTAAAGTGGGCGACTTTTTAAACAATTGGTGAACAGTTAGTGTAATGAAGAAATAATGGCTATTTTCATCATTCTTGCTGTCAACAGGGAGGAATCTGCTGTTGGCGGGAAATGGATCAGCGCTGTTGCCTAGTAAGAGTGACCCTGGAAACAATCAAAATCTAAAAGCAGCTGCATATTGTAGGTGGGTCTATATTGACAGTAGACAAGCCAACACAGTAAACAGTCAGCCTTAGCCTTATTAGTGATAGGCGGGTCAATGCTAAAATACAATGGAATACTCATTTAAATCAATGTGACTGAGCTCCTTATAGGCACCTCTATTGTCAAATGTGCAGCACCATCATTTTATATACATATCAATTTTGTGTCCTGCTAATTGCAGATCCTCAAAACATAGAAACCGGCCGTGTGCATCCCGCATTCTGCCATACTGCACATTCTGCCTTATATTAGAAATATCTATTCTTGTCTGAAAAATGGACAAGAATAGGATATTTTCTTTCATTTTTGCAGGTCCGCAGAATGGACATACGGACATCTTTTGCGGCTACATTGAAAAAATGTGGATTAGATGTGGACCGAAAATATGGTCATATGAATGGACCCTTATAGTGATTTGTAGAGCAGTCATTACACATACATATATAGTAGGCAGGGGGCACCATAGCTCTCTCTCAATAGATAGATAGAAAGATAGATAGATAGATAGATAGCACCATACCTATAGATATAGCTCTACAGTGAGATATGGACCAATAGCAATATTTGTTAAATTGCAATTTTTCATTTCCATTGGAATTTCATGAATCATAATGATCATAGCAATAATTGGCGAGTAGTGATGAGCGAATTTCTTGAAATTAGATTTGGATACGGTTCAGTTGAATCAGTCAGGAGATTGAATACAGTCCGAATAAATTCTACCCAAATCAAAAGTGCCCCAATTGCCCTGAAAGTTGTGGATAACACTCTAGGGTCTCCTAGGACTGTATGCAACTCATTCCAAGCTCTTTAACACCAAGCTAGCATGAGTCATCTTAAAGTGGTAGCAACATATACGGTAATAGATAAATGCATGACTGCTGAAGGTAACAAACTCTTTATGGTTCATTCTGCACCATAGGATTTTTTGTGTTAAAAAAAAGTCCACAAATGGAGTGTGTTCTCCTTCTTCAGATCTGATGCTATTTTAAGAAGTCTGCCCTAATCAACAAAAAATTTGGATTTGGACTTTTGAACATTTTTGGAAAGATCAGGTCAAATTCAGTTCATTTCCAACTGATTTGTTAATCTCTGTTGCTAAGTGTTTGCCTTTGAGTAGGAGCGTCAGGAGGTAAAAATGGTTGCAGAATACAGACTTCCCTACTGCAGTTGTGACCAACATTTTTGGGAGTTATACAAATTAAAAATGATACAAGTGAAGCACTTAATTGCTCTTTACAATGTTTGTCTTTTGTAACTGAGAATTTCATGGTCATGTCGTGAATCTGTTCCCACTGTGCACGTACAAGTAAAAGGTGTGGTATGTTCATTTATTGCAATTTGCATCCTTTTAGTTCTCACTCATTTTCCCCCTCCTATTCTTTTTTCTTTTTTTAATTTCCCATCTGTGTTTTACTTATCCCAGGGTCTTAACCACACAAATACCTGCTTTAAATGTAAGAGTTAGAATTCAACTCTGCTGAAATCCTCCAAGTTGCAGATTTGTTTTTCTAGCACAAGTGGTTTTACAGCACATGCTTTAAAATAAAATGCAGTGTCTATGCCAAGGTAAATCAAGACAACATATTTGATCTAATGTGTTGCTTTCTGGACCTGCCAATAATAAATCAATACCCCTGGGCTTATATAACAATCAAATGGAAGTATTTTGGTCGTCAACGATACCCTTTTTAACCCCAGAGTACATTATTGTGCAAGCGAAAACTGATGGATTTCAATGAAAGCCAGCTGCCATAACCTCTGGACCATCTATTATCCTTGCAACACATGGAGAGAAAGCAGCCGCAATGTGGAAGCAATTAAGCAATAGGTGGACCTCATTCCACAGTTAAAGCAAACTAAATGCCACTGTGCATAAAAATTCTCGTTAGGAAATATGTTTCTAGTTGTGGCTTCTAAAGTCAGCTTTTAAAGGTAAAGTTAAACCATCCTAAAACAAATTGCCTCTGATATTTACCTATGTTTAGTATTTTTTAATAAAAGTTTCCCAAGGAAAGAGATGAAGCGAGGGGCCCGGGGTATGAATGGAGAATATGAGCCCAACTTCAATGCAAGACTATAAAACACTCCATAAAGCTCCATAGTATAGATAGTGTCACATGCTGCATTTATATGATTTTTGCTTATAATGGTTCACCTTCAAAAGTGAAGAAAATGTATGACTCCCAATATTATTATTATTATTATTATTATTATTAGATCACTGGAAAGAAAGATGAAACTTAACTTTCCTGTAATTTCTCTAAAAATTCCAATTGATACAATTTTTTTTTTTTTAATGAGCAGCTGCAATAAATCTAGGACAAAGTAGACAGTTTGTAAGGTCTTATCATAGCTCCGACACTGGTAACCATTGCAGGCGCTCCATTGGTATCCCCGACAAAACTCAGTAACATAGGGCAAACACCTTCAGAAGGATAGCTCTATCATAAACCTGTCCCTTAGTGTCCCTGTAATGCCCTGTCGAGCTGATCAATTTCCTCCTGGATTAGTCCACGTTTCCTCAGGGGAGGTCTAGGGCAAGAGCTCAGGATACTTGTAGAGTGGCATAAAAAGATTAGTCTGAGCCCTTTACTGCTGGTGGGAACATGTGCGGAAAGCTACCGTATCTGAACATGTGGAAAACTTCTTGCACATGCTCTCCCAAAAGTTGAATAGTCATGGTAATTTCAAAAATCTGTTCATAAATTAATAGTATGAAATAGTAATAGTAAAGTGAATAGACATTTTCTATTATATCTTATTAAAGAAAAATGCATGCTTATTCACTTCTCTTCCACCTGCCTCCTGAACTGAATATTCACCCTCAATTTCCCACTAAAATTAGCGATTATTTTGCATGCTGTCCATAGAAGTCTATGGGGAGGGTTGGGGAGGAGTGGGAATGGGCTGTTCAAGGGAGACAGAGGTACAGATGCACAGAGACACTGCTCAAGGTTCTAGTATGTTTTCTATCTTAGCCCAGTTCTTGATTCACAAATATACTTCTACTTATGTCTGTCTGTATAATGTCCTCCATGACACTACCGCTTCTGAAGGTGTGGTGCAAAGTTATAGGAGAGCAGAATCTCCGCTTCTCTATGTGTGTGTATAGGAGATATCATATCTTCTAGACTTCACCCACTAGCTCAGAGAAAACAATTAGAAATAGAGCCGTCCTGTAGTGGAACAAACTGATGAAAATGCAGAAATAGATATAGTGTGATTCCTTATGTATACACATATGACAGCTTCTTCTGAAAAGTCACCTGAATTACAGGTATTGTATATGTGGAAGTATTATTATTATTATGATTATTATTATTATTATTCAACACTTTACAATCAGAGATTACATTTACAAACAAAATCACACATTGCAAAATAATAAACTAATCAACAATTCTAACAATAGGAATGAGGGTGCAGCCACAGCTTGCAATCTCCAGGTGATATAGGGGTGATATAAAGAGTAAAAAGTGCTTGTAGTGTGTCATATTGTATGCAAAAAACAAACTAGCACACATAGGGGGTCATTCTCTGGATCAACATGCAAGATAACAGGATGGACAGATGTCTTTTTTCAGCCTTACAGACTATGACCAGTTACCTAGCCACATACCTGTGTTTTCTTTGTTAGGTATGGTAAACCTGGGTTCAATTTCACTAATGTATAGTAATTATAATTTAGAATACTGCAAAAATGTGTGCAGCATAAATTTTGTATTACACAATATCTTCAATATACTCTTGTTCCAGTTTTTTATGGGAAACATTGTAGGCGGAATCATAGAACTCCACTTTTTCCTACACAACCACTGATATTTCTTTCCAGTTGCAACAGACTCTGAATTGCTGTGTACAATATAGAAAGTAATAGAAACAACTTCCAATAATTTCTCCCATATGGATCTTCATCAACTGATATTACCCTGTGTCCTACAGCAATAAAAACTGAAAACTATAAAGTATTCTTCTATATGTATCATTGGAGATCAACTTCCCATTATAAGAAACCTGTCTCTGGCAGTGATACAAGCCAGTGTCTGCTATATGAGGTCAAGTATAGTAAGCCCTATGCATTAGCTAAGCCTTTCCAATCAAAAATAGTAGGGATCATAAGGAAATAAGCAACTGGATGACAATTCTACACCTAAATGGGCCTCCTCAGAATTTGAGGTCCATATAAGCTGATCTGGCTGGTATGACTGTATCTATGTCATTGCTTAAGGCAACAGTTGTCCCCCAAGTTACAATATTAAAGGACTTTTCTGAGACTTTAATTCTGAAGACTTATCCTTTGGATAGGTCACCAGTATCTGATTGGTGGGGGTCTGACACCAGTGAACCCTGCTGATCAGCTGTTCAAGAAGGTAGCAGTGCTCGCAGTAGTGTGACAGCCTTCGCTCAACTTTCCCTAGGCCAGTGACAACACGTTTATCGGACACGTAGTCTAAGCACAGCTCAGCTCCATGGAAGTGAATGGGGCTGAGCGTGATACCAAGCACAGCCGCTATACTGTGTACAGCGTAGTGCTTGGTAAGCATGGGTAGTGCCTTCTCAAACAGCTGATCGGCGGGAGTCTCCGGTGTCGAACCTCCACCGATCAGATACTTGTGACCTACCCAGTGGATAGGTCATCAGTAATAAAGTCTTAGAAAACCTCTTTAAAGCGGCACATCATGCACTTCTAAATGTAAATTGCTGAGTATAGATAACCAAAAAGATAGTTCTGGTATCCTCATAAAGAAAGTACAAAACAACAAACAGAATTATTTAAGGACTCTTAAGACTTAACTTTAATGCAAATAAGATAAAATGCACCCTATATATTAAGGCAGATAAAGAAATACCAAGGCAACTATAGAGCCCAACTACCACTGAGCATATGGCATCCACTGGACAGACTCAGTGATGGAATCTATACATATCATAAGTGAAGGCGAATAACTAGGGCGATGACAGTGGCAGAAATAAGAGGTCTGGCACAATTATAAATACAGGGGAGAAAAAGAGGAAGACACTCTCCCTGTGCATGCCCTGACTGAGCCTCTGCCCAGGGACAATCCTTGATAGTGGGATTTCTCTGTCCTAGTACCTGCCCTATATGACCCTAGAAGGTACTAGAAATCGAAAATTCCCTTCAGAAAGGGGTAGATAGAAAAGACAGTAATGATATATCCCTTGGTTTTAACTAATTGATAATCACAACCCGACGCGTTTCCCCCTTGCAGGGCTCCTCAGGGGGTTGATAATAGCTGAATACATATAAAGATAGTAGCTGAGTACATATTGATCATTTCGGAAACATACTTCATCCAGGGATAATAGGTGATAACATTCCAAGCTGATAACATTCCATGAGAGATAATGGGATGGGGATCCTGAGGAAGCGACAGCGAAAGGCGCGTCGGGCCTGGACTACACTGGTCTGTATACAATTGGCAGTTGATTTCCCCTTGGTTACTCTCCCCTCTATGCACTTTGCACTTTTCTATACCTGTTTAGTGAGTTTTTTTCTTGCTGTTAGTTTGGGAGTGTTTTGGGATTATCTGCAACTATTAATTGACAGAGTATATGTAGTCCTTGTTTTGTCCTGTGTCTGTATAGTCACATATACATGTATTTTATTATATTTGGCAATTGTACAAAAGCTTTTCTATTATCAATAGCTGTGTAGTGTATTTTTAGGGATTATCTGCTTTATAGCTAACTCACAGCCATTACTCTAGGGCCAGTGCTCTTATATTGGTGTTAAATGCCGCAAGTGGTGTGCCCCTTCCCCGTGCAGTTCTGCCTCAGCTCCTGGAGCGGCGTGTTTCTATAGAGGTGACAACTACGAGAGACTAGCGTCCAGATCCTAGCAACAAAGAGGACTCCCCGCCTCCGTCATGTGGGACGCCACGAGCAGACGGTGAGACCACGCGGGACGCCGCATTGAGTCTAGGCACAGTGGAGAAAGATCGCACGCAGCAAACAAGGAGGAAGGAGACGAGGGGTAAAGTACAAAACCTCTAAAGCCCTAACATTATAAACAATATTTATTATACAGCTGTATGAACGACTTGCGCATTACAGGCAGTTATTGGACACGATTAACAGCGACTGCATAGTTTTCATTTCAAGCATTAACTGGACTGGGATGCAGTTTGCCAACGGCACTGCACTTCAATAGGAATATTCCCCTAGTACACAGGGACATATTATACTGGAACCGAATATTCCCTGTTTTGATGAATCAAGGCCCCTACATATCCCCCCCCCCCCCACCTCTTTTGCAATTTATTTAATTTGCACAGTTTTTGGTATTGCACATGTAAGGTATATATGCACACCTTTACTGTATGTCATTGTTTTTATATGATTTTTATATATGTCTTATGACCTTTTATGTTCTGTTAGCCATTAAATTGCATTGATAGTGCACATGTACCTGCAGTTGTTTGTGTGCCCCCTCCATCACCAATTACTTTTTATATATTTCTGGTTGTGGGTTAACCATAGGGAGTGCACCAGTTCCAACGTCCCAGATAGGTAGAGCCGCAGGTTTCTTTTCATTCCGTTACATGAGAAACGACTATGAGGTTTTTCTGACACAGTTTATCATTTAGCTTTATAGCTTAGTGGTTAAGGTCCTTGACTCTAATGTAGAAGGTTGTGAGTTTAAATCCCGGCAGAAACTTTTCAGAAATAGAGGCTAAATTAGATTTTAATACATTGACTCGAGCATCGCGCTCAAGCACACGCGGTATTCGGCCGAACAGTGCGATGTGCTTAGCATCGCTATGCTCGACTCGAACACCAACACTGGCTCGGCTATTTCCGTCAGGCGCATAGAAGGGAATTCAAATCTGGTGCGCTCCCATTCACTTTTATGGGGAGCCAGCTTGGTGGTGGCCGGACAAGAGTCCTCCAGCCACCACCTTGCAGGGCTCCGTTCCCGATATAGGTGCGGGTCCTAGCAGTGGGTCCCGCACCTACAAGATAATGAGGGCATATCCTAGTGATAGGACCCCCTTGTCTGAGATGAGACAACCCCTTTAACACTGTAAAAGACTTATCATTGGTTCTGAAGCCTCAAAGTGGCAACCTGAATGAAAGTGATGGCATACTGTATACTTTTATCTCCAGAAAATACCACAGTACATACTTTGCACAGAATAGCAGGGTCTTTAGTGTTTTCTGTGCATATGCCTAGCAGGCAGCACAATCTGCTCTACCGTATTGTTCTTCGCTTGTAGAGCAAAAGTTCCAAAAATTTTTTTTTATTGTGAAGTGATAGAAAAGTTATGTAATAGCTCAGACAGATTTACAAGCAACATACTACTGCAATATATGCTGATCATTTATACTGCAGAGTGTAGAAGATGATAACCAATGTGGGCTGTAGTGTTTCATATCCTGACATAAAATATTTAAAGAAAGAGACATTTTGGTTCACATATTGATTTCAAAGCCAAAATATTGCTTCAATTAGATACTCTGATATGTAATACAGTGCTACATAGCTATTCATATTTCAGTAAATCCTCCATATCATGGTTTTAAGAATAGGATTTGCACTGTGAATATTTATAGATGTCGGTGTACTGTCAGCTTGGATATTTTTTTTTTTTTATAAATCACTGATTACATCATTGGATTCAAAGACAAAAATCAACCCATAAGAAAGTTAGAAAAAACAAATAAAATAAAGTTCTGATATGATTACTCGGATATGCCATAACATTATGATTGTTTGTGTGGCTGCAAATGAGACCACCACTGGTCCAAAGAAAGAACAAGGAGTGTAGCACCAGACTGGCAGCACTGGAGAATCAGAGTTAGGGCTCATGCACACAACCGTTTGTATTTTGTAGTCCGCAAAAAATACAGATGAAGTCCGTGTGACATCCGTATTGCATAGACATTGATCTGTTGTAACAATGTCGCAAAACGGACACAAATAGGACATGTTCTATCTATTTTGCAGAATGCCCATGAGGATATAATAAAACGGAATGCACACAGAGTCATTTCAGTTTTTTACGGACCCATTCAAGTGAATGGTTCTGCATACGAGCCGCAATAAAAACGGAACTGACACCAGTCTGCATCAGTGTGGGCCAAATTCTCAATCTCCTCCCCCCAACCCTACTATGAAACAGATATTTGGATGGACATTACATACATCGCTATTAAATACACACTAGAATACAGCATGATACCTGTTACATCCAGTGACGTCTCCTGGGATGTAGACTCTTTCCTCAACGTCTTCATTCAGCGATCGAAGACCGCCATTTTTTTTATAATGGCCCCTCTGTATTATTATTATTATAATGGCCCCTCTGTATTATTAGTGTATATATATATATATATATATATATATATATATAATGGTCTCCTCTTTGTTATTAGTATAATGTAACCCTCTGTATTATTAATATAACGGCCCCCTCTTTGTTATTAGTATAATGATAGATACTGCTCCGTGCCTGCCTGTGACCCTTTTACTACAAAATCACTGTAAAATAAAGTTGTCACAGTGATTTTGTAGTAAAAGGGCCACAGAGAGGCACGGAGCAGTATCTATCATGTTACTGCTTCGTGCCTCCGATGTCCACTGCGCAGCTTGGCTCTCATTCTCGCTGCGGATAAAACGCAGGAGATCCGCTTGGCTGCAAGAGCCCTAAGTCTGTCTTTGTGTGTCTTTGGCAAAGCTTAATAATGTATTTGTAGTGATTGGAATTTGGTTTACACCTATATGTGTAAAAGTACACTAGGGGTTTGCCTGATGTGGAAATTCAACTTGCAAATGTCGCACATAGTAAATGAGCCATAATCCAGGTCTATTCTCAGTTCTGTCCCTTAAACATAGACCATTTTTAAAATGGCAATGGTCACTAAATGTTACAAAATGTTACCTAATGTTGCAAAAAAACTCATGATTTGCAACATTTTAAGATACAAAAACAGACATATCTGATTAGATAAATGTCCTCTAGATTGTGCAACTTATAACTATTGCATTGGAGCAGTGATAAGTACTGTACTACTGTTGTCTGCACCAGCGTATAATACATATTTAGCATATTCTCCCTGCGCTTGTGTTGGATTAATCAAAAGACTCAAATTATCAATTTAGATAGTAAAACCCACTGCTGCAGCTTTTGATATAAACTAAAGGGACTCCATAAGTAGTGTTGAGCGTGAATATTCAAATAGCAATTTTTTTTTTAGCGAATATCGGCACTTCGCAAATTCGCTATTTCCATCACATTATACACTGCTCGTTTGCATGGTTACGACCACCCTGCAATCTATCAGTGGTGGTCGTGCTTGCACAGTATCGGAAAAAGTGCCACCTCTCTGGTGGTTGAGACCATGGGAGGGCAGATAAGCTGGTGTTTTTTCATATAGTGTGTAAATAGGGCCACCGCTGCTGGATTGCAGGGTGGTCATAACCATGGAAACGAGAAGTGTATAATGTGATAAATGCTACATGATAAATGCTATTTGCTGAAGTGAGACAACCCCTTTAAGTGATTTTAAACCTTTATGATATCTTGATCTTTTCTAATTGGAATTTTACACTCAGTGACAGGTATAATTCTGATGCTAAGAAGACTGAATTGTTAAAATTGGTGCATAAAATAAATAGTATTTATAATAATAATAATTAATAATGATAATAATAATCCAAATGCAAGAGCTGATTAAAATATGTTAAACATTAAATAAGTTTAAAATATTTTAAATGTAACTTCCTTTCTCATCAATACCATATGCTATTTTTTTCCAGTGAGCTTTTTATAGAACACATTTTTACAGTGTACATCCAAAATTGCAAATGCCAGCAAAAAATAATCTAGACATTAGTACACTATAATAACATTTCGTTTGTGAAACCAATGTATTCTTAAATACTATAATTGCACAAGATTATTTATTTTGGACACTATGGCAAATCCCAGTAACAAGTAACATATTTAATGCTCAATGTGCACTGTACAACATGTGGCTTCTGCATTTGTAATACCTGCTGAAAGTTTAAAACCACACTAATTGGAGCTAAACGCATGGATATATATCATATGTATTATTGAGCATCACGGTGAGCCATTGTATAAACAGTTCACTACATGAGTGAGTGAGGTGGAATAAACAGGAGCCGTTCGAGAAAAGGGAAAGATGAAACTGTTTATATAGTAAAGGACCATTCCAGATTTCATCAAAGCAATGACTCGCCCTTAAGATGTTTAGTATTCTGTTGTTTATGTTCGGCACAGCTTGGTACACATGATACTTGTCCCTATGGGTTCCGTCAAGGATCCTTCGGTAGAAAACAGGTCGTTACTTTGTGGTTGAATATTGTGGTTGGTAATCAAAATAACATGAGTATGACTTTAATGGAGGAGATTTATGACTTTGTTTTTACTAATAATTTTAAAGGAAACAGCAGCAAAATGAAAAGCAGCAATTCCTCAAAATCCCTATACAGTATATTAATTAAAAGGGTGCTCCCATTTGGACATTGATGGTATACTCACAGGATATGCTAAAAATGTCTAATATGTACAGGTCCCACTTCTTTGACCTCCAGCTATCTCAAGAGCAAGACCCAATTTCAGGCCACAAATATACATAGGTATCTAGCTCACCTGTCTCGTGCAATTAACCCTCAGTGCAACGGAACACGAGTAAGACCTCTTGACAATAGGAAAAAACGAAAAGGGTTCCAGCACTTCACTTACATTGCAAGCCAGTAGTTTATTGTGGTGGTAAAATAGTTTTACAACAAGTCGATCCCCATAATTGTCATGCTCTTGTACAGTTGACGCGTTTCGGACATCAGTCCTTACTCATAACTGATTTCAGGCCGCCTTGAATGGAGAGGTGGCTGTCTGTTCGCTGGTCTATCCATTCTTTCTCTTCTAAGTAAGTCATGAAAATAGCCAAACGTAAGGTGAAGGTCACTACTGGACATTTAGGCCATACTCTGGATTTAAGAGTCCACATGGGAATATTGCTGTAATATTGCTTCATTCAGAAGCAATATGATAATTAATTTGAAGGACTTTCAAATTCTCCACAACAGCTAACAGGACGTAAGTTGCTGAAGAGACATAAGGGTCATAGCCAGGCTGTCCTTGTCCAGGGTTAAAGATAAAGTTTGCTGCCCCCACATTGTACTTTTATACTCTGGATATTTCATAGTGGCTGTTGGTACTCCCATAGCTCACAGGCCACATGCCCCACCATCCTCCCTCTAGTTACTCCCCAGGACACAGACTGTCATAAAACAGCCTATGTCTGCTGATTGACTGTCAGGCAGGGAAGCTTTATGAAAAACATGCTCTGACACACAGCATTTTGTCCTGTCAGACTCGCTGAGAGGCTTCATATTCCATCCCATAGACTCATTAGAAAAACTTCTTGCATTAAGTGGGTTATCAACCACAATACAATGTATTACTAACAGGGGTGCCCCGGTGAAGACTGCATGCAGTGTTATTTGTCCAGCCAAAAGCTGGCATTTATGGTGGAAAGCCACTGGGACCACATGGGCACTGCTCGGACTGTGGTGCATAGGGCCCACCAGTAAAATTCAGTTTGGGGGCCCACCGTACAGATACATTGAAATATTATTTCAAGATACTACTAGATAATTGACTATGGGGTCCCTGCAGCAACTCTCAGGAGGTAGGTTCTGGAATAGAGGATATTGGCTAGCCTTCCTCTACCTAGAAGTCATCTCAGCTCTGATCGTGTCTATAATAGTAAACTGGGTAGTGTCTTTAATAATCTATCAAGTTTTTTATATGAACATAAGCTGGTTGAGGTGCTGCCACTTGTGCAGGGGGTGGGAGACTAGGGGCCAACCTTGCTCAGGGGCACACCGGGGGATTAACCTGAACTCCTGTGGGCCAGTCCAAACCTGCCCGTGGGATCCCTTTATAATGGGGATCCGCCAGTGTGTGGTGGTTTTGGGCACAGCCAGATACAGTAACTTCAGTAGTCTGTGCTTCTGCACGACTAATGGATTAGCTTTAGCGCAGATGTGATGCAAGTCTTATGTGCAAAAAGGATGTCTTATTATGCACTAATGTTCTTAGATTATTTCCTATGTTAGAAAACTACCGGGTCTGTATTACAGAAAGGATTTTTTAAAAATTAGCCGAGCCCATTTATTTAATACGTGTGCTGCAATGAAAATATGTTATTATGAGTGTTTCATAAGAAAAAAATTACTATTTCCTATGGTATTTCTTAGACTGGACATCTGTGGGGAAACAGATGGGAAATGACATAAGAGTATTAGACTGTATCAGTTTCCTTAGCTTGGATCCTTAAAAAGAATTTGTATTTAGGCTTAATATTTATTGAAATGTTAAAGACATTTCCAAAACTCAGTTTACAAAACATCAGATATTGTAGGAAAAACTGAGAACTCTGCTCTGCAGAACCATGCATAGCACAATGATCAGTCACATAAAGCATACACAATCTATGGTAATTTATAGGAGTTGTCTCACTTCAGTAAGTGGCATTTATCATGTAGAGAAAGTTAATACAAGGCACTTACTAATGTATTGTGATTGTCCATTTTGTCTCCTTTGCTGGCTGGATTCATTTTTCAGGCATTATACACTGCTCGTTTCCAGGGGCTATGGCCCAGTGGCAGCTGTGCTGCAGCAGTGGCCGTAACTCCTGGATACTAGCAGTGCATAATACAATGGAAAAATTAATCAAGCCAGCAAAGGAAACAATATGGACAATCACATTACATTAGTAAGTGCCTTGTATCAACTTTGTCTACATGATAAATATCATTTATTAAAATGAGACAACCTCTTTAAGGATTACCTTAGGCAAAATATGGCTATATAAAGAAGCAGATTTTCCAGCTTACCATACAGCTGTGGTCTATATTTGACCTATGGTTATGGGGAAGCAACATCAAATCATTATTCATACATACTACAGTATAGTCCACTCAGATACTATGAGATTCTTGGACAGGCCACGGCCCTAATTGGACCAATTTCTTTTAACACTGGCTTAAAAGAACCTTTCCAGAGGAAATATTAAAAGTTAATGGGAAGTGCTTGGAGGAAGAAAACTTCTACTTCATGTTGGCAAATCACAGCACAGGTATAAGAGAATTGAATCTAACCAAATTGGATTCATTAAGAATTTCAAAAACATTGATCTTCCAATTAAACCAGAAGTTTTGGCGATTCACTTAAGACTAATCATGCGAAAATGGGTCTCTGCACCAGTTTACTGTGACAATTGGCAGGAAAAACTACAGGAAGGAGGAAGATCGAGGATCATATGACCTTGTGAGTTAAGGATGGAGAGCTTGCTCTGATTGGCTAGTATTCAGACCAAGTCCTTCTGCTCAGAAGGAAGAAATGCTAATTTCTGCTTTACAAATTCATTTTTTCTGTATATGGACAGACAGACAGCTTTTTTGAAGAAAACCTTGTTTCTACAGTTCATAGCCTTTTTTATGCCCCCCAATAGCATATATTCTAGTGTGTGCGGTGTGCACATGCTGTCTTCCGTCTCTCTTCCTGCTCGCTCCTGTATGTCTATGGGACAGCAGCAGCAGACAGGAAGCGAAAAGGAAGACAGCACGTGCGCACTGCATGCGCTGTCCCCTCAAACAGCTGATCAGCCGGGGTGCCAAGTGTAGGACCCCTGCCGATCTTATATTGATCACCTATCCAGAGGATAGTTTATCAATATTAAAAGCCCGGACAACCCCTTTAACAAATGCGACAGTGCAGTATATTTGAACTGCATTTGTTAACACCATCAAACATGCATTTATCAATACTGTAGCTATATATGTCAGTGACATTATTAACTATGGCTCTCATTGCTTTAAAGAGCTTAAAAGGGGGTGGAGGGAACAGAGAAATAGCAAAAAAAAAAAAGAGTGTCACATACCAATTTATGTATGGTTGTTATATCTGATCCACTGTGAACTTTCTCCGGTCCAGCGGGGGTCCCTGCGGAGATTCAATGCACTCTACCATCTAGGGAAATGACACTATGGTAAGACTGTTCTTTTTCTTTGCACTGTGAACCATTACACAAGCGTGCGTCACTATTATCTATTTCTCTACATGTTTATGGACTGCTATTTTATCTGAATACTATATTAAAAGTAGTGATGAGCAGCTGGGGCAACATTCAAATTCACGATATTTCGCAAATATGTGCTAGCGTATGCGTCATATATTCGCGAATATTCGTATTTGAGATTATTCTCTTGATTACGAAAAATCGGCAATGTAAAAATCGCATAATGCAAATTTGTAACGCGAAATACAGGCGTGGGTCACTTTGGCTACATTTTTTAGGCTGCTAGAAGTTTCCTGAGACTGGAGAAAATGGTTGGCACGGCAGAACATTACAATAGCTTTATATGCAGATAGAGTGCTCCGATATATTGGTGATTGCGCAAATTAGAATATTTTTTTCGCACTACGTGCAACTTCACGTTTTAACAGGTCTGACTACATATTACTGATTGGTGTACTAAGTATTGTTATGAACTTGACATTGCTGCCTTCTCATTGGCCCACAAGCAAGAAGCAGAGAGAAATCATGTGTTCACAATGGAAATAAAATTATGAATATTCGAAATTACGAATATACAGTCTAGCACTATATTCTAAATATTCGTGAATTCTCGAAGTTGCGATATTCAAATTTAAAATTCGCTATTCGAATATTCACGCTCAACACTAATTAAAAGTTAAATATTAATAAGGTCACCCTTTGCATTTGTCTGTTTGATATTGATTTAATTGGTTTGCCCATGGTTTGACATCCTATTGGCCATTGACACACTGGTTATGTGATTTCTATCACATACCGATTTAGTATTATTTTGCTAAGAGGTTTCCTTTCTTCATTGTATGGATTATTAGATCAGATGCAGTTAAAAATTCTTTAATTTCATTATCTTGAACAATTTGAGGAAACTGGTTGTCATTGAAAACACCAAAATCTGCTTATGGAAATGTTGTGTAGTACTGTATTTGTGCATGAGCAGACATACAAAGCTCCTCACAACTTGGTCACAAAGACCTCTGGTAGCAGAGAAAACTGCAGAAGGAGAAAATCCAGAAAGTTCTGTCAATACTAATTGGTGCGACTTCAAAAGAAAGATTAATTTCACATTATCTTAAAAGGGATATTCTATTTTAAACTTTAAGTTTGAAATGTAAGTACTGTTAAAATGCAGTTCTTGAGCACTTATGTAAAGAACCACAGCTGCTGCAGTAGTTAGCGGTCCTTTAGAGGGGTTATACAATGATGGATATTAAAATTAAAATCATATAGTACATGACAATTTGTTACTAACAAAGCTAGAACCAGCCCTGTACATCACATGGATACAGAGCTTTTACTATTCATTGCGCGGATTGTTCTTCTAGATTTATTTTATGCTCACCCTCTATCACAGTTCAGGGGAGTGTCCTTTCTGCTGCAGCTCTTTCTCTGTAACTTTTACAGCTTCTAACAAGGTATGGCTGGTGACAGCTGTAGATTTAAACTCAGTGCATGTAACAACCTCAGTGAGGTGGACCTAAAAGTGAGGGAAAGAACAAACAGCGGGTGGCGCTATACAGATACATTTAATTGAATAACTCAGTGGCTATGCTAATTTTTTTATTATATGCAGTTACAAAAGTATTCAGATCAAGGTGCTAGGTTGAAAAATGTAGGATGCCCCTTTACCATAGCCATATAGATTAAACTAAGGGCTCATGCACAAAGCCATAATTTTGGTCCACATCCGATGGGAATCTGAATCGGATGTGGACCAATTAATCTCAATGGGAGCACAAAAGATGATGACAGCACATCTGTGTGCTGTCTGCATACGCAAGTCCATTCCGTGGCCCAGCAAAAAAATAGAATGTCCTATTCTTGTCAATTTTGCAGACAATGATAGGATATTTTTACAGAAGTTAAAAAAAAATGGTGGCTTGCACGCGGCCGGGATCAATGTTTTGCGGCTGTGCGATTTATAGACCACAAATCACTTACACCCATGTGCATGAGCCCTAAACACACATAAAAGCTCAATATAGTACATTTAAGTTTGTGGGTGTAATGTGAAAAATGAGGAAAAGTTGAAGGGGCATGAATATCTTTTCAAGGCACTGTATATGTGTATTGTGTACCATAGAGATCCTATGAAAACTGGAACACATCTCCTGAACCAAGACCTAGTTTCATTTAAATACATTTTACAAAATGCAGTGATTGTCGCTAATTTGAAGGTTTTTTCCTCATAGGCTAAATTTCCCATGTGAGAAACGTATGCAGTGTGTAATGTTTTTCATTTGTTTCAGTTGTTCTTTCTTTTAGACTGACTCAAGTTCCCATGCTACATCTTATAAAGAATTACCCTCTGCAAACAAAACTGGACATTATTGTGAATTAATAAGTCGGAACCTGAAACGGCTTATGGTTCCGTCACCCGTGCCAAGTGTTAATTATCATGAAATCAATCTCTCTTTTTTTTTCAAAGCAGCAATGTTTGAGAGTCTTCTATAGCTGAAGGACGTTAATCCAATCAGTGGCTCTGGGCCAGTGGGGTGCTGTTCCTTTCAAATGTCAGAACTGCTGTACCTAGCATGTAAGAGAGAAAAAAGACCTTAAGTTAACAAAAGGAAACCAACTAAAATAAACAGGAAAATGTGTAGACTGCCAAGTACAGGAAATCTGTTTTTTTTTGGTCCAAGTAAAATGGCAATGGTGTTATCTGTGCAAGCTTTCACTTGCACAATTGCCTACAATGGCTATGTGTATGTCCCTTTGAACACTGTGTTTATTGTTGAAGAGAAGATGATGTGATCATTGAAGGGTTAGCAGGATTATATACATATACGTTATGTTCTCCAGACAATCCCTTGTCCCACAGGTTAGGACAGTCTTAAGAAAGGTAAAACCAACTTTTTCCAAGATACTAAGAATTGTGTTTATCCTACTAAAAATTCTACAGTGTACTTCTTTGGGATTCTCAAGGCATTACTTAAGGATACACCGCTTGAAAAAGGAAACACTCCCTGATCTGCCAGCCTTAAGATAAGATAAGAGCTATCACTGTGTTATCTATACTCAGAGAGCTATCACTGTATTTTCTATACTCACAGATTTATTACTGTGTAAACTATACTCAGAGAGCTATCACTGTGTTATCTGTACTCAGAGATCTATCACTGTGTTATCTGTACTCAGTGAGCTATCACTGTTTTATCTGTACTGATAGATCTCTCACTGTGTTAGCTGTACTGAGAGAGATCTCACTGTATTATCTGTACTCAGAGAGCTATCACTATGTTATGTGTACTCAGAGATCTATCACTATGTTATGCGAATATTTGTTTTTCTGTTAAATTCCAGTTGATGAAAATTTTTATGAAAATTTTTAATGCAAATTGTTTATGCGTATTTTCACAATCTAGAAAATAATGACTGAGGATCCCGAATTTGCGAATTCTTGAATATATGGCGAATATTCACCCAAATATTTGTGAAATATCGCAAAACTTCGAATATTGCCCCTGCTCAATTATCTGTACTCAGAGATCTATCACTGTTTTATCTGTACTGAGAGAGATGTCACTGAGTTATCTGTACTCAGAAAGCTATCACTGTGCTACCTCTACTCAAAAAGCTATCACTGAATTATCTGTACTCAGAGAGCTATCAGTGTGTTATCTGTACTCAGAGATCTATCACTGTGTTTTCTGTCCTCATGGAGCTATCACTGTTTTATCTGTACTCAGAGAGCTATCAGTGTGTAATTTGAGGTGTTACATAAGATTTTAGCTTACATTTTCTACATTGTCTGTACTCAGGGAGCTATCACTGTGTTATGTGTGGTGTTACATAGGACTGCAGGTAACATCTACTATGTAAACAAAAAACGAGGTGCGTGACTTCCAGGAATGTGGAGCTCCTTTAACTGTGATGATTGGTTGGGACCTGGACTTCAGATCCCCATGATCAGTATTCACAGCCTACAACAGGGATCAGCAACCTTCGGCACTCCAGCTGTTCTGCAATTACAACTTCCAGAATCTTCTTTTCACTTCTGTGAGAGTTACAAGAAAAGCTGAGTAAGTATGCATGCTGGGGGTTGTATTCTGTAGTGCCAAATTCAGCTAATCCATAGCATACAATATTGATATATGGCAGTGCATAATACAGTTCTGTTTGGTGCAATGTTCTTGCGCAGTAGGGCTCATTCACATGACTGTATGAATGAGTCTGCATCCGTCCCACAATTTTACTGTCTGCATCCATTGCGCGGCCCCGCAAAAAAAATAGAGCATGTCCCATTCTTGTCCACAATCGGGAACAAGAATAAGCATTTTAATAATGAGCAGCCCGTTCCGTTCCGCACATGCTTCCGTGTTTTGTGGATCTGCAATTTATGGACCTCAAAACACGGAGTGGTCATGTGAATCCACCCTTAGTCTGGGGCTACACAGCGATCTTGGGCATGGCAGCTGTCAAGTACCCAATGATTGAAGTGTAGCAGTGCAGCCATAGAAATGAATGGGGTAACTCGCAGGTTACCCCGATCGCAACCACAGAATTCACCAAAAAATCGAACCCTGCTGGTTATTTTATTTTCATATTTGTTATATGACAGAGTGGATGGGGTCGTAGGGCAAGCGTGGGTAATCTTTACTAGCTGCAGTAGTGTGGGTGGTGGGGAAGTAGCTGAGGAGAGTTTACTATTGGGCCCAGTCATTTTTAGTTACGCCCCTGGCATACAGCAATACAAGTAGTGTTTTCCTCCAGACATAGGCAACTTTTCATCACTGATTATCTACATGAAAGGCAGTTCTCTGCAGATACAAGGGTTAAAGTTCTCTAGGGAGCACTAAATTCTTTCTGTATATTATTCAATGTGCTCTTTCTATGTAGTAGTAGTAGTGAAGGACTGGCACTCACTTTCATAATCTTGCAAATATTTTCTTTATTGCCACATATTGATATCTGTGACGCGTTTCGGCACTACTTGTGCCTTTGCAAACAAAGGCACAAGTAGTGCTGAAACATGTCACAGATATCAATATGTGGCAATAGCGAAAATATTTGCAGGATTACGAAAGTGAGTGTCGGTCATTCACTACTACTATTATTTGTATGGGACGCATACACATGCAGGACACATGCACCGGCATGCTATACCTGCAGTGCCGACTGATCTACAACACAAACTTCTTTGTTCTCTTTCTATGCCGACAATTTTTCAAGGTTGGCAGATGAGGGGGATGTCAGTTTAGGGAGAGCACTGCTGCAGCAGGACACTTTCTCTGCCAGTCAGGAGAATGTCAGCTCCCATAAGCAGGGACCAGGAGAGAAGGGCAGGCCAGACAGGTGCTGGTAGTGGGAGACTTTATTATTAGGGAGACAGATAGAGCGATCTGTCACAAAGATGGGGATAATCGAATAGTGTGTTGTCTTCCTGGCGCTCGAGTTCGACACATCGCGGATCGAGTTGACAGATTATTGGGAGGGGCTGGAGAAGATTCAGCAGTCATGGTCCATATCGGAAACAATGACAACATTAGAAATAGGTGGAGCGATCTTAAAAATTATTTTAGGGAATTAGGTAAGAAGTTTAGGGCAAGGACCTCAAAGGTAGTGTTTTCCGAAATACTACCTGTACCATGAGCCACACAAGAATGGCAGCAGGAGATTAGGGAGGATAACAAGTGGCTCAAGAATTCGTGTAGGAAGGAGGGGTTTGGGTTGCTAGAGAACTGGGCCGACTTCTCTGTCAGCTACAAGCTCTATCATAGGAATGGTCTGAACCTCAATAGGGAAGGGGCAGCTGTGTTGAGGGAGAAGATGGCTAGAAGATTGGAGGAGTGTTTAAACTAGGAACTTGGGGGGACGGTTATTAAGTTAAAGGATGGGAAGATAGTGCAGGGAGAGACCTGGGGCGAGTTAATAGAACTGGGGGAGGAATGGAAGAAGGGACTAGAACAGTTCAGAAGGAAAGGTGTAGGGTGAAAATATACATAAACCTCTTTATTGTATGTATGCTAATGCCAGAAGCCTGACTAATAAAACTGGTGAACTGGAATTAGTGATGTGTGAGGAGGACTATGACATAGTGGGAATAACTAAGGCATGGCTGGATGATAACTATGACTGGGCAGTTAATGTACAGGGCTACAGTCTGTTTAGAAAGGATCGCCAAAACCGAAGAGGGGGAGGGGTCTGCCATTATGTAAAGTCCTGTCTAAAGCCCACTGTCCGAGAAGATATAAGTGAGGGACATGAACATGTGGAGTCACTGTGGGTAGAAATAAATGGAGGCAAAAACAATAATAAAATAAACCACCTAAGATACCAGAGTCCACAGAAAATCTACTACTAAACAAGATAGACGAGGCGGCAGATCATAATGAGGTCTTTATTATGGGGGACTTCAACTATCCAGATATAGACTGGGAAACTGAAACCTGTACATCTCATAAGGGAAACAGGTTTTTGGCAATAACCAAAGACAATTACCTTTCCCAACTGGTTCAGGACCCGACTAGAGGGACAGCCATACAGGACTTAGTATTAACCAATAGACCTGACAGAACAACAGATGTGCATGTTGGGGGACACCTGGGAAATAGTCACAATAAAGTTATAACCTTCCAATTGTCATTCGAAAGAGTGTTTCTTCAAAAATCTAAATTTAGCAAACTAAGAGAGTGCATAGGCCTAACTAACTGAGACAAAGTCTTCAAAAATAAAAATACAGCCACATAATAGGATATTTTTAAAAGCATCCTAAAATCTAATTGTGAGAGGTACATACCTTATGGGAATAAAAGGCTAAGGAACAAGAAAAAAACAATGTGGATAAATAGAACTGTAAAGAAAGCAATAAATGACAAAAACAAAGCATTTAAAGCATTAAAACAGGAGGGCAGCGAGGAAGCACTGAAAAACTATAAAGGAAAAAATAGAATATGTAAAAAACAAATAAAAGGAGACAAACTAGAGACCTAGAGATTAATTGCCCAAAAAAGAAACACTAACCCTAAAATGTTCTTCAATTATATAAATGGCAAAAAGTATAAATCTGAAGGTGCCAGCCCTTTACAGAGTAATGACAGGGGGTTGCAGAGAGTGATGAAGAGAAAGCAAAGCTATTAAATATTTTTTTTCTCCACCTTATTCACTGAGGAAAATAAACTGTCAGATGAAATACAGAATGTAAAAGTAAATTCCCCATTAACCCCTTCAGGATTTGGACGTAACTGTATGTCCAAATTGCAAGTGACTTACTGCATTTGTACTTACAGTCACGTCCAATCTGCTTACCGGTAGAGATGGCCCGAACTATCCGCCGGCGAACAGTTCCCGGCGAACATAGCTTGTTCGCGTTCGCCTCTGCCGGGCGAACATATGCGATGTTCGGTCCGCCCCCTATACATCATCATTGAGCAAACTTTGACCCTGTACCTCACAGTCAGCAGACACATTCCAGCCAATCAGCAGCATACCCTCCCTCCCAGACCCTCCCACCTCCTGAACAGCATCCATTTTAGATTCATTCTGAAGCTGCAGTCTTAGTGAGAGGAGGGAGAGTGTAATTGCTGCTGATTTAATAGGGAAATCGATAGCTAGGCTAGTGAATTCAGTGTCCACTCCAGTCCTGAAAGACTCATCTGATCTCTGCTGTAAGGACAGCGTCCTGACAGCACCCCAAAAAGCCCTTTTTAGGGCTGCAACATTAGTCTGCTTTTTTTTTTCCTTTATATACATATTGCAGTTGCCTGGCCTGCCTGTGTGTGAGGAGCTGCAGGCCCACAGACTGTAGTGTGCCCACTGCCAGTGCCCACCCCTGTCATCCCGTGTGGCACAGTACTTTGCATCAAAAAAAGGCATTTAATTTTTACACTTTAGTGTAATTTCAGTTGCTTGCCTGCTGCCAGTGTGTGTCAGGCCCGCTTCCACTGACTGTAGTGTGCCCACTGCCAGTGCCAACCACTGATACCGGGTGGCACAGTAGCTTGCCGATAAATAAGGCATTTCATTTTTAGACAGTAGTCTAAATTCAGTTGCTTGCCTGCTGCCAGTGTGTGTCAGGCCCTCTTCCACTGACTGTAGTGTGCCCACTGCCAGTGCCAACCACTCATACCGAAAAATCTATTTAATAAATGGTCCCCAGATTGGGGAGTCGGGGACGTTAGAGGGATTAAACTGATGAGAATAGTACTACAGAAAATACCACTCATATCGGGTGTGACAGTAAATTGCACGGCGCAGACGCAGTGACCGTGGTTTAAAACAGAGTGGAGGGAGCCAGCGTTTTTTTAACCATCTCCCCGTTCGAAAAATCAATTCAATTGACCTTTCGGGGACCCTTGGTGTTGTACGTGGCTGGGTGGAGGAAGAAACCTTCAATGACATCACCGGGACGTTGCTAGCTTGGTATCCAACCTTGTGCAAATGGGGAGTTTGCAGTTGTGCAAATGAACTGTTTGCGGTGCATTAAAAGGGGAGTTTGGTCTGTCAATGTCTGTGAAGCGGGCGTAACCCTTACACTACCTGATCGATACAACATCATACCTGATCGTATACACACACTGGATGTTTTAAAGCACGTTATTCCAAACAATTTAGGAATGTTAGTTGATTTATGCCCTTTATGGACTAAAACCCGACTCTGCGTCCACTACGTAATTTTCCATGGGAGTTTTGCCATAGATCCCCCTCCGGCATGCCACAGTCCAGGTGTTAGACCCCTTGAAACAACTTTCTCATCACTATTGTGGCAGAAAGAGTCCCTGTGGGTTTTAAAATTCGCCTGTCTATTGAAGTCTATGGCGGTTCGCCCGGTTCGCCCGTTCGCGAACATTTGCGGAAGTTCGCGTTCGCTGTTCGCGAACTGAAAATTTTATGTTCGCGACATCACTACTTACCGGGGCTGTGACATTATAAAGTGTCACAGCCCCGGAGTCTCCTCTCTCCCCGAGAGCAGACCCACAGGAGAAGCCGGCAAGGGACCAATAAGAGTGGTCCCTTGCCGGCTAGCGCTCTGATTGGTTAGTCTCTGCAGACTAACCAATTAGAGCGCTTTATTGTTAAAATGCCAGTTTCAGGCTGTGATCTCCACCGGTTTCAGGCTGAAATCAGGCAAGACCTACTGTGTGCTGCCATGCCCCTCATTCATGTGCTGCCCGCCATATACCATGATGCTCCCTGCAATGAGTCTTGGTATGATGGCAGCAGCTCAGAAACGGAGCCACTGCCATCAACAGAGTGTCAGCTATAACAGCCGAAATCGGTGCTGGCACCGTTCTCAGCCGTTTAACACAATAGTGCCGCAGTCAGTAGCCGCCCACAGCATCCATGTGGTTGATCGGCTGCAGCTGCTGCTGACATTGCAGCGGCCCGTTGGTTCCATGGCAACTTGACACCTTACAAAAGTTCTGATCAGCCTTAGTGTAAGTGTAGCACTGAGTCAGTGCATTGCAATAGAAGACTATTGTAATGCAATGTATAGTGATCAGGCCCACTGGATCTTCAAGATATGGGTCTTGATAAAAAATGATACCAATAAAAACTATAGCCCGTCTTGCAAAAAACAAGCCCTCACACATCTACATTGGTGAAAAAATAAAAAAAATATTGATTTTAGTATATGGTGATGCAAAATATTTTTTATTTTTAATACAAAGGGGATTTTATGCTGAAAAAGTAGTAAAACATAAAAAAAACTATATAAATTTGGTATCGCCATAACCGTATCAACCGACAGAATAAAAAAAGAAAAATGAAAAACAATGACAGAATTGCCATATTTCTCCACTTCACCTCCACAAAAAATGGTATAAAAAGTGATCAAAAATACATATGTAAACAAAAAGCCTGTCCAAAAAACAAGCCCTCACACAGCTACATTGGTGAAAAAATAAAAATGTTATGGGCTCTAAACTAATTTTATAAAATTAGATGTTAGAAAATCCAGATGCCGCTCCTTCCCTTCTGAATACTGCCGTGCCCTAAAACAGCGGTTTATGACCACATATAGGGTGTTCCCATATTCTGAAAAAAATGCATAACAAATTGCGGAGTGCATTTTTTCCTGTATCCCCTTGTAAAAATGAAAATTTTGGAGCTAAAGCAACTTTATATTAGAAAAAAAAGTTCATTTTTCATTTTTACAGCCATAAGTTTCCAAGTTTTATGAAACACTTGTTGGGTCAAAGCATTCATTTCACCCCTATATATATTCCTTGAGGAGTGTAGTTTCCAAAATAGGGTCAATTTTGGGGGATTTCTTTCTGGGGTACCTCAGGGTCTCTTCAAATATGACATGGCACCTGAAAACCATACCAGCAGAATCTGCCCTTCGTTAACAATATGGCGCTCCTTTACTCCTGCACCCTGCCATGCGCCTATACCGCAGGTTAAGACCACATATGGGGTGTTTCTGTAAACTGCAGAATCAGGGTTATAAATATTGAGGTTTATTTGACTGTTAACCCTTTCTTTGTCACAGGAAAATTTGATTTAAATGGAAAATCTGAATAAAAAAACTGAAATTTCAATTTTCTCCCTCCAATTTGCTTTAATTCTTATGGAATACCTAAAGGGTTAATAAAGTTTGTAAAGTCCGTTTTGAATAACTTGAGGGGTGTAGTTTCTGCTATGTAAGTCCCACAAAGGGACTCCATAACTGAACTGGTCCTTAAAAAAGTAGATTTTGGAAATGTTCTTAAATTATTTTAAATTTGCTTCTAAACTTCTAAGCCTTCTAAAACTTCCTGAAAAAAATAAAATGAAATTTACAAAATGATGCCAATGTAAAGTAGACCTATGGGGAATGTATAGTAATGACTATTTCATGAAGTATCACTACCTGTTTTAAAAGCAGAGAAATTCTCATTTTGAAAATAGCAAATTTTTAAATTTTTTTAAAAAATTGCATTTTCTTATGCATAAAGGTAAAACGTATCAACTTAAATTCACCACTAACATGAAGTACAATGTGTCATGAGAAAACAATCTCAGAATGGCTTGGATAACTAACATTGTTCCAAAGTTATTACCAGATGACACATGTCAGATTTAAAAAATAGGTCCAAACTGGCTGTCAGTTGAAGGGGTTAAAGGTGCCCTGTCTGACCCAGAAAGAAGTACAGCGGCATCTTAAAAAGGTTAAAATAGACAAATCGCCAGGACCAGATGGCATACACCCCCGTATCCTAAGAGAATTAAGTAATGTCATAGCCAGACCCTTATTTCTGATATTTAAGCACTCTATACTGACAGGGAGTGTTTTATAGGAATGTGGTGCCAATATTCAAAAAGGGTCCAAAATCAGAGCCCGGAAACTATAGGTTGGTAAGTTGAACATCTGTTGTAGGTAAACTGTTTAAATGTTTTCTAAGAGATGCTATCCAATACCTCGATGAAAATAATCAAATTACACCATATCAGCATGGCTTTATGAGGGATCGGTCCGGTCAGTTTCTGTGAGGAGGTAAGTTCTAGACTTGACAATGGCAAATTAATGGATGTCATATATCTGGACTTCTTCAAAGCATTTGACACTGTACCGCATAAAAGGTTAGCATAAAATGAGAATGATTGGACTGGGAGAAAATGTCTGTATGTGGGTAAGTAACTGGCTCAGTAATAGAAAACAGAGGGTGTGTCACAGTAAGGAGGGATAAGTGCAGCCCTGATATCCACCCGCAACTCTATCAGTACCTACTTGCATGGCCCGTCATAACTAACGTACAACTTGGCGATGATCCCTATCTTAGATAAGTGCAGGGGCCTAAAGACAAATACCGTAGACAAAGCAAGGTTCAAGCCAAGAGGACGCATAAATACCAAAAGGAGCTAGCAAGGTCGATGTCATGTCACAAACAAAGCCGAGGTCAGAAGCCAAACAATCACGTCAAGTACTAAAGGAGGTAGCAAGGTCGAGGTAAAAAACAGAGCCAAGGTCAAAGAACACATGAGATACTCAATCCAAGAGAACGCTGGTGAGGGTAACAAAATACCAATCTGCAAGGAGGAAGCATGTCGCCGGCTCCCTGCTACAGGGTGGTTATTAATGGTACCCACTTAAATTGGGTCACTGTCACTAGTGGAGTACCTCAGGGGTCAGTATTGGGCCCTATTCTCTTCAATATATTTATTAATGGTCTTGTAGAAGGCTTGCACAGTAAAATATCAATTTTTGCAGATGACACTAAACTGTGCAAAGTAATTAACACGGAAAAGGATTCTACAGATGGATCTGGATAGATTGGAGGCTTGGGTAGAGAAATGGCAGATGAGGTTCCTCAGTGACAAATGTAAGGTTATGCACATGTGAAGGAATAATTCAAGTCACCCGTACATACTAAATGGTAAAACACTGGGTAACACTGACATGGAAAAGGACTTAGGAATTGTTGTGAACAGCCAACTAGAAACCGAAACCACTGTCAGACAGCTGCTGCAAAGGCCCATAAGATAATGGGTTACATCTAAAGGGGCAAAGATGCCCATGATGAGAACATAGTTCTGCCACTTTACAAATTACTAGTCAGACCACACATGGAGTACTGTGTACAGTTCTGGGCTCCTGTGAACAAGGCAGACATAGCAGAGCTGGAGAGGGTTCAGAGGAGGGCAACTAAAGTAATAGCTGGAATGAGGGATCTACAGTACCCTGAAAGGTTATCAAAATTAGGGTTATTCACTTTAGAAAAAAGACGACTGAGGGGAGATCTAATAACTATGTATAAATATATCAGGAGTCAGTACAGAGATCACTACCATCATCTATTTAGGGTCCATTCACACGTCCGAGTGTGTTTTGCCGATCCACGGATCCGCAAAACACGGACATCGGCGATGTGCGTTCCGCAATTTGCGGACCGCACATCGCCGGCACTCTCATAGAAAATGCCTTTTCTTGTCCGCAATTGCAGACAAGAATAGGAAATGTTCTATTTTTTTCGGGAACGCGATTGCGGTCCCGGAAGTGCGGATCCGCAATTGCGGACCCGGCCGGGACATCGTCTGTCCCCATTGAAACTAATGGGTCTGAAATTGCGGAATTGCGGACGTGTGAATGGACCCTTATCCTGTATAGGTCGTTGATCCAGTGAGTTATTCTGATTGCCTGATTGGAGTCGGGAAGGAATTTTTTTCACCTTGAAGAGGACCTTTCATGACTTCTAAAGATATCAACTAAGGATGCTCACATGGAGAGGGGCTCCCAGGGATCTCCCTGCACTTACTATTATCCCTGGGCGCCGCTCCATTCTCCCGGTATAGGCTCCGGTATCGACGCTCACCAAGTTATAGTAGGCGGGGATTTGGTGGAATTGGTTATAGTAGGCGGAGCCTGCCTTTCATCTCCTTCTCCACGGCTGTAGCGCTGGCCAGTCGCAGCGCAGAGCTCATAGCCTGGGAGAAGGAGAAGAAGGGCAGGCTCCGCCCACTATAACTTAGTGAGCACAGATACCGGAGCCTATACCGGGAGAACGGAGCGGCGCCCAGGGATAATAGTAAGTGCAGGGAGATCCCTGGGCGCCGCTCTACATGTGAGCATACTTGGTTTATATCTTTAGAAGTCATGAAAGGTCCTCTTTAAGTGGGGAAAATTGGCTTCTACCTTTCATTTTTTTTGCCTTGCTCTGGATCAACCTGCAGGATAACAGGCTGAACTGGATGGAAAAATGAATTTTTTCGGCCTTATAAACTATGTTACTATGTATGTGATTTATATAAAATTATTGTTTATGAGTTGACTTCATAAAGTACATGTACATCAGTGGTTTTCAACAGATGTAATATGCAGTGATCCTACCAGATACAATGGTCTCAGGATACAATATTTTCAACACACAATGGTCTTTCCTGGGCAACCGTAAGTTGAAAGCAGATTTTACAATATCTGAGATACTGCTGATCTGTTGTTCAGGTGACTGACTGGAAGATCTGACCAATCAACGATAAAACCATTTCAATGATAAAATACCTATATTGGCTGTCTACTACAAAATGCGGAACGGAATTGTGGACGTGTGAATGGACCCTTATCCTGTAAAGGTGGTTGATCCAATGAGTTATTCTGATTGCCTGATTGGAGTCGGGAAGGAATTTTTTTCACCTTAAGTGGGGAAAATTGGCTTCTACCTTTCATTTTTTTTGCCTTGCTCTGGATCAACCTGCAGGATAACAGGCTGAACTGGATGGAACCGTAAAGAAGGCAATAAATGACAAAAAGAAAGCATATAAATCACTAAAACAGGAGGGGAGTCAGGAAGCACTGGTAAACTAGAAGGAAATAAATAGAATATGTAAAAAATGAATAAAATTTGCTAAACTAGAGACCGAGAGATTAATTGCCAAAGAGAGTAAAACTAACCCTAAAATGTTCTTCAATTATATAAATAGTAAAAAATATAAATCTGAAGGAGTCAGCCCTCTACATAACAATGAGGGGGGTGTTGCAGAGAGCGACGAGGATAAATCAAAACTATTAAATATTTTTTTCTCCACTATATTCACTGAGGAAAATAAACTGTCAGATGAAATGCAGAATGTAAAAGTAAATCCCCCATTAAAAGTGCCCTGTCTGACCCAGGAAGAAGTACAACAGCGACTTAAAAAGATTAAAATAGACAAATCGCCAGGACCGGATGGCATACACCCCCGTATCCTAAGGGAATTAAGTGATGTCATAGCCAGACCATTATTTCTGATATTTACGGACTCTATAATAACAGGGAATGTTCCACAGGATTGGCGCATAGTAAATGTGGTGCCAATATTCAAAAAGGGTCCAAAAACAGAGCCTGGAAATTATAGGCCGGTAAGTTTAACATCTATTGTTGGTAAACTGTTTGAAGGGTTTCTAAGAGATGCTATTTTGGAGTATCTCAATGAAAATAAGCAAATAACGCCATATCAGCATGGCTTCATGAGGGATCGGTCATGCCAAACGAATTTAATCAGCTTCTATGAGGAGGTAAGTTCTAGACTTGACAGCGGCGAATCAATGGATGTGGTATATCTGGACTTCTCCAAAGCATTTGACACCGTACCTCATAAAAGGTTAGTATATAAAATGAGGATGCTCGGACTGGGAGAAAATGTCTGTATGTGGGTAAGTAACTGGCTAAGTGACAGAAAACAGAGGGTGGTTATTAACGGTAGATACTCAGATTGGGTCACTGTAACTAGTGGGGTACCTCAGGGGTCAGTATTGGGCCCTATTCTCTATAATGTATTTATTAATGATCTTGTAGAAGGCATGCACAGTAAAATATCTATTTTTGCAGATGACACTAAACTGTGTAAAGTAATTAACACTGACGAGGACAGTTTTCTGCTACAGAGGGATCTGGATAGATTGGAGGCTTGGGCAGAGAAATGGCAGATGAGGTTTAACACTGACAAATGTAAAGTTATGCACATGGGAAGGAATAATGCAAGTCACCCGTACATATTAAATGGTAAAACACTCGGTAACACTGACATGGAAAAGGATCTAGGAATTTTAATAAACAGCAAATTAAGCTGCAAAAACCAGTGTCAGGCAGCTACTGCCAAGGCCAATAAGATAATGGGTTGCATCAAAGGGGCATAGACGCCCGTGATGAGAACATAGTCCTACCACTTTACAAATCACTAGTCAGACCACACATTGAGTACAGTGTACAGTTCTGGGCTCCTGTGAACAAGACAGACATAGCAGAGCTGGAGAGGGTTCAGAGGAGGGCAACTAAAGTAATAACTGGAATGAGGGATCTACAGTACCCTGAAAGGTTATCAAAATTAGGGTTATTCACTTTAGAAAAAGACGACTGAGGGGAGATCTAATAACTATGTATAAATATATCAGGGGTCAGTACAGAGATCTGTCCCATCATCTATTTATCCCCAGGACTGTGACTGTGACAAGGGGACATCCTCTGCGTCTGGAGGAAAGAAGGTTTGTACACAAACATAGAAAAGGATTCTTCACTGTAAGAGCAGTGAGACTATGGAACTCTCTGCCTGAGGAGGTGGTGATGGTGAGTACAAAAGGAATTCAAGAGGGGACTGGATTTATTTCTGGAGTGTAATAATATTACAGGCTACAGCTACTAGAGAGGGGTCGTTGATCCAGGGAGTTATTCTGATTGCCTGATTGGAGTCGGGAAGGAATTTTTTTCACCTTAAGTGGGGAAAATTGGCTTCTGCCTCACATGGGTTTTTTGCCTTCCTCTGGATCAACTTGTAGGAAACAGGCCGAACTGGATGGACAAATGTCTTTTTTCGGTCTTATATACTATGTTACAGTGCGGTACTACATGTTCTGTTTTGCTCTTTACCTTATCAGGATGAGAAGTTCCTCGGACACTAGGTGTGGGCAGGTCCATTTTATTTTTCGGGTATCCTGTGTGTACTGTACAGAACCATGAAGAAGTTATTGTCCTCTAAATAGAAAGTCATGGATGGCTTCCAGCAGCTCTTTCTGTCCGTTATATGTAAGGACTTGCTTTTTCTGTATTAGTAAGCTGCTTAATTTCCTATAATCTTAATTTTTTTTATTTTAGAATTACATTTTAAGGCCTTTCAACCAGTTCCATTTTTCCATAGAGTTATGATCTCAGGTTATGATGGTTTCAATTTAGTCATTACAGAAAAATGTATATTATATCTTGAGACGTGTATAAGGCATATACAGTATATTCATTTTTATGGCATATGTGAAGGACTTGCTCACAATGCTGACAAACAGAAAATGTGCATCTACCTATGTGTGCCAAAGCTGGGGCTACATCTAGACTTCTTGTAGTACTTTTGATTGATCTAAATGGGATAATTAAAAATCTCAGACAAACCCTAAAATTACTTAAAAGAAAAAGCAAAAACATAAAACATGCTATACTCTTGTTTTTATTTGTTTTCAAATAGCATGGATGACATGCCAGGATAAGGCACATGCCCTCTGCAGCCTATCACTGTTCTCTGCAGTTTCCTGCTGTGGACAGTGATTGGCTGCAGTGGTGACATTGCAAACACCAGCATCAGTGGCGTGCATGTGACATATTGGGACATGATGTGTGACCGCTGCAGCCAATCACTGTCCTCAGTGGACTGTACTCAGTGGTACACCTCTGAGGGCAGTGATTAGCTACAGTGTTCATATGCCATAATCAAATATGTCACCACTGCAGTTTGTAAAGGAGCAGGAGAACTAGACCAGCACCGCAGAGAGCAACACTGGAGAAAGGGGTGAGAATGAAGGTTTCTAACTTCTAAGCCATTTTTGGACAGAAATTTTCCGTTATCTTGGACAACCTCCATAACTATCAAGTAACAGCTGTAGTCCAAAGCAGTAAACGGTCAGTTAGTTGAAATTAATCAAATGCTCTACAAAAGTCAAAGTGTAGCCCTAACTTGACACAACACTTTAATACTGGAGGTGTACACATACTGTATGAAATACTTTGTAATTCCCTGTAAACAAATATTTTATTATCACAGCAATATTAATGTATAGTGTGTGGTTTAGTTATACAGTGTCTGCTACAGTGCAGGTGAAAGAAATAATTCAATGATTACCTGTTCTTGACAGTTTATATGGCGTTACAGAAGTTATGAAGGATTCTCAGGCATAGTTACTATTGCAAATGCATCAGAATTGTGGCTCACATTGAGCCATTATTATGGCACACATGCTAATGGCTTATTCAGATGACCGTATATGTTTTATGGTCTGCAAATTGTGGATCCCAAAAATCTGGATACCGGCCATGTGCGTTCCGCATTTTGCGGAATGCACACGGCCAGCCCTATGATAGAAATGCCTATTATTGTCCGCAATTGACAACAAGAATAGGACATGTTCTATCTTTTGTGTGGGGCTGCGGAACAGAAGTACGGATGCGGACAGTAAGTTTGTCCAAGTCAGCATGTAACTTATTAACATCTTCCATTGACTGTACCGTATTACAAAGTTTGTTGTCATCTGTAAAAATAGAAACAGCCATATCAATCCTATCCTCTATGTCATTAAATATTTAGTTAAATACTAGTGGACCCAGCATAGAAACTTGGGGTATACCACTTATAACCAGGGACGCCAAGTCCAAAAACACAATATCGACAGCCTTCCCTCTGTCCAGGATTCTACTCACCTCCTCATAAAAACAAATTAGGTTAGTAACCATGTTGGCTATCATTTATTATATTATTGTCAGTCACATAATCCTGTATGTAGTCCCATAGAAGGCCCTCAAACATTTTTTACCACTATGGATGTTAGGCTTACTGGAATTTCTAGAATTTGAAAATTCGCACTACGTTCGCTTTGTGTCAGTCTCTTGGTACAATGCCTGTCATTAAAGAATCTGTAACTATTATGAACAGAGGTAAAGCAATAACTGAACTGAACTTTTAGAACTGTAGAGTGCAATCCATCTGGACCTGGGACCATGTTCACTTTTTTTTTTTAGCATTTTAAGGACCATATCTACAGTCAGCCACTTAAGTATGTTATTAGAGGTATTTACACCAGTGACACCAGTCTCACGAGAGGCCCTCTTTTCTTTTTTAGGGAGCATTCCCTAATGTCACAGGGGAACAGGTGGAAGCCCAAGGCAAAGGCAGAGGAGGAGCTAGAGGTCGCCAACGCAGCTGTATCACAGCCAGCTCCTCTGAGGGCAGGGTTAGCATGACAGAAATGTGGAAAAGTTTTGTCTCCACGCTACAGCTAACTGCACCACCACCTGATATGGAACATGTTAGCAGGAGGCAGCATTTCACTAACATGGTTGAACAGTACGTCTGCACACCCCTCCACGTACTGACTGATGGTTCGGCCCCATTCAACTTCTGGGTCTCCAAATTGTCCACGTGGCCAGAGTTAGCATTTTATGCCTTGGAGGTGCTGGCCTGCCCGGCAGCCAGCGTTTTGTCTGAACGTGTATTCAGCACGGCAGGTGGCGTCATTAATGACAAACGCAGCCGCCTGTCCACAGCCAACGTGGACAAGCTGACGTTCATAAAAATGAACCAGGCATGGAACCCACAGGACCTGTGCCTCCCTTGTGCAAATAGACATTTATAATTGCCTCCCCCTCAA
Source organism: Bufotes viridis (assembly GCA_033119425.1). Lineage (NCBI taxonomy): Eukaryota > Metazoa > Chordata > Amphibia > Anura > Bufonidae > Bufotes > Bufotes viridis. Next base: position 97,976,034 of record CM065592.1, on the reverse strand, counting down.
CCATGTATTCTTGTACTCCAGGGCACTTCTTTATTGAATACTCATTTTTTTAACTTTACCATGATCTTGCGGTGCAACCCAAAGTTGAATGAACCTCTTCTCAATCTGTGCGCCGGGGCCTAAATACCTGAAAGTGGCCTTCTCCAGTGGTGACTGATTTGACGCCTGATTCTCTGCTGTGGGACCTCTCTCCTCTGTCTGTGTGCTGGGGCCTAAATAACTGAAAGTGGCCTTCTCCAGTGGTGGGTGATATGACGCCTGATTCTCTGCTGTGGGACCTCTCTCCTCTGTCTGTGTGCTGGGGCCAAAATAACTGAAAGTGGCCTTCTCCAGTGGTGGGTGATATGACGCCTTATTCCTTGCTGTGGGACCCCTCTCCTCTGTCTGTGTGCTGGGGCCTAAATAACTGAAAGTGGCCTTCTCCAGTGGTGGGTGATATGACGCCTGATTCTCTGCTGTGGGACCTCTCTCCTCTGTCTGTGTGCTGGGGCCTAAATAACTGAAAATGGCCTTCTCCAGTGGTGGGTGATATGACGCCTTATTCCTTGCTGTGGGACCCCTCTCCTCTGTCTGGGTGCTGGGGCCTAAATAACTGAAAGTGGCCTTCTCCAGTGGTGGGTGATATGACGCCTGATTCTCTGCTGTGGGACCTCTCCTCTGTCTGTGTGCTGGGGCCTAAATAACTGAAAACGGCCTTCTCCAGTGGTGGGTGATATGACGCCTTATTCCTTGCTGTGGGACCCCTCTCCTCTGTCTGGGTGCTGGGGCCTAAATAACTGAAAGTGGCCTTCTCCAGTGGTGGGTGACATGACGCCTGATTTTCTGCTATGGGACCTCTCTCCTCTGTCTGGGTGCTTGGGCCTAAATAACTCAAAGTGGCCTTCTCCAATGGTGGATGACATGATGCCTGATTCTCTGCTGTGGGACCTTTCTCCTCTGTCTGGGTGCTGGGGCCGAATTAACAGAAATTGACCTTCTCCATTGGTGGGTGACTTGAAGCCTGATTCTCTGCTATGGGACCTCTCTCCAATTGATATTGCTTAATTTTTTTTTATTTTTATTTTTATTTTAATTCATTTCCCTATCCACATTTGTTTGCAGAGCATTTACCGACCTCTAGCCCTTTCCTGGACTATTTTTCAGCCTTTTTAGTGCCCAAAAGTTCGGGTCCCCCTTGATTTCAAATGGGTTCAGGATGAAGTTCGGGTCAAGTTTGGATCCTGAACCCGAACATTTTCGGGAAGTTCTGCCGAACATCTCGAACCCGAACATCCAGGTTTTCGCTCAACTCTAGTTATCAACTGTAAGTGGACGACCGTTAACAATAGACATTACCTCATAGAATAGGGTAGAGATGAGTGAACTTCTATTTTTAGTTCGGCGTCCAAAGTTTGGGTTCGGGTTATCGTAGCATCCCGTTATGGATTCCATAACGGCATTTGGAATCCATAAGGTGCTGCTTCATTGAACCCGAACCTTGAACGGGATGCTACGATAACCCGAACCCGAACTTTGGACGCCAAACTAAAAATTGAAGTTCGCTCATCTCTAGAATAGGGTCCTAAATGAAGCATCATCAATTCTTCCAGCATTCTTTTTCAACACTGAACTTAACACATTTCTTACAGTTCTGATTTGTCTTTTCCAAACTCCTCCTGTATGGCTTGCATTTGGAGCATTCATTTGAAAATCACACTGTTCCTCTAACAAATACTCACTTTTTCATTATCAGTCTCCTTTAGAGCTTTGTTTAATTCATTCTTTGCTCCGACAAAATTAGATCTTTGGTCACATCTAAGCTCTCAGACAGTACCTCTAATTGCTATGAAACATATTAATGTGTGGATGAATCCGTCAGTTGACATATCTTCTAACATTTCCAGGTGAATCACTCTGGAACTTAGACATGTAAATATTAGTCCATATCTCTTGTACTCCTTGCGGTTCTTCTTGGTGATGAATGGGCCAAAACAATTAATTCTGTTATAAAGAAATGGTGGCGATGGGTTTACACGATCTGTCAGTAAATTTGCCATTCTTTGTTCTTGCATAGGTCTACATGCCTTTCTACAGACTATGCATTTACTTTGCTATAACTTTGATTCCTTTCACTTCATTTCACTATCCAGTAACAACCTTCTCTCAAACAGCTTTGGGTAAAGCGTCTTCCCTGATGCAAGGATTTGTTGTAGTGATCAATAATCAATCTTGTGAAGGTAGAATTTTTGGGTAGAATTGCTGGATTCTTAACTCTGCTAGGTAACGATGCATTTTCCAATCTCCCTCCCACCTTCAGTATACCATCCTGCAGAACAAGATTAAGCTAGTACAATGAGTGGTTGTTTCGAAGCCTTTTAGGTTCTTGACTAAGTCTTTTCAACTCTTCACTGTAGAATCTCTGTTGAATGAGTCTTATGACTGCTTCTTTAGCTTTCATTCTTTCCTCTACATTCAATGATTCCTTCTTTCTGATTCCCTTTGCCAAACATTGAATTTGAGCTACTACGTTTATGACCGTATTCTATTTTGCACATCTGGCTAGTCTTTCAAGTATGTTATCTTGACACTTGGCTCCAGTGCTTAATGTTTGTACAACCTTTACTTTTGGATCAAACATAGACATATATGTATAACCTTTAATGGGCATGATTTCCTTTTCCCAAAGGAACTCTGGACCTGTGAACCAATTTGAATTCTTCAATTCTGTTACTTCAGACCGCTTGAAACATGAGCTGCTGGGTTATGCCTTGTATCAATGTGTTGCTAATGTTCTGGATATTTTATTTCCTGAATTTTCTGAACTTTGTTGGCGACAAAGATATGGAATCTTCAAGCTTTGTTGTTTATGTATCCTAGGACATTGCCAGTCTGTCCAAAATATTCTTCATCTATTTTCAATTCCAATTCTTCTTTCAGAAACTTGCTTACTGATGCTGAAACTACGGCTGCTGTCAGTTCAAGTTTTGGTATTGTCTGAATACTGGTAGGAGCAACTCTAGCCTTTCCCATAACCAGGGCAAAGTTTATTTTTCCTACTCCTATCACTCTGATGTAGGAGCACTTGCCATAACTATAACTAATGACATCTGAAAAGTGATGAAGTTCTATTTTCTTGTACTTTCCAAAATCATGAGGTACAAAACATCTGGGTATCCGGACTTCTCTCAAGTTTTTCAAGTCTCTTATCCAACTCTCCCACCTTGGCCTTAAATTTTCAGGTAGGGGTTCATCCTATCCTAACTTCTGTCCTTAAAATTTCTGCAGTATTTCTCTTGCTTTGAGGATCACTGGGGCCAAGAATCCCAATGGATCAAATGTAGAATGCCACTACGGAAAGAATGGTATGTCTAGTTGCAACTTTCTCTTCCGTAGATACTTCAAAGAAGAACTTGTCATTCTCTGCATTCCATCCCAATCTAAGTACATTCTGAACTGGAAGATGATCATAATTGAGATCTACATTCATCATTGTTGATGCATGTTCAGAGTCACTGATGGATTCCAGTACGTCTCTGTTGTTTGAGATGAATTTGTGAAGGAGCAGGTCTTCTCTTGTGCATAACTCTTGGCTTTCTTTCACCAGTTTGATTGCAGATTCTGTGGACACTAGACTTATAAGACCATCATATACATAAACGTTTTTCTTAAGAAAATTTTCTGCTGATAGGCAATCTTTTTCATTTTGATTGGCCAGGTACTTCATTCCGCAATTGGTGCAACCTGGAGACGATGCTGCTCTGAAGAAGTATACCTTCATTCTGTATTCTGCTGGCTCTGTATCTGTATCTCCATCCTCCCACCATATCCAGAGTGCCTGCAACACTATAAACGAAGAGCAACAGATGTGTGGCAGTGCTCTGCGCTGACTTGTGATGCTCGGTGCCGACTTGCGATGCTCTGTGCTGACTTGCGATGCGCTGGCTTATATATGCTGCTGCAGACTTTGAGCCTAATGGCAGGAAACTAGCTGGCTGCAGTACATGACCTCTTCATGTATAGCGGTGCAGGCACTCTGGCTCTTGACTTTGGCCTCCCACCATGCATCTCTCTCTATCTCTAAGGATCGCAGGAGGGTTGGCACTCTTTCTATGACTATCTTGCCTTTGCCGTTCTGCCACTTTAAGGGTCGGCTGCAGTTTGACTAATAAACATGTTCTATTGTCTCTATGGTAACTTCGCTGAGGTGTCTTTGCTTGCTTACTCAGGGAACAGTTGCTCTGCTCGTCAGTATCTGCTGGCGCTCCACTGCTCTAATGTACTCTTTACTGTGCAAGTTGAGGAGCGCTATCGCTTCACCCTCTGAGGTCGATAGTTCCACTGTGACAGGTGCAGCACTATGAAGTGCCTTTTGTGCTGTGGCATTAGAAGAATTTGATATCTCTAACTTTTTAGTCCAACCAGACTGTCTATTACTCAGTCTTGTCTACTGCTTCAGTCTTGTTTCTTTTGAGCTAATTCTTCTAGTGCTGTTCTATGGAAATAGTAGTCTTAAAAAGCATACCAAATGCTTAAAATAACTTCTTTATTAACTTAACTTTTCTTCCGTGTCGCATAAAGTATCACAAAATGGCGGTATACATAAAATGGTGGTTTAACTGTTCAATCTAGTCATTCAACATAAATGGTGGATATATTTCTCTCTTCAGTATCTGTACTCTCACTTTAAGTTATTTAAGCACTTTATATTCTCTCTGAGAGGCATATCTGAAATCTGATATTGGTTTGTTTCTGTGCAATTATTTGATGATTGATTTCTTTTATGGTAGTTTGGTTGCAGCTTGAGATATTATTTGTGCAGTGTGTGCACAGTTTGGTTTGTACATACTTTGGTTTGTACATAGTTTGTTTTGTAGGTAGTTAGTACAGTTAGCTCAATTTTCAGTTTTTGGTGGAACTGTAAACAAACATAACTGGTTCAGTATACAGTTCTAATTACAATATTAACAATATAAACATTATAAAACTGTTTTAAATACCTATTTGGCCTCTTGTTACCATAAAACACAGCTCTGACTGAAAATGTCTCTCCAGATCCTCTTCTCTGGTCTATACTGACTCCAGAAGATTCAGCTAGGGGATTTCCCATACATACCCAGTGTGAGGTTGGTTGTAATTGGTCAAGACTCTTGGGCAGTAACAACAATTTAACTCTATGCTTTCTGGTGCTAATTCTGCTGTGCCATTGAGCTTACCTTACATTCATTTATTGAATCTTAAAGGCATATTATCTTTCTGCTTCTGTGAACACAATATGTAACTGTTATATGACATCCAGGAACATGAAGTCACTGTAAATAACACTCTTTCTGTCTCTAATATAAAAACATAGGAACTGTATTAACATTATTGGCAGGTTTAGCTGTATAAACATGTAAGTAATATTAGCAACCTAAGACAGGTCTTAGCTGGCCAGCTACACATGGCACAGGCAGTATTCCAGAGAACACTACCTTGGAGGTCCTTCCCTTCACCGTGGAGCCTAGTTCTTTAAAATTATCCTTAAGGACCTTCCACCTACCATTTATTTTGTCATTGGTACCAACATGGACCATTACAGCTGGTTCATCCCCAGCCCCTCCCAGTAATTTATCCACCTGCTTCACCACATGCCAAACCCTAGCTCCAGGGAGGTGGTCTTGGTGACAAATTATTCTATCCATCTTTCTGATTATTGAATCCCTTATAACAACTAACTGTCTAGGCCTACCTGCACAACCAGCTCCCCGACTACTAGCTGGGCTGTTCTCCCGGCTGTTAGGGACAACAGCATCTGCTAGGGCTGCCATTTCTTAAACTGACACCCTTTGCATCATTTTCCAGCTTGGAAATTTTGCCTGGAAGCACAGAAAAAGGATTGGCCTTCCTATTCTGGGATCCCTTTCTACTCGCCCAAACTTCATTAACATAAATACTTGCCTGTTCCTACTGATCCACCATCTGATCTCCAGCTTCCATATCTTCCCCACTAACTGTTTGCTCAGTGAGCAGCATGCTCCTCTCAAGATTGTCAATCACTCTTAGTGTTGTATTTTGCTCTACCAGATCTCTAATACAAGCTTCCAGATGGGCAACATGCTCATATCTTTTACAACAGTTTATTCACCCTGGAACACCTGCTCCAGTTGTGCATACATATGGCAGACTGTGCACTGAAGGAAACCTCCAATGTTGCTAGTTATTATCACAGTTATAAAAACAAAGAAGATGAAAAAAATTTGATTACTTACAGGTTTTTTGTGCCTTGTTTTTAGGTACATGTCTTAAACTATGGTTCTTTACTCCACTTATTCACAGGCCACTTAGTGTAGAAAGCCCAGTAAGCTCAAAGTTAATACCTAGAGTTAATATAGTTAATAGGTACAAGTATTTATAGAAATTCTGTAACCAATTCTTGACTAAAGGGAACCTGTCGGGGGGCGTGGCCTGAACGCACATGGCGCAGGCCGCATAGTCGCTCGCTCGTTCCTCTCCGGACATCTGAAAGCGGCTTACTAACTCGCCCTAGCCCTAGCCCCAGCGACGAACTAACCTCCGGCATACAACCGTGACTACACGTGGGGGCAATGGGGAAGCTTCGAAAACGTCAGCCCTCGAAGAAACTGACTGAGTTCTTCACCCAGCCTGCCTCCCCTGATGCGGAAGACGCGGAAGATGGGGTCACGCCTGGCCCTCCTGATCCGCCTGACTCACCGCCATGCATACTCTCGGAGCCGGATCCTGAGGTACAAGCTGCGACACATGGACCTCCTGATCCTACGTCGGAGCCGATTACCGCTGGAGACATGAAGAAACTACTGGGGGACTTACGCTCCTCTCTGAAAGAGGATATGGCTTCATTTGTGCAGGAGATCCGCTGGGAAGTGCAGAGCTTGGGAGAGCGGACCTCACACTTGGAGGTAAAGATGGTGGAATTTACGGGCAAACACAACTTACTTGTTGATGCACAAGAGACGTTGGAAGAAACCCTTACCACTATTAAGATTAAGCTACAAGATCTTGAAGATCGACAACGCCGGAACAATGTCCGTCTACGCGGAATCGCTGAATCGGTGGGTCAGGGTGAACTTGAGGCGTTTCTGCAAAAGTTAATGAGAGATGCACTGCCCACCATTACGGACAGAGATCTGCTGATCGACCGTATTCACCGGATCCCCAAACCTAAGGGGTTGGATCCCTCTAAACCTAGAGATGTTATTGCCCGCATACATTTTTTCCAGATTAAGGAGTTATTTTTGAGGGCTTTGCGACCGAACCCCACCCCGACCGCTATGTTTAAAGGTATCTCGATATACTCTGACTTATCTGCTGCTACATTAGCTAAGAGGCGAGAGTTCCAAGTGGTGACTAAGGCATTACGAGATAATGACATTGGATATAAATGGGGTTTCCCTGTTAAATTGATAATAAGTAAAGAAGGATCCCAAGTGGTGTGTACCTCATCTCAAGAAGCCATGAAGACGCTGCAGGGGTGGAAACTACTGCCTCTTGAGCTACCAATACAGAAAAAGATGATAGCCGGTGCTGCCAGAGTAACCCAGGACTGGGACAATGCTTAAAAGCTTTCTTAGATAAAGGGCAATTATTTATATCCGGATGAGGACATTTGTGAGTGAGTAGTCGGGCATACCTATTCCCCTGTTACCTGCCGCGGAAGGCGGGTTTGCAAGCCCTATGGTGGGCTGCTGGTATGCTGACTACGTGTTACCATCTATGCTGGATGTTTATTTGTTTGTTTGTCTGTGCTTTGTATTTGTAAAGGTATCAATGTGTGATCTATTTGGGGGAATATTAATGTTTAGTGTCTCTAAATCAGTCGCTTGGTCACTGGGATCCTCTCTTGTAGAAATTTCCATTATGTCGCCTTTCTTGGGGGGAGTGGGGCATTTAGCACTCTATGAGCCACTTTTTCATGTTAAACTATGGGGCTAAAGTTTTATAGTAATAATGTTCATGGTTTAAACTCTCCATATCGAAGGTCCCGGCTTTGGGCTGACCTACAGAGGGCGAACTGTGATGTGGTTTTTATTCAAGAATCGCATTTATTGGAGGCAGATTTATTCCGTTGCACTCATAGTAATTTTTCTAATATCTACCACTCGCCCTCTGTGAAGAGGCGCAAGGCCGGGACATTCATAGGGATAAAGACTACTGTGGCTTTTACTCTCCAAGAATGTATAATAGATCGTAGGGGGCGCTATGTTATTTTGCTCTGCCTCCTGGAAGGAGTCCAATCTACATTGGTGTCGGTGTATGCTCCTAATGCACGCCAGATAACGTTCTTGAACAGACTTTTTAAGAAGATCCGGAGGGTGGCTAGAGGTGGAATAGTGATAGGGGGAGACTTTAATATTCCAGTAAATTCTGATATTGACTGCTTATCTAACTCCTCTATTAAGAGACCTGACCTCCGAAATATCCTTATGATGAATGATCTACATGATATTTGGAGATATCATCACAGTGATGAAAGGGATTATACTTATGTCTCCCCCTCTCACTCTTCCCTCTCCCGCATAGATTTTTTTTGATCTCTAGATCGTTAATCAGTAGGGTGACTAAATCACATATAGGCTGTGCGACATGGTCGGACCATGCTCACATAACCATAGAAATAAATGTGGGGATATTAGGACCACCTCCTGGAAGTTGGAGACTGAACCCTTACCTGCTGAAGTGTGCACAGAGGGTGGAAAGATACGCCTCTGTTTTAGAAGATTACTATCTTAATAATGATGTTGATGGTATATCTAATACTTCAATGTGGCTAGCACATAAAGCATACATGAGGGGTATCTTCCTACAATCTGCGGCGAGGCTTAAGAGGGTCAGGGATAAGGAGCTACACACTGCATTATCTAAGCTGGAATCAGCGGAGCTGGCATATAAATCTAGCCCCTCTGATAGGCTCTCTGGTCTTGTTCGTACCGCACGCTCTGAGGTAAGATCTCTACTTGTGTATCAATATGAGAAGCACTTGAGACGCTCGAGGGCATCCCATTATAGTATGGGAGACAGGGCAGGGGCTACACTGGCTAAACGCCTTAGAAGCAGAGCGACAGTGTCAAGAATTTCGCAGCTAACCTATAAAAATGCCACTGTGACAAATCCAGTGGACATCCCTAATGTCTTTGCTTCTTATTATTCTGAGCTATATAATCTTAGAGATGATGTTAATACCCCTCAACCTGACACTGAATCTATAAGATCTTTCTTGGACCCTTTGTCACTGGCCTCTCTATCGACTCAACAACTGGAAGCTCTGAACAATCCTATTACTACTGAGGAGGTTCTGGAAGCATTGAGGCGTACTCCCGGAGGTAAGGCACCAGGACCAGACGGTTTTACCGCTGACTATTATAAAACCTTTAGCACAGCACTGGTGCCTTATCTGGTGAGACTCTTCAATGATTTCATGACCTCAGGTAATATCCCATCAGAGATGTCACAGGCTATAATTGTAACTATCCCTAAACCAGGTAAACCTACGACCGAACCTGTTAATTTTAGACCAATTTCATTATTAAATGGGGATTTAAAGCTATATGCTAAAATTTTGGCCTTACGCATCAATGAAGTTCTTCCATCCTTGGTCTCGTATGACCAAGTAGGATTTATTCAAGGACGACAGTGTAGGGATGGAACTAGGCGAATTGTTGACCTGATACAGCTCGCTGACGCCTCCGGAATCCCCACTGTACTTGCCTCTCTAGACGCCGAAAAGGCGTTTGATAGGGTGCACTGGGGATATCTGGAGGCTGTCTTAGGGAAGTTTGGCTTTAAGGGTTCCGTTGTGACTGCTATTATGGGGCTATACACTAAACTCTCTGCTACTGTTCTAACAGCAGGATATATGTCTGGCCCCTTTGGCATTACTAACGGGACTCGACAGGGCTGTCCCCTGTCTCCCCTAATCTTTTCCTTAATTATTGAGCCTCTTGCTGAGTCAATTCGCTCATGCCCCGCAATCTCGGGTATCGAGGTTGGGAGCTCGGAGCACATCGTCAGCCTTTATGCTGACGATGTGCTCCTGGTTCTTACAGACCCTGAGAGATCTATGGAGGCGCTCTCGAGCGTCTTGACTGCGTATTCTAAGTGCTCTTATTATAGATTAAACGCTGGGAAGACGCAGCTGCTATCCCTTCATGTGCCTCGGAGCGTGCGAGATATGATCACAGGCCGATATGCTTATCAATGGGCACCCTCCTCTCTTACCTATTTGGGTGTGCAGTTGGCGCCCTCGACTAAGGAATCTGTGTCTATTAATGTAAAGCGCTTACAATTAGATATATGCAAAGATTATTCTAAGTTGGCTAAGATTCATCTTTCTTGGATAGCCCGTATTAATGCGGTTAAGATGCTTATTCTACCTAAAGTGCTCTATATGCTTCGCTGCCTACCCGTTAAAATACCCCTTAAATACATTGAATCTCTCCAATCAGGGATATTGAACTTCATTTGGCAGGGTAAACGTCCCAGAATTGGAAAGACCTGTTTATACATTTCAATTAGGAATGGAGGGTTGGGCGTCCCATGTCTTTATAATTATTATTTGGCCAGTTTGATGGATCAAACACTAGAATGGTGGTCACCCACGGGAAACCATCGGTGGATACAGATCGAACAGCAGCTTGCCAAGGGTGGATCGCTCAAATCTGCATTAGCTGTCCATGGGGTTCAGCCATGTACAGTAAATGTCCCGCTGGACACCATGGAGAGCTCAATATATATATGGAAACTCTTTCTCACAGCTGGACATCTTAGCTGTCCTCCAATACAAAAACTCCCTTTAGCAATTGTGGAATATCTCATACCCGACCTATCTTTGATTATATGGCACACCTGTGGTATACAGATGATTGGCCAGTTGTATGATAGAGGCAGGATATTAAGTTTTGAATCGTTACATGAGGCATATGGGATACCGAACAAATTGTTCTATCAATACTTACAAATACGTCATTGCCTATATACACTGCCCCACCATCAACCTGCCATCAGTGAGAATCTACTGGTTAGATATGTAGTGGAAGGTGTGGGTAACAGACCTAAGATATCGACTCTTTATGCCATACTGGCATTAGTTAAATATAATCAGAAACTAAAATGTATGCTGTCATGGGAGGCAGAAATAGGCAGGGAGTTTAGCCTTGACCAATGGCATAAGGCTTTCGTGTGGTCATACAGGAGCTTTAAGTGTATTAACCATGTTGAACAGATTAGGAAAGTGCAGCTCCGCTGGTATTGGACTCCTTCCAGGCTGGCCCGAATGGCGGTCAACACTTCTCATCTTTGTTGGAGGGGGTGTGGAGAGGTAGGCTCATCGTTGCACATGTGGTGGCTCTGCCCGTCAGTACGACCAATATGGGCAAATGTGGAGGACCTTATCTGCTCTATTTTCTCTTCGCCGGTGCCCATCACCCAGGAGATGGTGTTGCTGGGCATCGGCCTAGACGAACTACCGGCAGATCAGGTGTGGGTGGTGGCTCATATCCTAGCTGCGACAAGAATGTCAATAGCCAGAAATTGGAAGCAACTTACCACTCCGCCCTCAATATCAGTGATACAAGAGGTTAACTACTACCTAGGGTGTGAAATGGTTTACGCCACCTCTATGGAAAATAGGATTAAAACTCTTAATCAATGGCTACCCTGGGTATCAAGTCAATATGCCTCTCCACTCCCCCACTGTATTCTATAACTTGATTTGATCTTGCGTAATATCCTAAATAAGACTTAATGGATCTATGCCCATGGCGACTGGATACCCTATAGGTTGTATATTGATAATACCTTAATGTCTGTCTATTGATTGTCTCTTGTAATCTGTTATATGTTTTGTATGGTACTTTGAAAACATTAATAAAAACAAATGGAAAACTAAAGGGAACCTGTCACCATGAAAAAAACTAAATAATCTGCAGGCATCATGTTATAGAGCAGGAGGATCTGACCAGTTTGATATATAGTTTTGTGGGAAAAGATTCAGTGAAATTGATATTGTATCCATTTAGATTTCTGCTCATTCTGAGCTTTGAAGTCAAGGGGGCAGTCCTATCAGTGATTGACTTCAAAGCCCAGAATGAGCAGGAATTTGCAAATTTACATGAATAAAATATAAATTTTACTAAAACTAAAAGAGGGCGCAGCAAGCTTGACTTGAACCGAGAAACCGCTGCCCCTATGGCTTCAAGAGCCTAATTTAAATACCAGCGGCAGGGGATTAAAAATCTTCATGGCTTATCTGCATCAGACAACAAATACAAAACAAACATTAGAATCACACTAAAGACCTCTGCAAGGTAATGCTGGCCATTTAATATGTGTTTTGTAGGTGACTGGTTCCCTTTAAATTCTGCTGACAGTGATTTGTATTGCATTGTTTTTAGTTACTGTGTAAAGATCTGAAGCTCAAATGATCCAGTACACTAGTAATGATCGGTATAATTTGAGTGCTCTAAAGGTTATCCAAAAATGAAAAGGTCACCACTGTATCCTACTCTGCTTTTCGTTAGACATGTTTGAAATCCAGCTTAATCTATGTATTCCATCACTTTAGATGTTGTTTATAAATTTGGATTTATGAATGATTGCATTGCAATTTACACTCATTAGTTCACCAGGGGAGTCCATAGAGCTTCATGCTGCAGAGACCCTCATCATTTACTTATTCTGTGCATCATAAGAGCAGAAATGTTTAAGTTTAGCAGCTAGTGAATGTACTACGTCATGAGTATTATGTTATCGTATTACAAATTAAAGGGAAATTGTGTGCCACTTACAGAGAGCAGGTTGAAATGATAGAGCGATCAAGATCATCTACAGCATTGCTCTTAGCTCTAGAGGGTGACTTACATGAAATCAATGGCAGCATACACTTCGGCAAAGGAAATTATGGTTTCTCAGTCAGTATCAATAGGACCCTGAGTTTTCTAGCAGCAAGACCCCTCCCAAGGTTCCAAAATTTTACGATGAACGTACAGGTTTTTTAAAAATGTGTATGCTTTCTTCCAGGAACAGCACCACCCTTGTCTGTGGGTGGTGTCTGGTTTGCAGCTTCGGTATTGCAGCACTACATTGCCACATACAACTGCTTCTTCTGTGTCTGTTTCCTTCTTCTGAGCCTGTTTCTACAGAACACACCCCTGTCCCTGTATTCATAAATCTGCCTCAATATATAGAAATAATAAATTTGTAATAAATTCCACCAGTGTCAGACTCTGATTCCTTAAGCCCACTGGAGGAAATCATTTTTTGGTGTCCAAGCCATAGATCATCAATAAAGTCTAATAGGTTTAGAATTTAAAAAAAAAAGTACACCATAGTGGCAAGTTATTGAGATTTTTTCTGGACTTTTAGGGCCCACTATGGCTTCAGAGACTGGGACCTCCTGGAAATCCTCTATTCCGGAGTTATAGCTAGGCTTTCCTTCAAACAGGCCATAGATTTATTTTGTATCAAAATGCCATGACCAAGGCAGAGTTGCTTTTCGGCACCTCCTCTGGTACCGAGCACCTGGGGCATATGCCTCTCTGACCCCCATCCCCTAGACACCATCCAGCCTACTGTAATTACTTGTAAGCTCTGTCTCCAATTTATAAAGTAGCAGAAGATAAAGGTATCAATCAGTATTTGCCACTAGAGGTGGTGTCATTCAATTAATAGACTCTATGGAAATACTATAGCTTAGTTATCATGAATCTGTGTCTTATGTTTGAAGTATTTATCACTCTCGGAAAATGAGTTGATCTTGTCACATAACACTTTATTTGCAGACACAATTCAAGCTTTATAAACCCTTCTTGGAACTAGATACTTTGAAAAAATGAAGAGAGGTTTAGCCCGAAACTTAACCCCTCACTAACGGATTGCAGCTAAAAATTATTTCTTTAAAATCTGAAGAAAGAAGGTTAATTGAACTGTCAGATCATCTTTAGTATTTGTTTAATCCTCTTTCCTCAAGTCATTTTAGATGTTTCACCTCAGGTTAGGCCAGGCCAAATGTCAAACTTTGGAGACATCTCGCGATCAAAGGCAAATGCATATTAGTACAATCGGAAGACTTTTGAAAGCATTTGTAAGATAATCTTACACATTACATTTGATGGCCAGCTGCCATATGGAATACTGACGGCCTAGATTATTTCTTTGGCGTGCTGTGTTTCCGCAGTATCTAGTTCATCTGAGTCTCCTGGAATCCAATGTCAAGCATATCTGTAGAGAGGACTCCTCTTATGTAAGCTAGAAAGCTGTTTCCTTAGGCAAGGAGGAATACAAACAAAATAAACATATTAAAATCTACAATGTTCAAGCAGACACCTGGATAGACACTTGCATGCTTGCACAATTCCACATTTTTTAATTTCAATTCATTTTAAATATAAAATATATTAAGCTGATTTACTTTTCATATTTTATGTTTTTCTAGGAGCATAATGTTTTTAAAGTGGTTGTGCAATCCATTAAAATTAAAGATAAGCGAATTTCATGTTACGAAATTTGTTCACTCTTCGTTTGGTGGTAAAAGCAGAATTGTGTTATGGATTCCGTTACCATAACTGAAATTCACTCATCTCTAATTAAAATGTAAAAGCATTCATCTTTTGACATTCCCACGTTCCCGCCCCTACTGCTTCCATGTGAAAGATCAGCACATGCCTATTGAGACTCAGCACTCACATGCTGTTCATGCACATGTCACCAATGAGTTCATTGATTGGCTGGCAGTGGTCATGCATTGATACAGAATGCCATCACTTGTGGCCCAGTGGGTACAGGAATCCCAGGGCTGGAATGGCAGGACTGTTGAAAGGAGAACTTTTTTTTGTTGCTTTAAATGCTGTCCAGCCACTCTCTGATATTCATTTATAATTATGTAGTACTGCATTCTTGGAGAGTAAGGTCCCTTTACCTAGAACACCATAGAATGAGAAAAATAATTTCTGTTCAATGCCTGCTTGATTGCTGCAGTTAAATGCAGCATTACTTGCTACTGTATGTGGCTAAACGGTTGTTACTACACCTGTCCCCATACAGCTCCATTGTTGGTAATGGCGCTGAGTGAAGATTTTTGGTGATGCACAAAAGCTATATTGAAGAAGATGGGTCGGCACTGCGGTTTGCATGTGGTGCACGCGTCTAGGGAAGGCGTCCCATTGGTATATAGCGAAGAAGGACCGGCACTCACTTTCTTGATGATATGAAGACTGAGACATTTATACGTTTAAATGTCTCTTCATATCATCTGGAAAGTGAGTGACGGTTCTTCTTCACTGTGCACGAAAGATGTAATCACTTGCCAAACATGCAAATTGCCAAATTCCCCTTATATGTGCCAATTATCAGGAATGAGCATCTGTACAAACGTTCACTCCAGATGATTGCCGATCCTCAGCCCATGTCAAAGGGCTCTTAGTTTCTCATAAATTAGAATAGAATGTAATTTGTGATATAATAAATGAATTATCCAAATCACCACATAGAATGAGTTGAAAACACTAGAAGTTGCAATGTGAATAATTATTTTTTAAACACTACAGTTTATATATTTTTGTGTAATTTCAGAACTGTATCAGAAGTAATAAGTTAGAGCAAGTGGACTTGTATTTTCTCTGAAGACACTTTGCTAGTCGTCCGACTGGCTTTCTCAATTCTAATTCCGATAATTAGCGGAACGTCTTCAAGAGAAAGTACAAGTCTGGTTGCTTTGACTTACTACTGCTCATATACCTTGACCTGTATAAATGAGAACCTGCACAGACAAATTTCAGAGTTGCTTTTTCCCTCCATAAAGTAACATGCGAAACTCTTTTGAATTAAGCAACTATTTAATCTCTAGGAATTAAATTGCTCCAGCAAAGTCAAAGTGACAGTGACAGTGGACAGTGACAGCTAAAATAATTTTTAATCATAATAGGAAGATAAACCACTTCATTACATTTTAAAATATAGGTTACATAACAAAACACACATAATTTACTCAAACTTGGTAGTAGGTTATGAATCTCATTTACATCTCATGGTTTAACAATCTCTGCTCCTAAAGTCTGGCAAAAAGGTATAGCCTTATAAATGTAACAAACTCACCTGTTCTAGATTCTGATTCTGTTGAGTAGAGAGGCAGGAGGGGGCTTAGGTTGAAAGCCAACAACTGAGCTCTACTTATATCCGTTATGGGATTGCTCAATAATAGTTCAATTTTTTACCTGATTCCTGTGTGCTAGATTACTCTGTGAATTTGATGAGTTCCATACCACCCACAGGGATCACTCAGGATTAACTAGTTAAGTTCCTGAGTGGATTCTCCTTATTGGGGCAGCAATTCCACTGTAGCCAGGGCCCCTGTAGTTATAAGGATATTGCAGTGCCATCTCTTGCTGAACCAGATAAGGTTAGTAACGTGCTAAGTCTGGCAGTTGATGCACAGTTTGCTGGACAAGAGACCTATATCCCGTCACTTCCATCACATGACCAATAATGGATCATTTTTGAAACATCTCTGTATTGCATGTCATTTTTAGATCTCATATAAACAAAATGTTTCAGTGGCTGGCATAGGTGTCTTCTACACTGTTATATAACCAATATTTCATTATATTAATATAATGTATAATCCCATGTGTTCAAAAAACCAATTCAATATACCTGGAAGTGAAGACAATAAAGATAGATGTCAAAATTAAAGGACATATAGAAAAATACATGTCATTGTATTAAAAGGGGTTAGTGACCTAATTAAAAATCAGCCCTTCAATAACTTTAAATAAAAAAATTTATACTTACGCTTTTCTCCAGCACCATTCTCTGCTGTGCTAGTCTGGTCCTCCTGCCACAGCTTGATTACCAAGTGCAGCCGTGACTGCAGACAGTTACTGTCCTCGGCGGTCTAATGCTGAGAAGAGTGACTGCCTGCAACTGTAACTTCTTCTACACCTTGCACAGTGACATTTATTGGCCTCAGCATTACACCACTGAGGACAGTGATTGCCTGCAATGTTTACATGCCATATACCAGCATGCCACAGCTGCAGTCTGAAAACAATTGAATAGCAATTCAGTTGGGCTTGGGCTCCTTTCAGCCAAGCACCACATTTTGCCCTGCAGTGTGGCATTCCCGTATCTAAAGAAGGCCATAGTAGCCAGAAAGTTCATGCTTTGGAGTACCAAAATAAATCATGTGCATTTTGGAATTATTTTTTGGAGTGCAGAGTCTACTTATTGAACTGGGTTGGCACCCATTCTTTGCAACCAATTATATTGGTGGCGTGTAGTGTTGAGCGAATAGTTCGAGAATAGTTGGGGTTCGTACCGAATTTTGGGGTTTTCGGGACACGGACCTGAACCCGAACATTTTAAAAAAAGTTTGGGTTCGGGTTCGTTGTTAGGCGATTACTTCCAGCTTTCTGAAGGTCTGCACAGCAGGCAATCAGCTAGCATTTTACTTCTTGCCCTAAGAGCCCATCACAGCCATGCCTACTTATGGCATGGCTGTGATTGGCCAAGTGCCGCATGTGACCCAGCCTCTATTTTAGCTGGAGTCACATAGCACCGCACGTCACACTGCTCTGATTAGTGTAGGGAGAGGACGCAGCTGCTGTGAGGGCGAGATTAGGCAGGAAAAAGTCAGCAAAAGCACCTAATGAAGTGATCGATCTACAGCTGTAAATGATCGAACTTCTGCTAGTTACTTGCTCACTGGTTTTTAGGCTGCACAGAGCGTTTTTCTATCACTTATATTCTGGGGTGATCGGCGGCCATTTTGTGACTTGTGGTGCACCAGAACAAGCTGCCACCAAGTCCATCAATCCATCAATACTAGTTTTTTTTTTGCTATATCCTATATCAGGGGCTTGGCTGTGCTAATTTTCACCCCTAGAAACTCAGGATAGCAATTTCTATATTTTATTAAGGGGTTAAATACAATTGCCCAAATACCAATCCCCTAAATCTGGTGTTCCAGCTTTGGCTAGCCAAGTATAATACTGTCCGCTGTCTGGCAAAGGGTAGATTATTTTCAGTGGTGAAATTCAATTGTCAGAATAGCAATCCCCTAAATCTGGTGTCCCAACACTGGCTGGCAAACAATAATAGTGTCCGCAAAAACATATATTTTGTTCTGGGGTGAAATTCAATTGCCAAATTAGCAATACCATAAATCTGGTGTCACAGTTGTGGCAGGCAAACTATAATAGTGTCCGCCAAAACATATATTTTGTTCTGGGGTGAAATTCAATTGCCAAAATAGCAATACCATAAATCAGTGGTTTCAGCTGTGGCTGGCCAAGTTTCATAGTGTCATGCAAAGGATATATTTTGTTCTGGGGTGAAATTCAATTGCCAAAATAGCAATACCCTGAATCTGGTGTTCCAGCTGTTGCAGGCCTAGTTTAAATCTGTCCGTAACAGGGTATATTTTGTTCTGGGGTGAAATTCAATTGCCAAAATAGCAATACCATAAATCAGTGGTTTCAGCTCTGGCTGGCCAAGTTTTATAGTTTCCTGCAAATTATATATTTTGTTCTGGGGTGAAATTCAATTCCCAAAATAGCAATACCATAAATCAGTGGTTTCAGCTGTGGCTGGCCAAGTTTCATAGTGTCCGCAAAAACATATATTTTGTTCTGGGGTGAAATTCAATTGCCAAAATAGCAATACCATAAATCAGTCGTTTCAGCTGTGCCTGGCCAAGTTTCATAATGTCCTGCAAATTTTATATTTTGTTCTGGGGTGAAATTCAATTGCCAAAATAGCAATACCATAAATCAGTGGTTTTAGCTGTGGCTGGCCAAGTTTCATAGTGTCTGCAAAAACATATATTTTGTTCTGGGGTGAAATTCAATTGCCAAAATAGCAATACCATAAATCAGTGGTTTCAGTTGTGGCTGGCTAAGTTTCATAGTGTCCTGCAAAGGATATATTTTGTTCTGGGGTGAAATTCAATTGCCAAAATAGCAATACCATAAATCAGTGGTTTCAGCTGTGTCTGGCCAAGTTTCATAGTGTCCTGCAAATTATATATTTTGTTCTGGGGTGAAATTCAATTGCCAAAATAGCAATACCCTGAATCTGGTGTTCCAGCTGTTGCAGGCCAAGTGTAAATCTGTCCATAAAAGGATACTTTTCATCCAGGGCCTAAATACTAGCCCTAAAGGAGATATTCCCCTAAATCAGTGGTTACTGCTGTGCCTGGATTAGTGTAATACGCATAAGCAAATAGGCAGATAGTGTTAGGTGCCTGTAAAAGAAGGCCTCAATTTGAAATCAATACATTGGGCCAAATATTTTTTTTCTTATTGTGGTGCTTGGTGAATGGTAATAATGAGTAAAACATCTAGTAAGGGACGCGGACTCGGTCGTGGTGGTGTTAGTGGACCCTCTGGTGCTGGGAGAGGACGTGGCCATTCTGCCACAGCCATACATCCTAGTGAACCAACTACCTCAGGTTCCAGTACCCGCCACAATTTACAGCGATATTTGGTGGGGCCCAATGCCGTTCTAAGAATGGTATGGCCTGAGCAGGTACAGGCGCTAGTCAATTGGGTGGCCGACAGTGGATCTAGCACAGTAGATTCACAACATTATCTCCAACCCAGTCTTCTGCAGAAAGCGCACAGGTGGCGCCTGAAAACCAAGCCCATCAGTCTGTCACATCACCCCCATGCATATCAGGGAAACTGTCTGAGCCTCAAGTTATGCAGCAGTCTCTTATGCTGTTTGAAGACTCTGCTGGCAGGCTTTCCCAAGGGAATCCACCTAGCCTTTCCCCAGTGGTGGAAGACATAGAATGCACTGATGCACAACCACTGATGTTTCCTGATGATGAGGACATGGGAATACCACCTCATCGGAGTCCGCACGTCTCTGATGATGACGAAACACAGGTGCCAACTGCTGCGTCTTTCTGCAGTGTGCAGAACGAACAGGAGGTCAGGGAGGAAGACTGTGTGGAAAACGATACAGGGGACGATGAGGTCCTAGACCTTACATGGAATGAAGGTTGTGCCACTGATTTTTATAGTTCAGAGGAAGAGGCAGTGGTGAGAACGAGCCAACAGCGTAGCAAAAGAGAGAGCAGGGGGCAAAAGCAGACCAGACGCCGCCAAGAGAGTTCGCCTGCTACTGGCCACCGCCACCAGGGACCGAGCACCCGAAAGGCAGCTTCAAGGGGTTCCCTGGCATGGCACTTCTTTAAACAATGTGCTGACGACAAGACCCGAGTGGTTTGCACGCTGTGCCATCAGATCCTGAAGCGAGGCATTAACGTTTTGAACCTTAGCACAACCTGCATGACCAGGCATCTACATGCAAAGCATGAACTGCAGTGGAGTAAACACCTTAAAAACAAGGAACTCACTCAGGCTCCCCCTGCTCCCTCTTCTGCTGCTGCCTCGGCCTGTTCCTCCGCCTCGGGAGGAACGTTGGCACCTGCCGCCCACCAAACAGAGGATGTGCCACCGACACCACCACCTGCGTGACCAAGCATCTCCTCCATGTCACACGGCAGCGTTCAGTTCTCCATCTCACAAACCTTGGAGAGAAAGCGTAAATTCCCACCCAGCCACCCTTGAGCCCTGGGTCTGAATGCCAGCAGTTCTAAACTACTGGCCTTTAAAAATGCTGTCATTCAGGCTGGTGGACACAGACAGCTTCAAACAGCTGATGTCCATGGCTGTCCCACAGTATGTTGTTCCCAACCGCCACTACTTCTCCATGACAGCCGTGCCTTCCCTGCACAACCAAGTATCCGATAAAATCAAGTGTGCACTGCGCAACGCCATCTGTGGCCAGGGACGCTATATCTCCCTAACTACACACTGGGTGAATGTAGTGGCGGCTGGTCTCCAGGCGGAGAGTTCCTTTGCGCACGTCCTTCCGCCGCCAAGAATCGCAGGGCATCATTCTTTGCCTCCTGTAGCCTCCTCCTCCTACTCGGCTTCCTCCTCCTCTGAATCCACCAGCTCATCCAGTAAGCCACACACCTTCAACACCAACTTCAGCACAGCCCGGGGTAAACGTCAGCAGGCCATTCTGAAACTCATATGTTTGGGGGACAGGCCCCACACCGCGCAGGAGTTGTGGCGGGGTATTGAACAACAGACTAACGAGTGGTTTCTGCCAGTGGGCCTCAAGCCCGGCCTGGTGGTGTGCGAAAATGGGCGAAATCTCGTCACAGCTCTGGGACTAGCCGGTTTGACGCAAATCCCTTGCCTGACGCATGTGCTGAATTTGGTGGTGCAGAAGTTCATTCACAACTACCCCGACATGTCAGAGCTGCTGCATAAAGTGCGGGCCGTCTGTGCGCACTTCCGGCGTTCACATCCTGCCGCTGCTCGCCTGTCTGCGCTACAGCGTAACTTCGGCCTTCCCGCTCACCGCCTCATATGCGACGTGCCCACCAGGTGGAACTCCACCTTGCACATGCTGGAGAGACTATGTGAGCAGCAGCAGGCCATAGTGGAGTTTCAGCTGCAGCACGCACGCGTCAGTCGCACTGCGGAACAGCACCACTTCACCACCAATGATTGGGCCTCCGTGCGAGACCTGTGTGCCCTGTTGCGCTGTTTCGAGTACTCCACCAACATGGCCAGTGGCGATGACACCATTATTAGCGTTTCAATACCACTTCTATGTCTCCTTGAGAAAACGCTTAGGGCGAGGACGGAAGAGGAGGTGGCCCAGGAGGAGGAGAAGGAGGATGAGGGGTCATTTTTACCACATTCAGGCCAGTCTGTTAGAAGTGGCTCACAGGGAGGTTTTTTGCAAAAGCAGAGGCCTGGTACAAATGTGGCCAGCCAGGGCCCACTACTGGAGGACGAGGAGGATGAGGAGGAGGTGGAGGAGGATGAAGATGAAGCAGGTTCACAGCGGGCTGGCACCCGACACAGCTCAGGCCCATCACTGGTGAGTGGCTGGGGGGATACGGAGGACGATGGCGATACGCCTCCCACAGAGGACAGCTTGTCCTTACCTCTGGGGAGCCTGGCACACATGAGCGACTACATGCTGCAGTGCCTGCGCAACTACAGCAGAGTTGCGCACATTTTAACGTGTGCGGACTACTGGGTTGCCACCCTGCTGGTCCCCGGTACAAAGACAATGTGCCCACCTTACTTCCTGCACTGGAGCGTGATAGAATGATGCGCGAGTACAAGCACACGCTGGTAGACGCGCTCCTGATAGCATTTCCAAAAGTCACAGGGGAACAGGTGGAAGCCCAAGGCGAAGGCAGAGGATGAGCAAGAGGTCGCCAATGCAGCAGTGTCACAGCCAGCTCCTCTGAGGGCAGGGTTAGCATGGCAGAAATGTGGAAAAGTTTTGTCTCCACGCCACAGCTAACTGCACCACCACCTGATACGGAACGTGTTAGCAGGAGGCAGCATTTCACTAACATGGTTACGTCTGCACACCCCTCCACATACTGACTGATGGTTCGACCCAATTCAACTTCTGGGTCTCCAAATTGTCCACGTGGCCAGAGTTAGCATTTTATGCCTTGGAGGTGCTGGCCTGCCCGGCGGCCAGCGTTTTGTCTGAACGTGTATTCAGCACGGCAGGGGGCGTCATTAATGACAAACGCAGCCGCCTGTCCACACACAGCCAACGTGGACAAGCTGACGTTCATAAAAATGAACCAGGCATGGATCCCACAGGACCTGTGCCTCCCTTGTGCAGAATAGACATTTATAACTGCCTCCCCCTCAACCATGTATTCTGTCACTTCTTTATTGAATCCTCCTTGCGGTGCAACCCAAAGTTGAATGGACCTCTCCTCTGTCTGGGTGCTGGGGCCGAAATAACTGAAAGTGGCCTTCTCCAGTGGTGGGTGATATAACGCATGATTCCTTGCTGTGGGACCTCCCTCCTCTGTCTGGGTGCTGGTTCCGAAATAACTGAAAGTGGCCTTCTCTAGTGGTGGGTGATATGACGCATGATTCCTTGCTGTGGGACCTCTCTCCTCGGTCTGGGTGCCTGGCCTAAAAACTGAAAGTGGCCTTCTCCAGTGGTGGGTGATATGACGACATATTCCTTGCTGTGGGACCTCTCTCCTCTGTCTGGGTGCTGGGCCGAAATAACTGAAAGTGGCCTTCTCCAGTGGTGGGTGATATGACGCATGATTCCTTGCTGTGGGACCTCTCTCCTCTGTCTGGGTGTTGGGGCCTAAATAACTGAAAGTGGCCTTCTCCAGTGGTGGGTGATATGACGCATGATTCCTTGCTGTGGGCCCTCTCTCTTCTGTCTGGGTGCTGGGTCGAAATAACTGAAAGTGGCCTTCTCTAGTGGTGGGTGATATGACGCATGATTCCTTGCTGTGTGACCTCTCTCCTCTGTCTGGGTGCTGGGCCGAAATAACTGAAAGTGGCCTTCTCCAGTGGTGGGTGATATGACGCATGATTCCTTGCTGTGGGACCTCTCTCCTCTGTCTGAGTGCTGGGGCCGAAATAACTAACCTATCTACATTTGTTTGCAGGGGATTTACCTACATTTTGCTGCATTTTGCAGCCCTCTAGTCCTTTCCTGGACTATTTTACAGCCTTTTTAGTGCCTAAAAGTTCGGGTCCCCATTGACTTTAATGGGGTTCGGGTTCGGGATAAAGTTCGGGTCGAGTTCGGATCCCGAACCCGAACATTTTCGGGAAGTTCGGCCGAACTTCCCGAACCCGAACTTCCAGGTGTTTGCTCATCTCTAGTGGCGTGCCATTAAGCCAAGCTTAAAACAGGACAGGGGTCACATGTGATGATGCAGTGGTGACAGGCTCAGATTGACCCACCGGGGAATCGGGGGAATCCTAGGTGGGCCCCTGCTAGTTACAGTCTACAGAGGTTGCAATAACGCTTGTACAAGCATCATAGATGCCTGTTCAGGCCATTTTACTCCCTGGAAAAAGACCCATGCATATTTTTATTCATGGTCTTTTTCTTGTTAGGTGCGCTGTATCAGAAGCTGCCAGGTCAGACACACATGAAGTCCCGCCCCTCTCCTGAGAAGCCCCGCCTCTTACAGACATCTCTCTCACCAGGAGCTGCTCCAGAGACTGGACTAAACACTACATTGTGGTTACAGGTCCTGTGGTGATGTCACAGTTAGGAGGAGTTAGAGGAACACAGGCTGTGCTGGTGGAGAATGCAGAGGTACTTTATGAATGGAAGGTGTGTATAAAGCAGGGCTATCTCAGTTTAACCAGTCTATTGTACAGTTTTCTGTGTGTAATGTGCACACAGTAGTTCTATCTGTGTAATGGACATGTAGCAGAGCTGTGTGTGCAATGTGTATATAGTAAACTATCTGTGTAATGGTTATGCAGTAGAGCTGCATATGTAATATGAATATAGTAGTGTCAGGTGGGCCTTGTATATGGCAGCGTCAGGTGAGCCCTGTGTATGGCAGCGACAGGTGGGCGCTGTGTATGGTAGCGTCAGGTGGGCGTTGTGTATGGCAGCGA
The DNA here is from genome assembly GCA_033119425.1 of Bufotes viridis. Taxonomy (NCBI): domain Eukaryota; kingdom Metazoa; phylum Chordata; class Amphibia; order Anura; family Bufonidae; genus Bufotes; species Bufotes viridis. The sequence continues at coordinate 97,951,597 of CM065592.1, read as the reverse complement.
CAGGTGGGCACTGTGTATGGCAGCAACAGGTGGGCGCTGTGAATGGCAGCAACAGGTTGGACCTGTGTATGGCAGAATCAGGTTGGCACTGTGTATGGCGGTGTCTGGTGTGCGCTGAGTATGGCGGCGTCTGGTGGGCCTTGTGTATGGTAGCGTATGGTACTGTGTTGGCAGAGTGAGGGACACTACTGTATGGGGGCAGTGTGGAGGACAGTACTGTATGAGGGTATTGTGGGGGACACTACTGTGTGCTGCAAATTACTATATAAGGCAGTGTGGGGGACAAATTACTGTGGAGGGATTAATATGGGGGGCAGTGTGGAGAAATTACAATGTGGGGGGCTTGCTATTGGGAAAGCACTGTAGGGGCAATTATATTATTTGTGGGACACTATACAGGGATTATTGCCTGGAGCACAATATAGGGTGTTATTATTATTGGGGGCACTCTAGGGGACATTATAACTGCTGTAGATACTATAGGGACATTTGGGGTAATTCATCAAACCGGTGTAAAGTAGAACTGGCTTAGTTGCCGATTGCAGCCAATCAGATTCCCCCTTTCATATATGACAGCTCTTCTGTAAATCCAGTTCTACTTTACACTAGTTTGATAACTGACCCCATTTATGTCTACTGGGGGTCACTATTTTTTTTAGCAGTATAGTACCTGGGACATTGGAAAGCACCACGGGCACAGTATTGGGAGTGGCAACAGGATGACACTGTGGAGACACCAGGCTGGGGAGTAGAGATGTCCCGAACTATTAACCGGCGAACAGTTCCCGGCGAACATCGCTTGTACGCTTTCGCTGCAGCGGGCGAACATATGCGATGTTCGGTCCGCCCCCTATACGTCATCATTGAGCAAACATTGACCCTGTACCTCACAGTCAGCAGACACATTCCAGTCAATCAGCATACCCTTCCTCCCAGACCCTCCCACCTCCTATACAAAAGGACGGCAGCCATCTTAGATTCATTCTGAAGCTGCAGTGTTAGTTAGAGCAGGGAGAGTTCTGCTGCTGCTAAATTAATAGAGAAAGCGTTAGCTAGGCCAGTGTTCTGTGTCCACTCCAGTCCTCAAAGACTCATCTGCTGTAAGGACAGCATTCTGACAGCACCCCAAAAAGCCCTTTTAAGGGATGGTACATCAGTCTGCTTTTATAAATATATATATATATATATATATATTGCAGTTGCCTGCCCGTGTGTGAGAGGCCACAGGCCCACAGACTGTACTGTGTGCACACCACTCATATAGGGTGGCACAGTACGTTGCAGATAAAAAAAAGTCATTTAATTTTTACTCTGTAATATAATTGCAGTTGCCTGCCAGTGAGTGTCAGGCCCACTGACTGTACTGTGCCCACTGCGAGTGCCCACCACTCATATCGGGTGGCACAGTACCTTGCAGATAAAAAAGTAATTTATTTTTTCCTCTGTAATATAATTGCAGTTGCCTCCCAGTGAGTGTCAGGCCCACAGACTGTACTGTGCCCACTGCCCACCACTTATATAGGGTGGCACAGTACCTTGCAGATAAAAAAAAGTCATAAAAATGTTTCTCTGTAATATAAATGCAGTTGCCTGCCAGTGAGTGTCAGGCCCACTGACAGTACTGTGCCCCCTGCCCACCACTCATATAGGGTGGCACAGTACCTTGCATGCATAGTACCTCTAATAAAAAAAATGACAGGCAGAGGCAGGTCACACCGCAGGGGCCCTCATGGTCGTGGTGCTGTGATTTCCTTTGGCCCTAGAATAATGCCCAGTGTTCAGAGGCCACGTACCCTGAACTCGAAAAATTCTGAGGACATAGTTAACTGGCTTACACAGGACACCAAATCTCCTACAGCTTCTGCTCGGAACCTCAACGTACCATCCTCCTCCAGCTCAGCCTCTCAAGTTACCACTCGCCCGCCCGCCGCCACCACCAACACTAGCACCACAGCCGCTTCACTTGATCTGTCAGATAAGTTATTTACACATTAGTTGGAAGAAATGATTGCTGCGCAACCATTATTGCCAGAGGATGTAGATAACAGGGATATGTCTCAGTCAGGCAGCATTACACACATGGACGTACGGTTTGATGATGAGGATGTTGTACCCGCTGCTTCTTCCTTTGCTGAGTTGTCAGATACAAGTGAAGCAGTTGATGATGACGATGTGTCCGTGGATGTCACGTGGGTGCCCGCTCGAAGAGAAGAAGAACAGGGGGAAAGTTCAGATGGGGAGACAGAGACGAGGAGGAGACAAGTTGGAAGCAGGGGGAGGTCGTCGCAAGAAGTTAGTGGCACAGTCAGACAGCATGTATCGGCACCCGGGGACATCCAGGCAGCACGCCAATCAACGCATGTTGTTGCCACCACCAGAATGCTGTCATTGCAATGCTCAGCAGTGTGGCTTTTTTTGTGTGTCTGCCTCTGATAACAGCGATTCCATTTCCAACCTGTGCCAAAAGAAACTAAGTCGTGGGAAGTCCAACACCCACCTAGGTACAACTGCTTTGTGAAGGCACATGATCTCACATCACAAATACCTTTGGGATCAACACATGAGTACAAGCAGCACACAAACTCAAAGCCACCATACTCTTCATGGTCCAGCATCTTCAGCCACGTCAACCACTGCTGTCCTCCTTGCCCCCTCTCAACCACCCGCCACTCCGCCTCTCACCTTCAGCAGTTCCTGCTCATCTGCCCACAGTCAGGTGTCTGTTAAGGAAATGTTTGAGCGTAAGAAGCCAATGTCACAGAGTCACCCCCTTGCCCAGTGTCTGACAGCTGGCTTGTCAGAACTCTTAGCCCACCAGCTTTTACCATACAAGCTGGTGGAGTCTGAGGCCTTCGAAAATTTTGTAGCTATTGGGACACCGCAGACAACCTGTACTCTATTGTGGAAAAGGAAGTCATGGCATGTCTGGCACACAGTGTTGGGGCAAGGGTCCATCTGACCACTGATACCTGGTCTGCAAAGCACGGTCAGGGCAGGTATATCACGTACACTGCGCATTGGGTAAACCTGCTGACAGCTGAGTCCTCTTCTGCTGCTGCGTCTTGCTTCACATTGACTGCACCCCCCAGCTCCCCAGGGGCTATTCCACGACCCCAAGTGTCACGCAGTCTTGGGGTGGACTTGCCTGAAAGCAGAGAGTCACACCTGACCAGCACTCCTGTCCACCCTGAACGCACAGGTGGATCAGTGGCTGACCCCGAACCAACTGGAGATCAGAAAAGTGGTGTGTGACAACGGAAGCAATCTGTTGGCGGCATTGAATTTGGGCAAGTTGACACATGTCCTGTGCATGGCACATGTGTTGAATCTGATCGTATTACGCTTTGTGTATAAGTACCCAGGCTTACAGGACGTCCTCAAGCAGGCCAGGAAGGTGTGTGGCCATTTCAGGCATTCCTACATGGCCATGGCGCACTTTTCTGATATTCAGCCGCGAAACAACATGCCAGTGAGGCGCTTGATTTGCGACAGCCCGATAAGTTAGAATTCGAATTTTTTGCCACGTTACTGGACGCTCATGCGCAACGCCGAAGGCACCATCAGCGACCTAATCCCATTTGTTTTCTTCCTGGAGCGTGCCCTGCGAAGAGTACTGGATCAGGCCGTAGATGAGTGTGAAGAGGAAGAGTTGTGGTCACCATCACCACCAGAAACAGCCTTATCATCATAGCTTGCTGGACCTGCGGCAAAGCTGGATGAGGAGTCTGAGGAAGAGGAGTCAGAGGAGGAATGAGGCTTTGAGGAGGAGGAAGACCAACCACAGCAGGCATCCCAGGGTGCTCGTTGTCACCTACCTGGGACCTGTAATGTTGTACGTGGCTGGGGGGAAAAACAGATCTTCAATGAGATCAATGAGGACGATGAACGAGACATGAGTAGCTCGGCATCCAACCTTGTGCAAATGGAGTCTTTCATGCTGTCATGCCTGTTGAGGGACCCTCATATGAAAAGGCTGAAGGAGAATGACCTGTACTGGGTGGCCACCGAATTACCGAATTATCAGAAGTTGGAAACGATGCAGCAGTTCCAAAACAAGTTAAAAAGTATGCTTTACACAGCGTATAAGGGTGATGTCACAGCACAACAGGAATCTAACAGGGGAAGAGGTGAAAGTAATCCTCTTCCTACCACGACCACGCCGGCAAGGACAGGACACTTTACAGACGTGTTGTTGATGGAGGACATGCAGAGCTTTTTAAGTCCTACGCATCGCCTCAGCCTTTCGGGGTCCACCCTCAGAGAACAACTCGACCATCTGGTAGCAGACTACCTCGCCTTAACGTCAGATATTGACACCCTGAGGAGCCATGAACCCCTTGACTACTGGGTGTGCAGGCTTGACCTGTGGCCTGAGCTATCCCAATTTGCGATATAACTTCTGGCCTGCCCCGCTTCAAGAGTCCTGTCAGAAAGGACCTTTAGCGAAGCAGGAGGTTTTGTCACTTAGAAGAGAAGTTGTCTAGTTCAAAAAAGTCTAGATTACCTCACCTTTATTAAGATGAATGAGGCATGGATCCCGAAGGGACTGACAGTGTGGGATGCATTTGACTAAAAATGGCCTGATGAGATGCCTTGGGCTAAAAATGGTCCCCACGCTGCTGTATTTAATCTCTGCATGCCGGATGATTTGCGTGACTTCTCTGCCACCAACTAGGGTTCAAGCCGCAATGTTTAAGTACACTTTCTGCCTGGAAAACATACATTTTTCCGGCTGCTGCTACAGCAGCGGCTGCAACAATACCTAATTTTTAAGCCATGTGTACATGCCTTATTTTTCTGGCCTCTGGTGCTGCACTGTGGCTGCAAAAACAAAAAAAAAAAAGGCACATACATGTGTCAATTCCCCTTCGTAATCGTTACCTTGTTGTGGTGAAGGGGCTTGCATATCACAATGAAGCGATCACCTCTATGAGTGTGTTGGCAATGTTGGCACACCTCAGATGATAAGGTCGTTGCTTCATTGTGAACAGACCAAAAGAGATTGGCTGAATAATTTTTTATAGAAAAAACATAAATTTTATTTGTGATCATCTAAGGTGATCATTAAAGTCTACTAGGCCAACAATGGGCCCACACTGCAGAATCATTGTTTTCTGGGTCAGTGAACTGTCACTGAACTACCTCAGCACGACCATAGGCTTTGAAAAACCGCCATTGCCTGCAATCTCCCGAACGTGCGCACGAGCACAGTCCTCACTACACCAAGATTGACGCATAGAGGAATAAAATTTATGTCATGAGTGTGTCAACTATTGACAACTCTTTGCTGTTGTTTGCGGTGCGTTAAACGTGGAGTTTGGTCTGTGAGAGTTTGGTCTGTCACTGTGAACTCTTACACTACCTGATTGATACAACATCAAACCTGATCGTATACACACACTGGATGTTTTAAAGCACGTTATTCCAAACAATTTAGGAATGTTGGGTGATTTATGCCCTTTATGGATTAAAACCCGACTCTGCGCCAACGACGCAATTTTCCATGGGAGTTTTGCCATGGACCCCCCTTCAGCATGCCACAGTCCAGGTGTTAGTCACCATTAAACAACTTTTCCATCACTATTGTGGCCAGAAAGAGTCCCTGTGAGTTTTAAAATTTGCCTGCCTATTGAAGTCTATGGCGGTTCACCCGGTTCGAGAACATTTGCATAAATTCGCGCTTGCCATTCGCGAACGGAAAATTTTATGTTCGCGACATCTCTACTCGGGAGGTTGATGGAAAAACTGAGAAATCTAACGTGTCTGTATTACAAACTCTGTAGAGACGAGATGCAGCTGAGAGAATTTCCCATGGCAGTCTAATGGAGGAGAAGAGAAGGTCTATATGACAAGCAATGTCCCTGGATGTAAGAGGTTTGTGGTCAAGTATGGGGGGGGGGGTGCCAGAGAAAGGATCCGCACTGGGTGCCAAATATCCTAGGCATGCCACTGCTCCCTGTGACTCAGTGGTGGACATCACAGGCTGCCGCTAGTCCCCCAAGACAGTATAAAATATAGGTAAATCTATAGTTTAATAAAAATATAATTTCTCATTGTACTGCAATTGACTTGAAATTACAACTCCTAGCATGCCCTGTGAGATGCAAACCTTCAGGACCTGCTGGGAGTTGTAGTCCTGCAACATGCTGTAATTTTATTTCACAATTATGATTGCATGCTACAAAAATTTTAATAAACATTGCTAAAAAATGTATACACACTCCAACACACGGTATCAATATAGTATAGATCGGCCCCTCACAAAATGAGTCCTCACACAGCTCCGTAGACATAAATGTAAACAAATACAGTATTTTTTGTTTCATTTTGTGCTTTAGTTATTTTTTTTTAGTATTAACCTGTAGGATACCTAGGTTTCAAGTAAAAAAAAATGCAGCTTTCCTATAATAAAGTCATATGAGATTATAAATAACAGAAAAAAAAGAAAAACAGACATACAGTATATTAGGTATCACTGCGTCTGTAACGACCTGCTCCATAAAAATATGACACGATTTATCCCCTCTAAAATTTAACTAAATAAAAACAGTACCAAAACAAAGTCTAATGCCAAGCAATCTAAAAATCATAGGTACTCAGAAATGGTACCAATCAAACTCTCACCTCATCCTGCAAAAACAAGTTCCTACATAAGACAATCGGCCAAAAAATATGGCTTTCAGAAAATGGTAACACAAAAATATATTTTTCACTGTGTAAAAGTTAAAGGGATTGTTTTATCTCAGATGATGGGGGCATATGGCTTGTCTTATAGATTTGGGTCCCACCTATATCAGTAACGGAGCCCTGCAAGGTGGTGGCTGGCCACCACCAAGCGATCTCCCCATAGAAGTGAATGGGAGTGCACTGTACATGACCAGCCACTAGAGTTGAGCGGACACCTGGATGTTCGGGTTCGAGAAGTTCGGCCGAACTTCATGAAAATGTTCGGTTTCGGGATCCGAACTTGACCCCAAACCCCCTTCAAGTCAATGGAGACCCGAACTCTTGGACACTAAAATGGCTGTAAAATAGCCCTAGGAAGGGCTAGAAGGCTGCAAAAGGCAGCAGAATGTAGGTAAATTCCCTGCAAACAAATGCGGACAGGGAAATGACTTAAAATAAAATAAAATAAATAAAAAATAACCAATATTAATTGGCAACTTGGAGGAGGAGGAGGTTTAATAGGAGGTTGGGGTGGTGTCAGGTGGGAATGCTATGGGAGTTGAAGTTCTCCTCACAGTCATAAAGGATTCATGTCTGCCTGCAGCGCCACATGCCTCATTCACAGCTTCAGGCCCATGGCAGCCATAAATGGGAGTTGGAGAAGTTCTCATCACAGCCAATAAGGATTCATGTCTGCATGCAGTGCCACAGGCCTCACTCACAGACTCAGGCCCAAGACAAACATACATGGGAGTTGGAGAAGTTGTTATCATAGCCAAAAAGGATTCATGCCTGACTGCAGTGTCACAGGCCTCATGCACAGACTCATGCCCCTGGCACCCACAAACAGGAGAGTTCAAATCACGCCAAACAGTTTTAATTTCACCCAGCAGTGCCACAGGCCACAATCACTCATTCAGGCCCATGGCTCCCACAAAGAGGAGAGGGGTCCCGTAACAGCAACACAGGCCTCAGGTCAACTTGCAATGGAACAGGCCATTATCATTTATGTAGGCCCTAGCACCCAGACAGAGGTGAGCGGTCCCGTAACAGCAACTCAGGCCTCAGGTCAACCTGCAATAGAACAGGCCATTGTCATTTATGTAGGCCCTAGCACCCAGACAGAGGTGAGCAGTCCCATAACATCAGCACAGGCCTCAGGTCAACCTGCAAAGGAACAGGCCATTATCATTTATGTAGGCCCTAACACCCAGACAGAGGAGAGGTCATTTGGCAGAAAAAAGAGGTTAATGTCTCCCACCAATACAGCAAGCGATTAAACAAAATATAGGCCCCTGACACCCAGACAGAGGAGAGGTCATTTTAAAGTAAAAAGAAGTTAATGTCTCCCACCAATGCAGCAGGCGATTAAACGAAATATAGGCCCCTGACACCCAGACAGAGGAGAGGTCATTTGACAGTAAAAACAGGTCAATGTCTCCCACCAATGCAGCAGGCGATTAAATGAAATATAGGCCCCTGACACCCAGACAGAGGATATGTCATTTGACAGGAAAAAGAGGTTAATGTCTCCCACCAATGCAGCAGGCGATTAAATGATATATAGGCCCCTGACACCCAGACAGAGGAGAGGTCATTTGACAGTAAAAACAGGTTAATGCCTCCCACCAATGCAGAAGGCGACTAAACGAAATATAGGCCCCTGACACCCAGACAGAGGAGAGGTTCATTCAACTTGGGGTTGCCCCCAAAATAATGGTACAATTAAAAAAAGAGGATTCAATAAAGAAGTGCCCTGGAGTACAAGAATGTATGGTCGAGGGCGGGGCAGTTATAAATGTCTATTCTGCACAAGGTACGGACAAGTCCTGTGGGATCCATGCCTGTTTCATTTTAATGAATGTGAGCTTGTCCACATTGGCTGTGGATAGGTGGCTGCGTTTGTTTGTAATGACGCCCCCCTGCTGTGCTAAATACAGCTCATCCGGCTAGTCCCACAGCTGCAATGAGATTTCGCCCATTATCGCACACCAACAGGCCGGGCTTGAGGCTCACCGGCAGCAACTACTCATCAGTCTGCTGTTCTATGCCCCTCCAAAGCTCCTGTGCGGTGTGGGGTTTGTCACCCAGACACATGAGTTGAAGTTGGGGGTGAGGTTATTTCGATGACCGGATGTGGGGCTGGTAGAAGAGGAGTAGGAGGAGGATGATGCGGAGTAGGAGGAAGAAGTAACAGGAGGCAACGAATAATTCCCTGCGATCCTATCCGCCTCGGGCCCAGCCGCCACAATGTTTACCGAGTGTGCAGTTAAGGAGATATAGTGACCCTGGCCGTGCTTACTGCTCCATGTATCTGTGGTTATGTGGACCTTGCCATAGATGGCGTTGTGCAGCGCACACTTGATTTTATCCTCCACTTGGTTGTGCAGGGAAGGGACGGCTCGCCTGAATAATTAGTGGCTGCTGGGAACAACATACTGTGGGACAGCCATGGCCATCAGCTGTTTGAAACAGTCCGTCTCCACCAGACGGAATAACAGCATTTCAAAGCCCAGTAATTTTGAAATGCTGTCATTCAGGGCAAGGACTCGAGGGTGGTTAGGCGGGTATTTCCTTCTTCTCTCCAATGTTTGGGAGATGGACAGCTGAGCCCTGCCGTGTGACACGGTGGAGATGTGTGGTGATGGTGACGTATGTGGTGGTGTGGGTTGAACATCCACTGTTTTCTGGTCGCCAGGTGCCACAGTGACGCCAAAGGTGGAGGGAGAGGCCGAGGCAGCAGCAGAAGAGGGATCAGGAGGAGCATGAGACGATTCCTGGTTTTTAAGGTGTTTTTTCCACTGCAGTTCATGCTTTGCATGTAGATGCCTGGTCATGCAGGTTGCGCTGAGGTTAAGAACGTTTATGCCTCGCTTCAGGCTCTGATGGCACAACATGCAAACCACTCATGTCTTGTCGTCAGGACATTGTGTGAAGAACTGCCACGCCAATAAACTCCTTGGAGCAGGTCTTGGTGTTCTCAGTGCCTGGGTGCAGTGGACAGTAGCAGGCATACTGTGGAACGGCCACTTTCCTGCTCCCTCTTTTGCTGTGGTGTTGCCTCTCTGCGACCACCACCTCTTCCTCAGAACTGCACGCCTCATTAGCACGACCTTTAGTCCAGTCTGGGTCTAGGACTTCATCATCCTCCACATCATCATTCACCTATTCATGACCCCTGCCCTCCTCGTCGGTCTGCACATTGCAGAAAGCCACAGCAGTTGGCACCTGTGTTTCGTCATCATCAGAGACGTGTTGCGGCGGTCTTCCCATGTCCTCATCCTGTAACAACAGTGGTTGAGCATCAGTGCATTCAAGGCCATCAAAAAGCATGAGAATTTCCTGCATAATTTGGGGCTCTGACTGCTTGGCTGATTTGCAAGGGGGTGAGGTGGAAGACTGATGGGCATGGGCTGCAGGTGCCAACTCTGAGCTTTCTGCAGAGGACTGGGTGTTATATACTGTGAAGGAACTGGAGGCACTGTCAGCCACCCAATCTACTATCGCCTGTACATGTTCTTGCTTCACCATCCATAGAGCGGCATTTGGGCCCAACAAATAACGCTACAGATTCTGTCACCTACTCGCACCAGATGAAGGTGTTTGACTTGGATCGGAATTTGGCGCTGAACGGCCATGTCCTCTGCCAGCAAAAAGAGCTCCACCAACACCACCATGACCATGCCCACGTCCCTTATTTGATGTTCTCCTCATTCTTTGCGTTCACCCACCACGCTGAAAGATTGGTCTCTCTCCGATGTCAAGTTACCTGCCACTAGTTGACAATTGCGTACGCTAAGGCAGTGCCCGTGTCATAAAAATGCTCTGTGTACCCAGAATATTGTTTTTGGGCCCAAAATACGCTGATTCTCAATTTCTATGTAAATGCAAAAAAAAAATTTTGGTACTCTGTATGCACAGGTGGTTTGTGGAACAAGAATAAGTATTTTTGTAATAAAATACAAAAAATTAGTATTTCACTGCTGTAAATTGAAATTAATTATTTACACGCCGGATGCACAACTGGTTTTTCAGCCTAAAACACGGCTTTTTTCAATAAAACTCCAAAATGCAGTTTTTTACTGCTGTAAATTTGAATTAGATATTTATACCGTGTATGTACAACTGCTTTGTGAAGCAGGAATTTTGCTTTTTTCACACAAAAAAAGAATAATGCACTATTTCTCAGCTGTAATATGAAATGGGAATTTAGGCGGTGTATTTCAAAATGCTTTGTGGATCAGGCTTTCCACTTTTGTGTCAGAAAAATACACTTATGCTGTATTTCACAGCAGCAATGTAAAATAGGTGGTTGGAATGGGTATTTCAGATTGTTTGATGGACCTTGACCCTGGGAACACACCTAAGCATTTTTCAGCGCGTTCAAACGCGCTGAAAAACGCACAACAAGTGAAAACCCATGAATTCCAATGGACATGGTTCACACTTGAGCGTTTTACAGCGCGTTTGAACGCGCTGAAAAACGCCAAACGCAAACGCTTGTGCATGAGCTTCTTTGGGGCGTTTGCCCAAGCGTTTGCACCCATTGAAAAGCATGGGAACGCGCATATAAGAAAATATGCGCGTTTTCCGCTTCAAAAACCCGCATATGATCTCGCGTTTTTGTAGTAAAACCCAGCAGAAAGGCAGAATCTCCACCCACCTTTGCTGGGTGGGGATTCTTTTTTTCTGCAAACTGTAAGCTGTCAATCAAAAAACGCCCCAAATACGCGCATTGCAAAAATACAAAAACGCCGAAAAAAAGGCGCGTTTTCCGCGGAAAAAACGCTCAAAAGAAACGCCTGATCCAAAAACGTCTAGGTGTGTTCCCAGCCTGAATAACATTTTTTCTATAAAAAAACAAGGAAGCACTATTTCCCTGCAGAAATATAAAATATGTCATTGGACGGTTTATGCAGAACTGTTTTGTGGAGAAGGAACACGTTTTTTTCCCCCAAAATTACACGGATTCTCTATTTCACTGCAAAAATGTCAAATATATATTTTGGTGGTGCAAAATAGGCTTGGTTGATCAGGATGACCACTTTTGTTTTTACTAAAATACACTGATGCCATATTTGATAGCTGAAATTGAATATACGGTTTAGTGCATTGTATACACAAGTGCTCTGTGACACCACAGATCCCAGACTAGACAAATGAACTATGTCACCCCTTAAACATACAAAAGGCAATATAGAGGACTTGAGCAGCCAGAAAAAAAGTTTTTTTCCCTTCACTGAGCTACAAAATAGGATTAGGCTGATGTTTCTGGCTGGCTGGAACACATGCAGTACACTGCAGTGGCTAAAATGGCCGCCGAACACCACCTCAGTAACAGATTGATTACAAGAAAAGATTTTCCTGGCAGTGGCTGGGCACAGAAATGTTGGATTGCTGAAGCTCCCTTACTCTCTATTTGCTGTATCTTGTGGATTAAAGTAGCACAGGTTCTTCTGATTTCTGCCTTATTCTGTCCCTGGTCACAGCACAAGCATCCTCTCCATAAGCTCATATCAGCAGAGTGACGTGCGGCAGTACGTGACACCAGCTTATTAAGAGGCTTGGTCACATGCTGCACTCAGCCAATCACAGCCATGCCATTAGTAGGCATGGCTGTGATGGCTTTTTAGGGCAAGAAGTAAAACGCTTGCTGATTGGCTGCTGTGCAGCCCTTCAGAAAGCGGGAAGAAATCGTTGAACAACGGACCCAAACCCGAACTTTTTTGAAAATGTTCGGGTACATGTCCCGAACACCCCAAAATTCATTACGAACCCGAACTGTATCCGAACTATACAGTTTGGGTTCGCTCAACTCTACCAGCCACCGCTCCCATTCAATTCTATGGGCCCGACGGAAATAGCCGAGCCAGCGCACTGCTATTTGTTGCGGCCCCATAGAAAATAAATGGATGGCTTCTGCGTATGCGCAGCGCCCTCCACCACTTTCAGGTCTGTGTGACCCGCACTTATAAGACAATGGGGGTACTGTATATCCTAGCAATATGCCCCCATTGTCTGAGATGAGACAATCCCTTTAATAGAAATAAAAAAAATAGACATATTAGGCATCGCTGCGTCTGTAACGACCTGCTCTATAAAAATGACATGACCTATACCCTCCATTTTTTGATCCCCTTGCTCCAAAAATGTCTAATATTGAATGATCGAAAAATTATATGCACCCAAAAAAATGCAACAATAAATATGTCAACTCCTGCAAAAAAGGAAGATCATTGGCAGAAAAATTAAAAATATATGGCTTTTAGAAATGGAAACATGATAAAAAAAAAGCTTTATTATGTAAAAAATAATAAAGAGGTTTACCGTGTTGCTTGCTTTAGTTGCTCTTGGGCGTAATGGCAGCAGTGGATGTCATGTAGGCTGATTACCTGATGAACGAACTAAACGTTCATTCATCTGGTACCGTAATTCTATCGTTTGTGCGCACATAAAAATGATAATTTACTTGAAGTAGATTGTGCTCTGTGATCGGACGATCTGCTGCCGGCAAACAACTAGTCAGTATGGGGAAAAACATTGACAGTAGTGTTCACTGCTCCCCATACAATGGAGATCACTGCATGTAAATACAGCGTTCTCTTCCATTAAAGAGCAGGAAATTGTCGGGAGGGAAAGCTTCCTTCCCAACAATCTCCTGCTCTGTCTCCCTGTGTAAAGGGACCTTAACAGATTAGGTTATCAACTAAAATGAGCTGCCTAATAAGAAACAATGTGATATAGAGCAGTGCACAATACTGTTCTGTTTTGCACACTGTATTGTGTGCTAAACTGCAAATATTCATGTGCATGAGCCCATTAAATGAACAAGTAATATTTATTTTTGGCAGTTGTAGGGTGGGCCTCTAGAATAATTTCCACTGATGGGCCCAAGGCACTCCAGTCCGACACTGAGCGCTGACAAATCCCTCAAGAGACATATGACTCAGTAATAATAATAAATCATTATAATTATCATTATAATGCATTTTATCTGTGGATTCTAGTGCAGAGGGAATGAGTGCCTTGTAAGCACCGGCCCCATTGTGATTTATATCCATGTGTTAGACCAGTGTTTCCCAACCAGTGTGCCTCCAGCTGTTGCAAAACTACAACTCCCAGCAAGCCCACACAGCCAAAGGCTGTCCGGGCATGCTGGGAGTTGTAGTTTTGCAACAGCTGGAGGCACACTGGTTGGGAAACACTGTGTTAGACTATTGTTACTCCATGTGCTATAGTTGCGTATATGAGGCTTTGATACAAGGTAAGTGGGAATTTTTTTGAAAGGAAAATATTGTTTGATTTGATAAACAGTAGCAGTCAAAAGTTATAACATCTTTTTATTCAATTTTTTTAATTTTTTATTTTATTTTCTACATTGTAGATTCATAGGGCAGGGGTTTCTGACCAACCAATTAGATAATGATGACCTGAGGATAGGTTATCAGTGGTTTGCTATATCTTCACTTATCTCTTAGCTGCTATGCCCTTTACTTGCTGCCCTTTACACATATCTGTGTAGGCTCAGATACTAGCTAGTTGTTGCTCTCAAGCAGATTTATTCATATTCTAAATGCTGCCACACGGGGCTGGTCCCTGACCACTATACACAATCAGCACCAAGAACGTATGTCACTCTGCCCATTACATATAGATTGAAAGAAGTTGTTTTGGTCAGGGACCTTTTCTTTTGACTTTTTACTTGATTGTTTCTTATTTTCCTAATTGTATAGCGCTGCAGAATACTGTATGTTGATGCTATGTCGATTATGACTATTATTGCAAAAGTACACAAAGTGTGCACCTTATACACTTTTTTATTTTCAATGGTATGTCAGGGATTTCTATAGTGAGTGATACTGACTTAGTATTATATAAAAATGTACCTTTTTTAATCTATCCTTTCCATGTATTAATTGTTGTCAGCACAGTAACTTGGTTATAAAAGGGGGTGTGGGAAATAAAAATTCTACTGAAACTTTTTTGCACATGTAATACTAAGTTAGTGATATCTGTATTTACCTAAACATCCATGTGGCAAATGTTACATGGGAAAAGCAAAAAGTAAGGTTAAATGAACATAAACCTAATACTAAGCTGTATAAAGAGACAAAATAAACAAATTAGAAAGATAAGAAAGATAGGAAAAAACAGGTTGTAACTACCCTTGCTAGGCATTTTAGAGAGAATAATCAGAATGTTAATGATCTCAGATGGCAGGTATTATAGCAGTTGAACACTTGTGGCTCCAAAATTGGAGTTGAATTGAATAAAGAATTATTGGATATTTTAAAACCCACCCGCATCACAGAGTTTAGCCACCTACAGATTAGTATATCTAGGCAAATGTTCACCAGGGTAATATTACCCAAGTGCGCAGCATCAGTAGAAGTACACAGACAGACCCCCAGCCATTACCAACTAAGATAAAATAGATAAATCCTCACCAGGGAGTTTAGTGTCTATTGGATTATGTATTAATTCCATCATTTCCAATGATATTGTATTCACATCTGGCTGATTTGTACATTGGCCTTTATTTGTCTTTTGTTCTAATACAGAAATACAGATATTTAGTAGAAAAATAGTTATTATGATTATTTAGCTTATTCTGTTTACTCAGCTGTGAAAAAGGATAAATGTGATTGTATCACTCAAAATATAAACTGTTATATTTTGCTCAAGCCAGACCCGCCAACATCTGGAATCTGATTCAGTGTTATTCACAAAGAAATTGTTTATGAAAGTTATTGAACTTTAAAACGTCAGGTTCCTTCCATTACTGTTGATGATCATGTGTTGCATTGAAGTTGTCTGAACCTGAATTCACTTTTTGGTATCTGTTGTAAACACGTTATAGTAATATTTCATTTACAGTTCATGTAGTTACTGGAGGGTTAGTCCCATGTGATATATTTACAGAGCCATCTGACCCTATGTCCTGAGGACAATCATGGATTTGCCTCTCAGACACCTGTATGCTGGAACTCACATTGGAAAAATGATCAATTTAGCCTAACTCCTGGAAAGATATAATATTTGAAATACTAATGAGAAAAGAAAAATGTTTAACAGGTTTTTTTTGCACATTTGTTGATTTTACTCTTTAAATTTTGTCTGTGAAGGTTCTCATTTATCCAGATCATGGTAATTCTGTAAAGAATAAATCAAGGAAACTGGACTTGCTGTAGATTTCTTGAAAACGTTTCACTAGTTCTTCCAACGAGCTTTCTCAATTCTGAGTGACTTGTACAAGAATTCTCTGGGAATAAATATGTAACTGAATCAACATCTGGTAATGAGGTCATTATACCCAGCATCGGGTTAAAGGTGTTTATACAAAGACTGGCGTAGAAAATACCAGTCATAACAAATCTGCTCCATTCTCTCCAAAAGATTTGGGAGAACCATTATTTTCAGTTTCCTTATATCCTATGTATTTGCACCATTTTCTTTAAATCTCCAAGTTCAGTTTTGACAAAAAAAAATTGATTTATATAAGCAGACCGGCAGAGGCTGTTGAGCATACAATTTAAATCCAAGTAGACCTGGTGTCAATACTAGTGTTGAGCAAATCCAAGTCCACATAATGGAATTGGATCCAAATTACAGGATACATTCCATTTTCTTGCGAAGCCAAATTTCCTTTGTGGTAGCCTGAAATAGTGCAAAAAAACAAACAAACAAAACAAAACAAATAAATTCTAAAATAATCAAATTCAGTAAGAATTTTCCAAGACTTTAGGTTCCAACGAAACCAAATTTTTTTGGATTCACCTAGGACAAAACACACAAAATGGAGACCACTATTTTATAATTCAGAAGACAGAGAAGAAGGCATTTGCCTCCAAAAAGAGATAATTTTTTGACTAATTTTTAATTTTTAAAAATTAGACAGTTTAATGGGCTGTTGGTTAGCTCCAGCTACTGTCTTCTTACCTAAGCCACATATGTCACTTTGATATTGCTGATGCCGTCTTGGAGTTAACAAGCTTGAAAGAGATTAGATACACTTCTAAAAGAGTGTGATATATAACTTTTCAGGGCACTTTTCATTAGGACTGACTTCATTCAACTGAATCAAATCTGGAAACAAATTTCTCCAAATTCGCTCATCTATAGTTCTAAATGTATCATTTTGGTGAGATTGCATATTTTATTCCCTTATTAGTGAATTGTAAAATTAAGAATCATACAGTAAACATCTACCCATCTTGTTAATAAAAATTGGCATGAACAAATAAGGGTTTCCTTCAACTTTTGAAGTTTCATAGGTAGAGGCACTGCACTGTTGAGAGGAGAAATATTACAAAGACCACAAAGACAGGGGTGCAACTAGTCTTTATGCTGCCTGAGATGAAAATTTAAATGGCTTCCCCTCATGCAAAATCCTTAAACCAACGACTCCCCCAAGCCCTAATGTTAAAAAGACGTATGTGGATGAGCATTACATACAGTGTTACCACATACCTCTTACATTCAGTAATGTTCCTGATGTAGACATTCTCTTTCCTCATTTTCTCCATTTGGACCAGGCCACCTTGACAACTTCAGTCAAGTATTATCTCTGCAGAGTTTTCCACACAGACTTCTTAGATTTCTCACTTTTCTATACTCCTCTCCCTCCAGGTGCCCCAACATTATTATCCTGCTGCTAACCCTAATACTGTGCTTTCTGTTTTCCCCAATGTCCTGATATTTATGTTGGGATGGATGACCACAAATACTATACTACAGAAATAACAGTGTCATACAGATAGTTGTCTCCACAGTAATAGTGCTACCAGATTTCCCTCAATAGTAAGAAGAGTACTCTCAATAGTAAGAATGCCCCCTAGGAGTGCCCCCATTGGTAGTAATGCTCTCCATATTGTGCCCAATAATCATAATGCCCCCACAGTACCTTGAGTATTAATAATACCCCCATAGGACCTCTAGTAGAAGGCACCCCTATAGAAGCCCCAGCATTAATAAGGCCCCTCTATAAGGATAAATGCACCCGTTCAGGATTTATGTGCGGACAATCGCACTGAAATCCGCAGGTGTTCGCAGGGAAATCTGTATGGTCAATCAACATCAATAATTGTGGATTTACATGCGGATTTGGTGCAGATTTTACTCTCCCCATTGAAGTGGCCGGAGAAAATCCGGTCAGGAAAAATAAAATAAATTGACATGCTGCGGATTTTAAAATCTGCACCACATGTCAAAATCTGCACGTAAAAAACTATGCATTGTGTTTATGAGAATTTCAAATTCTCATATAATGCAACATACATGACCAGTGTGGGTTTTCCCCATGCAAATCCACTTAGAAATCCACGATCAATCCTATTTGTGTGCATTTAGCCTAAGGCCCCTAGAGCCTAAAGTAGTAAAAAGTAGTGTTACTACTAGCATCCACAATTGTTATAATGCCCCAATAGTGGCCCCATTATTTATAATGCCACTTGTAGTTGCTCTGAGATTTTATGCCACCTATAATGGCCCTAGTAGTTATAAAGCCTTGCTGCAGTTCGCCCTGCAGTTATAATGATGCAATGTAGTGTTCCCTGTAGTATGATGCCCCCCCTGCAGTTTATATAATACTGTCATTCCTCCCCCTGTAGGGTAATGTCCTTTTGTAGTGGTAGTATATATAATGTTCTCCTCTTCTGTAGTATAATGTCGATAATGTTCCCTTGTAGTGGTAGTATATATAATGTTTTTGCCTCTGTAGTCACGTAGTTGCCCCTTTAGTATAATGCCCCCCCCCCACAGTGGTAGCATATATAATGCCTTCCCCCTCCCATAGTATAACTGTAGTGATGATATAATTTACATAGTAGTATAATGTTCCCTGTTGATAGCATATATAATGCTCCCCTCTGTAATATAATGCCTCCCTGTAGTGGTTGCATAGATAATTCTCTCCCCCCTGTAGTCATAGTAGGTATAATGGCCGCACCTTCCCCCCTTAAAAGCTCCCTGTAGTAAAATGCGCCCCCCCACCCCCACCCCCCATGTATTGTTAGTATAAAAATGCTCTCAACCTACTATCCCCCTCTCCCCCATAGTGCCCCTGTACTGGTAGTATATATAATGCTCTCTCTCTCCTTCCCAGTAGTAGCAACATATATATTTAATATTTAAAAAAATATATATATATACTGGTATTCCACTCCATTCTACCGTAGGCCTCTTCTTGTCTTAGGTTGCTGCATCCCGTCACAATGATTCTCCTGTTCCATTCTACTGCCTCATTGGCTTTAGGCCATAAGCTCCCACACCCTGCTGTAAATTGCTGTCCTCTCAGAGACAGATCGGCCACCATGAGAGGTGAGATGGCCATCGCACCCCATGGCTGCTTTGTCCCTGCACAAAAGAAAAAATTATACTAGATGGTACTCATTATTACTATTTTATTTCAAATCTACAAACCTTTTTGGCAAAAGCAGAATAGGGGCCACTAAGGAGGACATTATTCCTACTGGGGAGCACAAATGGGGCCATTAATAATACCATGGAGCACAAAGCGGGTCTTTAATCATATTGGGGTGTACCAATTGGGGCCATCAATAATACTGTGGGCCACTAATTAGGGCCATTAATTATACTCTCTCAGCTTTTAACACCAGAGTGAGGGATTAGCCAGTGTTGTCAGTTGCTTATCCATGTGGTGCATCTTTTTTCTGCGAGTTATGTGTTTATATATTTTCATCCACACATGTTTTATTTTGTGTAGGATGTTTGTGTGGTGCTTGTGGTTCGCGCCGGTATCCTCCATTGTATGCAATTTTTGCTGGGGATAGCCGTTCGCTGCGAACCACATGCGGAGGAACTGCCCCCCCAGTTAGAAACACGCCACAGTGTTTGGGGTTTGGAGCAGTCCCACCCATTTAGGCCACGTTTATTTCTGTGATTCCCATTAATTATACTGGCCCACTATGGGGCCCAATAATCATAATGGGGGCACTATGGGGGCTATTTGAAGTCCAGGGAGCACTATGGGGGCATTATGCATACTGTGAGGGCACTGCAGGGGTTAGGATATTAAGCATAAAAACAATGACATTTATCAGTTTTAAATGGCCATTTTAATGGATAGTCGACTAGAAAATAAATGCACACACTGATGCTAAATGGCCATGAAAATCTGACAGTGTATCCGTTTATAATGGTCTTTTTTTACTGTCATGTGAATGTACCCTTAGGAAGTCAGCACACCTTCTAACAGCCCATAAACTCTAGCACGCAGCCACCACTATAAAGAAGGGGACCTGCAGCGATTAGATGCTTGTCAGGCTATGGCTTTAGGAGTTTCATATTATCGTAAAAGGTAACACAACTGGCAACTGCAAGCAAGTAACAATTTGTGCATTGTTCCATTTCCTAGTTTAATCTTGTAATAATTTACCACGGTGGTGAGAGTTAGTTCAACCATGAATCACATATCCCGGCCTCATCCTAGTTCTCCTGTTAATTACATTGGAGGTCTATGTACACCATTTCACAAAATAAAGGGTAAGCAAGTGTGAATTTACTAGGTGGTAATAACATCTCTTAGCTGTGGTGACATAAAACACTGAAACTTGGCTTGTGTGGTTTATGGCACTGTCACCTGAACCACTCGGGCTTATTAATACCGCCATGTAATTCCATTACTTATCATTATCCTAAATATATAGATAATATTCGCTGAGTGCAGTGCCATTTGCTAAGTATCTTATGATGAAACAACATTTGATCAACTTGTACAGAAACAAATAGTTCTATCATTTTTGAATGCCAAGGCATGTTTTTTTCCCCGAATATAAAATATAGATCAACAAAAAATGGCACATCAGGCAATCAGTTTTGGTGATGGAGTACAATAAATGTCATTTTAATAATCTAAAAGTTTAAATCCAAAGAGGAGCACATTTTCATTTTAAGAAATGCAATATTTCTTTAATTAGATCATTGTAAGCACACCTCGATATAAAATATGGTAGAAAAAGGAAAATCCCTTGACAGCTTTTTAGATTTAAATTTTATAAGACCTTTCTCCATGTTCCTGACACTTTTTATAGAGAAGAAGGAGAAATAAGGGCTCATGCACATGAGCTTGTGTGACTCCTTAGCAGGGCCGGACTGGGGATAAAAACCAGCCCTGGAAAAAGTTGCATACCAGCCCCGGAAAAAGTTGCATACCAGCCCCAAACACACACGCCGCGAGCGTGTGTATGTATGTGTATATATATATATATATATATATATATATATATATATTATATACACACACACAGGTCGGGCCTTACCCTAACGTTGCCGTGACTTGGCCTCTGCGCAGTGGCAACTCTAGGAACAATATATGGGAGGCACATAAGATACCACAGTCAAAATGGGGGGGCACTAATAATTTTCCCCACTTAAATTCATACAACTGAAAAAAACTAAATAAGTATATATAAATTCAAAATACGAGAGTATTGCGGTATGCAGGGATACATTTATAATAAAATAATTTACTTACAAAAGAACCTATTCCATCTTCTGCTGTGCTGTCCTCTGCTTGCTTCCACGGATCTTCCCCTCTTTTCAATCTGTCCTCAGTGCGCAGGGCAGGCACACTGCTATGGGGATCTGTGGATGACACACTGTTATGGGGATCTGTGGATGACACACTGTTATGGGGGATCTGTGGATGATACACTGCTATGGGGATCTGTGGATGACACACTTTTATGGGGATCTGTGGATGACACACTGTTATGGGGATCTGTGGATGACACTGTTATGGGGATCTGTGGATGACACACTGTTATGGGGATCTGTGGATGACACACTTATGGGGATCTGTGGATGACACACTTATGGGGATCTGTGGATGACACACTTATGGAGGATCTGTGGATGACACTGTTATGGCGGAATCTATGGATGACACTGTTATGGCGGAATCTATGGATGACACTGTTATGGGGAATCTGTGGATGACATACTGTTATGGGGTACTTTACACCTGCGGCATGGCTATCCGACCTATCCGGGCTGTTCACCCTCCTGATCCGCCATGCCGCAAGTACCCGTGCACTGCCGTGCTGCTCTGTCCCCATTGACTATAATAGGGGCAGGGGCGGAGCTATGGTGCAGCATGGCAGAGATCGCCGGACTAAAAAGTCGGACATGCAGTACTTTTTAGTCCGGCGATCTCTGCCGTGCTGCGCCATAGCTCCGTCACCTGCCCTTATTATAGTATATGCCATATCTATCTAATCCAAGGTATATGGAAACCACTTTTGGCAAATGTTTAAGACTATATTCGGGATTTATATAGTACAGATTCATAATATTGTACCTATAGAATACAATGAACCCATCCTGTATCCTGGTATGCCTCCCTATTTAATACAGTTATACATGTTATTCACTAAATATGAAATTAGTGAGGAAAATTGGTGACAAAGGCATGCTATTTTATGGAAACCATTCAGTAGAATATGGTCTGTATTATTTTCTAAAATATGTCAAACATCTTAAGACATGCAGTATTTTATGACCTGTAGTGATCACCACTTGTTTGGTTAAAGCAAAGAGAATACTTGACTTTTCTCATCAGAAGTAGAGTGAATATGAAGTTTTATTCTGCTAAATTCTTCTCCTGTAAGTGCCCAGGAGGTGAAGCCTCACTGAAGTGCTCTCTATATTGAGCTGCTTCATGGCCACCCCCCCCCCACCCCCCCACATCAAGGGACCAACCAGGAGACCACTACAGCTGTCATTTGCTGTCATCAGCAGCTCAATTTGACTGAATAAAACTTCATATTCACACTAACCCGAATAATACTTGTCTCCACTGCCCCTTCCTGGTCCTTCCTACAGTTTAGCATGCTCAGAATTGCTGACAGACTCCCATTAAATGTATAGACAGGCATTAGCAATGCACTGCAAGAATGTTAGCTTTCATTTACAAGAGCACTTTATACAGATAGTTCTACACAGCCTTGTTTCAACTTTGACATCTGAAGTTAGACGGGTTTTGAAAGATACAGAATGTTAAGTTTTTTGCTCTAATTTGAATTGCTGGAATTCTATATCTACCTTTGATACAGACTTTTACCTATGATACAGACTTTCATCTATGCCAGTCAGATGGTAAGACAGAGTATAGATTCAATTACATGTCAAAGACTAGTTCACCCCTCAAAAAAGTAACATTTCATCCCCTATTCCTAGAGTCTGATTATTCCATTTATTGTATGCTCCAAACTTCATCTTATGGGGTGATTTCAGCACAACCATCCTCAGATACTCAAAGGGCAAACTACTGCATTGAAGGATGTTTGTTACCAAGCGATGTCTTCTATATGTGTATTTCGATGTCCACTAATTCCATGGATTGTTGGTCTGCTCGAAAAAAATGTAAGTATAAACCATGTTTATTTTGCCAAATACATCTGTCTTATTCAATAGGTCAGTGAAACCACAGACAGCACACGGATAGTAATTTTCACTGTAAAGTTTTGTAAAATTTAGCTATTTTCGCAGACGCAAAAAAAAACAGTTTACAACTTGAACCATTGTGGATGCAAAACTTGAATGCAAAACCATTAGAATTTTTGAATCCACAAAACGGGCATGGACGTGTATACAAGCCCTTAGTAGGAATATCTATTAGATAAAAGGTAATCTATCGCAACCTATCACAAGATGAAGACCTCATTATATTTAAGAGTAACTAAACTTTTATGCAATTTTATTTAAAAATGTCCCAACGCCATAAAGATAATTTTTATAGTAATCGTATAATATACTTTATACTTTATCTTTTAGCTCAGCTGAGTGGAGATGGCCCAGGCAGAAGCCCGCTCAGCTTAGCTAATCATGGCATAGCACATTTTTTCAGGGTACCCATTTGCTATGCCAGCATTTAGCCAAGCTCAAAAGGCACAGGCAGGAGCAGCAATGTGTGCTCTTTCCCGTACACCATTCACTGCAGCCCCATTGCTACAAGTGCACAAATGCTGCAGAGTCTGTTCTCCGGAGAAATAAGTGATATACGAAAAACAGGACTTTGGTATCCTTTCTTTATTAAAAAAAAAAAAAAAAAAAATCCAGGCAGCCCTCCTTCTAGCATAACCAGTCATAACCGACTATAGGTGTGAGTCGCTGATAATTCTGTGGATGTTCCACTAGAAAATAGTCCCACCATGAAATGCTGATGCTTTGTCGCGATACACATCGAGAGGATGTCAGTCAGAGAATGAGATATAGTAAGACACAGAATAATGGATTATTAGATAATGGGTAATGAATAATGGATTAATAGATAATGGATTAGTGTCAGTGAGTCAATTAGATAGATAGATAGATAGATAGATAGATAGACTTCAATGGGAGGAGCACTACAGTGAGAAGTGTTGTCCACTTCCACTTTGCACTGTTCACTTTAGTGTTGACGGTGCAGTGAAGTTCCAGTGCTGACTCCCGGTGATTGAGCTACACTCAAACAGCTGATTGGTAGGTGTGCGGGATGTTGGACCCCTAACGACCAGCTTGTGATGGCCTATCCTGAAGATAGGCCATGATGTAACATCACTCTTTATTTTGCATATATATGGTGGCACCAAAAATGTACGCATTGTTTGTCTATGTCACATTAATAGAGTGCCGCTATACTTGACTCTCTGTCCAAGTGAAAGTTTAAAATAAGCATTTTTTCTTTGTATTGTCATATTCTGACAGCCATAACTTTTTTAAATATTTCTGCCTACAGAGCTGCATGAAGGCTTGTTTTTGAGGGATGAACTCTAGTTTTTAATTTGACCCTTTTGGGTACATACAAACTTTTGCTCACTTTTTATTAAATTTTGTTGGGTGGACAAGGTGACCAAAAAATGGTCACCGTATATGGAGCAGGCTCACCGTGTGAGTCTGCTCCATACACTTTACACTGCGTAAATGTATGTAGTGGTGCGTGTAAGAGTTAAAGGGGTTGGATACAGTCTTAGTAGACCTTAGAGTACCATAAATGATCTGTTAAGGGCAATCAGGTCATTTTTATTTGGATCAAATTAGAACAAATCAAATCTGATGGCCAACTCGATAGAATTTTTTTTATGGCCACATATACAAGGTTACCCTCCATTATAGGTTTTTGGAAAAAACTGTATAGTTCACAACTGGGACCCTGCCTTGGACCTCAAATCCTTCAGCACCAAGGGCACCTCAACCATCATCAGGCAGGAGGACCTCAGAACCAGAGTGTGTCCTGAAAGTTGCACCCTTCTGATCACTGCATGCTGCCCCAAGGAGCTTTAGAATTGTCAACAACTACTACACCCAACATGCCACTCACCCACACGCCCCTGTGACCTAATCGCTGCACTTTCATGACTGTTCTTACCCACTAGATAACCCTTTTTAGCCCCAACATCCTTATCCCCCATGTCTCCCCAAGCCTCCAGGAAACATGAGGCTCCTATCTGGTGGGTCCTCATACTAAATAATTGATTTAACTGACTCTCTGGATACCAGTGAAAGGATGAATACTGTAGTAAATTGTCATGTGCAGACAGATTGCTAGCAAATCATTACATTTATGGAGAGCTTTAGAAACTAAGCACCCTTCAGCATTACCCGAAGTGAAATCTTTCTTCTCCAGATCGGCTAAGCATGAACAGACTCAGTCCAATGCAAATATTATCATCTTTAATTAATATAATTTACCCTGGCATCCTGTAAGAAATGTCTGGTGAACAATGTGCGTGCAGATCTTTAGACAAAGTGATTAATGTCTGCACATCTATCACTGTCACATTTTACTTCATTTCTCTTTCTTTAAAATTTTGACTCTCCTGCTTGTTTTCAGCCCAGATCATGTCCATCAGCAAACTGAAGCTAAGTTAAATATTCAGAGACGTTCCTCTGTCATAAGGGTGGGAGATATTTAGTTGTGAAAATACTCCATGTGCCAAGACACAAGAAATCATTCTAAGCAATGGCATAAAATGAAGTTCTGATTTATAGGATCATTTGAGATGTTAAGTTACACTGTGTATGGTTAATCCTACAGGCCAATTCAGCTCAGGAGAAATTGCTTTGGAAAAATGAAGTATATACGGTTTACTGTATGCTGCACTGAAAGTCTACAGTTTTTGGAGAATTTATGAGGACCTGTCACCTTCAGGGGGTCATTGGAAACCCCCCAAATGTATAACAAGCATACATAAAAAAGAAAAACAGATCTAGAGTAGGACAAAAGGAATGCTTTATTAAACAAATGACCAGACCCAAACAATTGAAATAATCCTGGACAAACAAGTAGGAAACAGTGGCAGATGTAGAACCACTAGGCCAAGTGACCGGTTTGACTTAGGGCCAAACCCTAAGCGCATTATTCCTGGGCTCCCTTGGTTTTCATCATTTAACCTCTATACAGGGATCTGGTCTTTGTCGCAGGGGAGTGACCAGACCGCTACCTCCTGGGATGGTCCCGGTCACTTGGAAACTGACCTGCAAGCAACAGAATCTGGTATAAGACATCAGTGGTCCAGGTGAAACATCAAACCAGGAACAGAGACAAACAAGCAGGAACCCAAACAAACATGCAACATCGGACACTCTTCAAACACAGACCAAGTAATAGGAATACAGCCAATCAACATTGTTAGGAACCCATGTGAAAATGTGTAATATGAGCATGGCGCTCACTGACAGATCAGTATGAGTAAACAAAGAAACATTCCTGGACGCCATACAGAACTAGGTGCATGGTGGTTACAGAAGAACATACAAAACATGAAGACATAGTAATATGCCTGGACCCCCTGCAGAACTGGGTCCATGACGTTCACAGACGAGACATGGTGACCTGCCTGGACTCCATGCTGAACTAGGTGCATGGCAATAATGAAAATTAAAGCATAATGTTAGCTATGTTCGCCGGGAAATTATTAATCGCTTAGCGAATCCATTTGATGCCTCTATTTGATTGTATATGACGGTTGACTACCACCAACGTTCTGCTGCCTCCGAGGCAAGATATCTAAACCCCCAGGGGGCATTTGGGCGTTTTTGATTGAAAACGCATCAAAAACGCATCTGCGTTTTTATAATTTTATTTTTTTATTTTTTTGTGTATTTTGCCACATTTGGTTGCATATTTACATTTGGTATAGGAAAATATGGTAGTCTAGATCATGTGTCTATACCAAAACCTGGGATCATTGTTTGACAGCATATTTACTAAACATGTAGCTGAATATAGATTTTGGCAGAGTACTGATCTAGACTACCATATTTGCCTATACCAAATGTAAATATGCAACCAAATGTGGCAAAATACACAAAAAAAAAAAATAAAATAAAAAATTATAAAAACGCAGATGCGTTTTTGATGCGTTTCTTATCAAAAACGCCCAAATGGCCCCTGGAGGGTTCTAATATCTTGCCTCGGCGGCAGTAGAAAGTTGGTGGTAGTCAACCGTCATATACAATCAAATAGAGGCATCAAATGGATTCGCAAAGCGATTAATAATTGTAAGTATTATCGCTTTGAGAAATTGAGATTACAACTTTGGCGAGTTTGCTAATGATGATATAGTAGAAACTTAGGAAGTAACAAATACAGTGCTATATCTATGAATAGTGCATTATAGAAGTTGGATTCGCAATGCGATTAATATAAACTGTATTATTCGCATTGCGATTACAACTTAGAGCTGAGTTCCTAATGATTGTATTGCTAGAATTGACGAATATAACGAATGTAGCGCTATGCGAGTAATGCAGGTTATATTAATCGCATAGCGAATTCAACTTACCACACTCTGCGTCAACTACGTAATTTTCCATGGGAGTTTTGCCATGGATCCCCCTCTGGCATGCCACAGTCCAGGTGTTAGACCCCTTGAAACAACTTTTCCATCACTATTGTGGCCAGAAAGAGTCCCTGTGGGTTTTAAAATTCGCCTGTCTATTGAAGTCTATGGCGGTTCGCCCTGTTCGCACGTTCGCGAACATTTGCATAAATTCGTGTTAGCCGTTCGCGAACGGAAAATTTTATGTTCGCGACATCTCTACTGGAGAACAGGCCCCAAACATTAGGCATTCACCTGACATAAAAGGCCTTTTATGCCGCTGTATATACATAAGACAAGGACCATTCTGTGTTCTGGGGGGTGGCGGATATGTGTAGGCTGGAATGAGGAAATTCAATTAAACGTGGTCGTCACAGGTGTTGAATTTCTTCGAGATCCATGCCTCATTAAATTTTAAAAATGTGAGGTAGTCCACACTGTCGTAAGCTAGGCGAGTGCGCTTATCAATCACGATCCCCCTGCTACGCTAAACGTCCTTTCGGACAGGACACTCTACGAGGGGCAAGCCAAGAGTTCCATGACAAATTGTGCCAGCTTTGGCCACAGGTCAAGCCTGCACACCAAGCAGTCCAGGGGTTCCTCACTTCTCAGAGTGTCCACATCGGCCATTAACCCGATGCAGTTTGACACCTGTTGGTCTAGGCCTTTCCTGAGGCTGAATCCAGAGGGCGGCTGTCGATCGGTTGGCTCCAAGTATGATCTCATATCCAAAGTGACCAACACATTTTCAAACCGCCCTCTTCTTACAGGAGAGGTAGGATTGGTACCTGCACCTGTTTCGCTGTGAGTGGAAATTCCTCTGCCAGCGCCCGCAACAGCAGACTGCAGCATCTCTCGCAGCAAGGCCTGGAAATGCTGCATTCTTCCAGCCCTCTGTGATGCTGGTAACAAGTCTGCCCTTTTGTGTTTGTACATTGCCACCCAGTACTGGTTCTTGCCCTATATGCATTTTATACGGGAGTCCCTCTTCAAACACTGGACCATGAAGGCTGCACGACTAAGTTCAGGATGTGTGCCATGCACGGCACATGTGTAATTTTTCCCTGTTTAAGCGCGCTCAGCAGATTGGCACTGTTGTAGCACACTACTGTACCAACTGAAATTAAGAGGAGTTAGCCACTGGTCGGCCTGGTACCGAGTAGCTGAAAGCAATGCAAGACCGGTGTGGCTCTTGGCTTCCAGGCACAACAGCTGCAGCACAGCATGGCAATGTCTCACCTGGCACGTCGAATAGCTTCTGGGGAGCTTGGGGGGCACAGCGGAAGAGGCAGTAGCAGTGGAACAGGAGAAGTCAGCTGAGGAGGAGATGAAGTAGGAGGAGGAAAAGAAGAGGCAGGCCTGCATGTGATCCGTGGCGGTAACATTAAATCATAGTAACATAGTATATAAGGCCGAAAAAATACATTTTTCCATCCAGTTCGGCCTGTTATCCTGCAAGTTGATTCAGAGGAAGGCAAAAAAAAAACTGTGAGGCAGAAGCCAATTTTCCCACCATAAGGAGAAAAAAAAATTCCTTCCCGATTCCAATCAGGCAATCAGAATAACTCCCTGGATCAATGACCCATCTCTAGAAGCCATATCTTGTAATATTATTACACTCCAGAAAATCCCCACGGGAGCCACGGGTTACATGCTTGATGGCCATCAGAAGGTTCACCCAGTGGGCAGTAAAAGTTATGTACCTTCCATGCTCGTGTTTGCTAGACTACGTGTCTGTGGTCAGATGTATCTAGGCACCGACACTGTGTGCCAGAGATATATTAACTTGCCGCTGAACGTGGCCATATAGCTCTGGGATGCCCTTCTAGGAGAAATATTTCCTTCTGGGGACCTTCTGTTGCGGTGTGCTAATGGCCACAAATTTTCTAAAGGCCTCCAAGTCCAACAGTTTATATGGCAGTAGTTGGCGGGCTAGCAGTTCCGACAAGCAAGCGGTCTGCCTTTGGGAAGAGGGTTATCTGGCATTGTCAACTTTTTACGCTCCAACATTTGGGTCAAGGAAGCCAGCATTCTGCCAGATGAACGCGACTACAGCACAGTGGAAGGTGGAGTGGAGGACAAATGGGAGGAGAGAGCAGAAGGAGAAGATGCAGGACGTGGAGCCTGGGAGTGTGGTTTGGGGGTTCTGACGGTGTTGCTCCCAGTGGGCTTAATGATGGGAGGCCAGGTGCCTTCTTAAGTCGGTCGTCCCTAGGTGAGTGTTGGTCTTACCGCGACCTTTGCGTTGAGAGCACAGGCTGCAGATGGCAACACTGTTGTCAGCAGCTGACACGTTAAAAAAAGCCCACACTGCAGAGCCATGTGCCGGCATCCTGGGAGTGCCAGATGTGACCGTGCATGGTGGATGGCTCACTCCAGATACATTTGCAGTATGCTGTTTGCCTCCTGTGCACTGCTAGTTCTGCCTGCTTCTCCCTCTCTGCTGCTCCGTCTCTACATCTGAACTCCCCTTCCTTTCTTGTGGGCACCCACGTGACGGCCATCGACACGTCACCATTGTCACCTTCACCACTACTGATATTAGAGATATTGGAGTAGGCAGCAACAGCTGGGACGTCCCTCCTTGGGCTGAGCTGGGTACTGTCATCAGACCGCTGGGTGGCGGCTGTTGCTACCTCCTCTTCCTGATCCGATGCCAAGAATGTCTGCACATTGGTAAGGTCTGGGAATGGATGGGAAAATAAGTCCTCTGACTCGAGTGGAGGGGCTATGTGGGTGGTGATGGTGGTGTCTTTGGGGGTGCACACAGCAGAGAGTGAGGAGGATGCAGAAGCGGAAGGCTGAGTGAGCCACTCAACCAACTCTGGTGCGTCCTTTGACGTAATCGCACGCACCTTCTCCAACTTCTCACTTAGGCTCCGGCCTGTTGCAGCTGCCCGACCCCTAACACCCCTGCGGAACAGACTGCCTCTTCCTCTGCCTATTATTTTCAAAATGACCCTGTGCCAAAGTCCCTAGAGAAGATCAGTATTTGTGGAAGCAGGTATATCGCCGCCCTTAATCAGTATTTGGTGGATACAGGTATATCAAACCGCTTAATCAGTATTTTGTGGAAGCAGGTATATAGAACCCCTTAATCTATATTTGGTGGAAGCAGGTATATCGCACCCCTTAATCAGTATTTTTTGAAACAGGTATATAGAACCCCTTAATCAATATTTGGTGGAAGCAGGTATATCGCACCCCTCAATCAGTGTTTTGTGGAAGCAGGTGTATCCCAGGGCTCAATTGGTATTTTATGGAAACAGGTATATAGAATCCCTGAATCAATATTTGGTGGAAGCAGGTATATCGCACCCCTCAATCTGTATTTTGTGGAAACAGGTATATAGAACCCCTGAATAAATATTTGGTGGAAGCAGGTATATCGCACCTCTCAATCAGTATATGGTGGAAGCAGGTATATCAAACCCCTTTATCAGTATTTTGTGGAAGCAGGTATATCGCGCCGCTCAATCACTATTCCGTGGAAACAGGTATATAGAACCCCTAAATAAATATTTGGTGGAAGAAGGTATATCGCACCCCTCAATTTGCATTTTGTGGAAGCAGGTGTATCGCAGGCCTCAATCAATATTTGGTGGAAGCATGTATATCGCACCACTCAATCAGTATTTTGTGGAAACAGGTATATAGAACCCCTGAATCAATATTGGATGGAAAAAGGTAAATCGCAGCCCCCGATCAGTATTTTGTGGAAGCAGGTATATCAAACCCCTTAATCAGTATTTTGTGGAAGCAGGTAAATCGCACCCCTCAATCAGTTTTTTTGGGGCACATTAGAAAAGTATATTATAAGTATATCACACCCCTCTGTATGTCACACCTATCGATAGCACACTTATATTAGTCCTTTAAAGGACTTTTGTGGCCCTATTAGCTAGCATTTATAGGATGGTGGTGTGTCCATGTGCTAAAACGTCTCAATTGGCCGTCCTGTCCCACCTGATAGATGTCTCATGGGTCAAAGTTCGGTGCCATGCAAAAGAATATGGCGCATGCAAATATTGCTTTATGTTCGCATGTTCGGCGAAACGCGCAACACGCAAATTTTGCCGCAAAACGACCGTTGGGCGAACCGCAAGGCCATCTCTACTATTCACTGATAAATATAAAAATTGTCAGTTTCTATCAAAATAAGTTAAGCAACTGACAAAGTGGGTGGTTTTGTGATTAAGGTCTGCACAGATGCCAAAATGTTCGCCTCCATGATGTGCCTGTAAAACAAACATATTACGCACATCTGATACATGCATAAAATCACTTCAGTTATTCCACTTTCAGAGTTAGATTGGTACAAACTTTTGGCAAATATCACAAAGGAGTCATTCAATTATCTCTCAGGACAAAGGGAAATCGCCAATACACATGTGGGGACAATAGGACAAGCATTACTGTTAAAATACACCAGGTAAGACACATTACATTAAAACTATACATTTAACATATCCCCAGATAGCTCAGGTCTGAGCGCACATTATTAAGTGAATGGCGCTCAGACCACACGAATACAGTTTAATCGCCATGGAGCCAAAGTCTTTACAGTCAGTTTCATACGAATGGGCTCCATGGGATTCCTATCTGGGGTATAACACATTCAACCAAAACTACCGAACCCCAGGCAGAAAAGCACGAATTAAGCTTTTCTGCAGGTAAAAGATGTCTTTTAACAGGGGGCCATAGTCCAAAGGCAGCAGGCGAGCAACCAGGTTTCTCCAATGCAATGTGGCGAGATTGGTCTCGTCACATCTCTCCCCTTTTCCAAACAGACTAACAGGGTATCTGACCTCCTGCCGGTCAGTGCCCTTGTTAGTCCAACAGCCCACCCACAAAAACACAATCAACAGCACAGCCCACCCACAATAAATAGTTACTGCAACTGGGTAGAGGAGAAGCTTGTCCATGTCCAGGTGCCTCACCACGGCTGTGCTGGGTACAGGTACGCTGACTTGGTGGGGTGCTGCATGGGCAGAGACCCGCGTCACTCTGCCCTGTTGCCAGCGCTACTGGGAGGGTAGCCTGGTTGAAGCCTGGTTGTTGGAGGGGAGACCGACTGTCTCCCCTTTAGATATACAGTCCTGCTGCTGGAGACCGACTGTCTCCCTTTGGTTACACAGCTCTGCTGCTGGAGACCGACTGTCTCCCCTTTGGTTACACAGCTCTGCTGCTGGGGAAAGGAGACTGAGCTCTCTATTCCCTGCCCATTAATGATCCGCCGCTGGGGAGAGGTGGTAGTAAGCTCCTCTCCCATACATACCTTCCTCCTCAGTGGAGGGAGACCGACTGTCTCTCCTCCCAATACAGAGTCCTGCTGCTGGAGAAAGGAGACTGGGCTCTCTATTCCCTGCTGGTTACTCTGCCGCTGGGGACTGGAGACCGGGCTCCCAATTCCCAACAAATAATACTGCCGCTGGGGAATGGAGACCGGGCTCCCAATTCCCGAAAAATCACGCTGCTGCTGTGGGGCAGGAACAACTACCTCTGCCCCCTGTAGCTCAGCCTGCCGCTGGGGAATGGAGCTCAGGCTCCCAATCCCTGTAATATCTCCCGCTGGGGAATGGAGCTCAGGCTCCCAATTCCCTGCAATACCGGTGGAGAGACCTCGGTCCCATCTCCACCTGCCGCCTGGGGTTCCTCCCAGTAAATTTCAATAATATCTTCCCAGCGGAATGGGTCTGGAACTGGATCTGTCACCTTGCTGTCCTGCTGAGCCTTCCCAATGGAGTGGAAGAGATCTCGGTAGTCCTGCTCCAGTTCCCACTCCAGGGTTGCTAGGTGAGCCAGGTCTTGCTCTACCTCATGGGGGTCATCCCCGTCATGCCTAGCCTCCCTCTCGTAGAAAATGTCCTGAAGTCTGTTCTGCGCAGGACTCCCGAAGTCAGGCTCTGCAAAGGACTCCCATAACAAGCCAGAACCATCAAACTCCTCTCCCTCTGGCTTGTCATGCTCGGCTGTCCAGGGTATATACTGTGCCATATACCACCAGAGCGCCTGGTAGGCATCCTCCAGCCATAGCTCCTGCCATACCCGGTGCTCTAGTTCCTTCACCCATTCATCCAGGGGCTGCTCTCCCAGAAAGGGCAGCCGCAGGGCCACTTGCTTCTGCCACCGCTGCTCTTCACTGGGGAGACTCTCACCCCGCTGGTATTGTACATTGTCCAGGGCCTGGTACCAGATGCCTTTCCTTAATGCATCCCGGCCATCCAGGTCCTCCTCCTCGTATGACACTGCTGGTTCCATTCTGTTGCTTTTAGGGTCGCTGTACTGGGACATGCGTTGCCCCCACTTGTAAATCCAAGGAAATGGTGTCTCCTGTAGCTGTCCTTCTGGCTGTAGGAACGATCCCGCTGCTCGCCACCAATTGTAACGGACCGTTTCCGCAGACAAGGGGTAAAAACCGTTTAGGCGATCGGCCCCTTTACAGAGATATAGGCACAGCTACTGCAGAACACCAAACTCCCGAACTGGATACAAAATAGCACTCCAACTCCCGTACTGGAACCTTCCCAAATAGCTGCTAGCAGACGAACAGGAAAAGCAGACAATCAGCTTACACTCCTGGCAATCAGTCTCTAACAGCATACAGTGAATCCCCCCAAGAACGAGACGAGGCTCCGTATTGATGGTAAACAGGAATTCTAACCTTTATTAACGGCTACCTGCCTGGTATTTATCCAGGTCTCCCACCTGGTGGACACTCCCCTAGAGGACCAGAAGGAAGACTGCGACACGGGATACAGCAGCCAATCACACACATTGGGACAATACAGACACCCCCAGCATATCCCTCCCCTCTGCCTGTGATACAATCACCCTACATGGGTAATGCAATCATCACAGGCAGACGAATACACAATGTCTTCTGTCCTGGAGACAATTGAGGAGTCATTCAATTATCTCTCAGGACAAAGGGAAATCGCCAATACACATGTGGGGACAATAGGACAAGCATTACTGTTAAAATACACCAGGTAAGACACATTACATTAAAACTATACATTTAACATATCCCCAGATAGCTAAGGTCTGAGCGCACATTATTAAGTGAATGGCGCTCAGACCACACGAATACAGTTTAATCGCCATGGAGCCAAAGTCTTTACAGTCAGTTTCATACGAATGGGCTCCATGGGATTCCTATCTGGGGTATAACACATTCAACCAAAACTACCGAACCCCAGGCAGAAAAGCACGAATTAAGCTTTTCTGCAGGTAAAAAAGATGTCTTTTAACAGGGGGCCATAGTCCAAAGGCAGCAGGCGAGCAACCAGGTTTCTCCAATGCAATGTGGCGAGATTGGTCTCGTCACATATCACAATAATACACACAAGTATTGTTGAGAAAACTAAAGCCGGCTTTTTGTAAAACCAATAAAGGTAAAAGTGGAGAATTACAAATAATATTAATCTTTATTTATATTGCGCCAAAATATTTGCAGTGCTTTACAATCATGTACAAACAAAATCATACATTACATAAGATAGCAACAAACAAGTTGACAATTAAAACAAGAGGAATGAAGACCCATCTCCCAAGACCTTACATTCTAAGGCCCCTTTCACACGGGCGAGTTTTCCGAGCGGGTGGAATGCGTGAGGAGGACGCATTGCACCCGCACTGAATACAGACCCATTCATTTCTATGGGGCTGTGCACATGAGCGGTGATTTTCACGCATCACTTCTGCGTTGCATGAAAATCGCAGCATGCTCTATATTGTGCGTTTTTCACGCAACGCAGGCCCCATAGAAGTGAATGAGGCTGCGGGAAAATCGCAAGCATCCGCAAGCAAGTGCAGATGCGTTGCGATTTTCCCGCATAGTTGCTTAGCAACGGGACCCGATCTTTATTATTTTCCCTTATAACATGGCTATAAGGGGAAATAATAGCATTCTTAATAAAGAATGCATAGTAAAATGAAGAGGAAGGGGTTAAAAATAATAAAAGTTAACTTAACTTTGCCACTTGATCGTGTAGTTGCGATCTGTCCTCTCTTTCCCAGCATCAGCTAAGAGCTAAAGGACCTGTGATTACGTCACATCACATGGTCCATCTTACCATGGTGATGGACCATGTGATTGGACCATGTGATGTGACGTCATAACCATGTTATAAGGGAAAATAATAAATTCTCCAGAAGACCCGAAACCGGACTTCAGTGATTCAGTGAAGTCCGGCTTCGGGTCTGGGTACCAAACATGGCGATTTTTCTCACGCGCGTGCAAAACGCATTACAAACGTTTGCACCCGCGCGGGAAAATCGTGCATGTTCCCGCAATGCACCCGTGTGAAAGAGTCCTAAGAGGAGATGGAGTCACACTAAAGGGAAAAAGTGCTTGCTTTGTACAATCATCTGGCCATCTTAAAACAATGAATCGCATGAGCCAGCCACCAGCCAATTTCTGTAGTCTTTCTGAGTGCAATCTGTGTGGTGGATAATGTTTGATAATGGGTCAGGTTCAGAAGAATGATGTTGAAGAGGGGGTCAGTGAAGAAGAGTTAGATTAGGGCCACCCTAAAAAGATGTGTTTTTAGGCAGCACCTAAAACTGGGTATGTTGTGAATTAACCTAATAGCTTGGGGTAGGGCAATGCAGAGAATTGGTGCAGCTTGGTAGAAGTCTTGGAGACTGGAGAGAGGTTCAGATTATGGTGGATTTTAGTCATAAATCATTTGCACAACATAGTCTAGAACACAGGTAGGATTGTAGACAGAAACTAGGGAAGAGATATAGGGGGGTACAGCACCATGGAGAGCTTCAGGGGTGAAAATCAGCAGTTTAAGGCTATATGCACACGACAGTGTTTTTTTGCGGTCCGCAAAACTGGCTACCGTGTTTCATTTTTTTTCTCATCCGCATCCGTGCCGTGTGTCCGCATTTCTTTCCGTGTGGTTTCCGTGTAGCTTCCGTTTTGTTTTTTGTGGTCCGTGTTCCGTGAAAAAAACGGAAGGATGGCCAAAGTAAAATTTACATATCCCCACCCTGGATCCATCTATATATTCTGCTGCTCCGATTGTTTGGTGGCTTCAGCCTTCGGGCCACTTTTTCCCACGCAGCATCTTTCTTGACCTTATCATGATACTGATTCGTCCGAGTGTCCCACAACTCAGGGTGGTCCTGGACCAAAGTTATCAGCTTTTCAGTATCCCAGCGGGGCATTTTTCCAGACACACTTCACCTCACAGCTTGGCACACACTCCTGTCTGGTCCAAACTAGTTTTTACACTTCCTGGCCAAGTTCACTGGTTACCAAGCAACCATCCTCAAAAAAAACAGATGCGGATGGAAAACAGAAGGCTTCAGTGTGGCTTCCGTTTTTTTTGCAGACCCATTGACTTCTATGGGTCCGCAAACCGTTTTTTGCGGACAAGAATAGGACATGCCATATTTTTTTTGCAGACGTGAAATGCGGAATGCGGACAGGAAACGGAAGAGGCATCAGTTTTTTTTGCGGATCCATAGAAATGAATAGGATCCGCAAAAAAAACGGAACGGAAGCCGAGAAAAAACACTGTCGTGTGCATATAGCCTAAATTGAATCCTATATTGTATGGGTAACCAGTACATTGACCTGCATAGGGGAGAGGCATTACAGTAGCGGTTACACAGATAGATACGCCTGGCTGCTGTGTTTAGGATAGATTGGAGAGGGGGGAGTTAAGTGAGAGGGAGACCAATTATTAATGAGTTACAATAATAGAGGCGGGAATCGATCAGGACAACAATGACAATGAGAGTTTTTTTATTTCCGCAGTAAAGGGCGGATTCTAGAGATGTTTTTGAGATGTAGGTGACAAAAGCGGGCAAGTGATTGAATATAGGAGGAGAAGAAGAGATCAGTGTCAAACATAACACCAAGACAGTGAGGTGTGATGGTATTGCCACACACTTAGAGGTAGATGTCAGAATTTGGTAGGTTAGTAGATGGTGAAAACATAAAGTACAATTTTTGAAAGATTCCATTTCAGATAGAGAGGGTATGTAGCAATGAAAGCTAGATAGCCTGTGTAGTACATTCCCTTCTCTGAGCCACCCACTGTACACTAAACAGATGAATTCTACGTTATCTACTAAATTGTTTCTGCTCGTTTTCACCTTTTCTCAGCTTATTATTTATGTGATCTTGCTTCCTGTTGAAATTCACCTAAATATAAGACATTTGTAATACGAGGGGTGTTAATAAGTTATATATAAGGATGAGTGAACCCGAACTTGATAGTTCGGGTTCGTACCGAATTTTGGGGTGTTCGGGACCCGGACCCGGACCCGAACATTTTCCCTGATTAGTGTAGGGAGAGGACGCAGCTGCTATCAGGGCGAGAAGGGAAAAGTCAGCAAAAGCACCTAATGAAGTGATCGATCTACAGCTGTGAATCATTCAACTTCTGCTAGTTAATTGCTCACTGGTTTTTAGGCTGCACAGAGCGTTTTTCTGTCACTTTGATCGGCGGCCATTTTGTGTCTTGTAGTGCACCAGCACAAGCTGCCACCAAGTCCATCAATCCATCAATACTAGTTTTTTTTTTGCTATATCCTACATCAGGGGCTTGGCTGTGCTTATTGTCACCCCTAGAAACTCAATTGCCAAAATAGCAATCCCCTAAATCTAATGTTCCAGCTGTGGCTAGCCAAGTGTAATACTGTCTGCTGTCTGGCAAAGGATAGATTTTTTTCTGTGGTGAAATTAAATTGCCAGAATGGCAATCCCCTAAATCTGGTGTCCCAGCAGTGGCTGGCAAAGTTTAATAGTGTCCAGCAAAGGATATATTTTTTGGGGGGGTGAAATTCAATTGCCAAAATAGCAATACCATAAATCAGTGATTTCAGCTGTGGCTGGCCAAGTTTGATATTGTCCGTCACAGGATAGATTTTGTTCTGGGGTAAAATTTAATTGCCAAAAAAGCAATACCCTGAATCTGGTGTTCCAGCAGTGTCTGGACAATTTCCCTAGTGTCCGTCAAAGGATATATTATTTTCTGGGGTGAAAGTCAGTAGAAATAATAGAGATACAGTAAATCTGGTGTTCCAGCTGAGGCTGGCCAAGTTTAATAGTGTCCATCAAAGGATTTATTATTTTCTGTGGTGAAATTCAGTTGCAAAAATAGAAATACAGTAAATCTGTTGTTCCAGCTGTTGCAGGCCTAGTTTAAATCTGTCCGTAAAGGGGTATATTTTTTTCTAGGGTGAAATTTAATTACCAAAATAGCAATACCCTGAATATGGTGTTCCCGCTGTTGCAGGCCTAGTTAAAATCTGTCCGTAAAAGGGTATATTTTTTTCTGGGGGGAAATTCAATTGCCAAAATAGCAATACTGTAAATCTGGTGTCACAGCAGCGGCTGGCCAAGTTTAATTATGTCCGTCAAAGGATTTATTAGTTTCTGCGGTGAAATTCAGTTGCCAAAATAGAAATACAGTGAATCTGGTGTTCAAGCTGTGGCTGGCCAAGTTTAATAGTGTTCGTCACAGGATAGATTTTATTCTAGTGTGAAATTTAATTGCCAAAATAGCAATACCCTGAATCTGGTGTTCCAGCTCTGACTGGACAATTTCCTTAGTGTCCGTCAAAGGATATATTATTTTCTGGAGTGAAATACAGTTGCAAAAATAGAAATACAGTAAATCTGGTGTTCCAGCTGTGGCTGGACAAGTTTAATAGGGTCCGGCAAAGGATATATTATTTTTTCTGAGGTGAAATTTAATTGCCAAAATAGCAATACCATGAATCAGTGGTTTCAGCTGTGGCTGGCCAAGTTTAATAGTGTCTGTCAAAGGACTTATTATTTTCTGCAGTTATATTCAGTTGCAAAAATAGAAATACAGTAAATCTGTTGTTCCAGCTGTTGCAGGCCTAGTTTAAATCTGTCCGTAAAAGGGTATATTTTTTTCTGGGGTGAAATTCAATTGCCAAAATAGCAAAACCGTAAATCTAGTGTCCCAGCAGTGGCTGGTCAAGTTTAATAGTGTCCGTCAAAGGATTTTTTATTTTCTGCGTTGAAATTCAGTTGCCAAAATAGAAATACAGTAAATCTGGTGTTCCAGCTGTGGCTGGACAAGTTTAATAGTGTCCGGCAAAGGATATATTTTTTTTTTTGGGGTGAAATTCAATTGCCAAAATAGAAATACCATAAATCAGTGGTTTCAGCTGTGGCTGGCCAAGTTTAATAGTGTCCGTCACAGGATAGATTTTGTACTGGGGTGAAATTTATTTGCCAAAACAGCAATACCCTGAATCTGGTGTTACAGATGTTGCAGGCCCAGTTTAAATCTGTTCGTAAAAGGGTATATTTTTTTCTGGGGTGAAATTTAATTGCCGAAATAGCAATACCCTGAATCTGGTGTTCCAGCTGTGACTGGACAATTTCCCTAGAGTCCATCAAAGGATATATTATTTTCTGGAGTGAAAGTCAGTAGCAAAAATAGAAATACAGTAAATCTAGTGTTCCAGCTGTTGTAGGCCTAGTTTAAATCTGTCCGTAAAAGGGTATATTTTTTTCTGGGGTGAAATTTAATTGCCAAAATAGAAATTCCCTGAATCTGGTGTTCCAGCTCTGACTGGACAATTTCCCTAGTGTCCGTCAAAGGATATATTATTTTCTGGGGTGAAATACAGTTGCAAAAATAGAAATACAGTAAATCTGGTGTTCCAGCTGTGACTCGCAAAGTTTAATAGTGTCCGTCAAAGGATATATTTGTTTCTGGGGTGAAATTCAATTGCCAAAATAGCAATACCGTAAATCTGGTGTCCCAGCAGTGGCTGGCCAAGTTTAATAGTGTCCGTCAAAGGAGTTATTATTTACTGCGGTGAAATTCAGTTGCCAAAATAGAAATACAGTAAATCTGGTGTTCCAGCTGTGACTGGACAAGTTTAATAGTAACCGTCAAAGGATAGATTTTGTTCTGGGGTGAAATTTAATTGCCGAAATAGCAATACCCTGAATCTGGTGTTCCAGCTGTGACTGGACAATTTCCCTAGAGTCCGTCAAAGGATATATTATTTTCTGGAGTGAAAGTCAGTAGCAAAAATAGAAATACAGTAAATCTAGTGTTCCAGCTGTTGCATGCCTAGTTTAAATCTGTCCGTAAAAGGGTATATTTTTTTCTGGGGTGAAATTTAATTGCCAAAATAGCAATTCCCTGAATCTGGTGTTTCAGCTGCGACTGGACAATTTCCCTAGTGTCCGTCAAAGGATATATTATTTTCTGGGTGAAATACCGTTGCAAATATAGAATAGAAATATAGAAATACAATAAATCTGGTGTTCCAGCTGTGAGTGGACAAGTTTAATAGTATCCGTCAAAGGATAGATTTAGTTTTGTGGTGAAATGCAGTTGCAAAAATATAAATACAGTATATCTTGTGTTCCAGCTGTGACTGGACAAGTTTAATAGTGTCCGGCAAAGAATTTTTTTTTTTTTCTGGGGTGAAATTCAATTGCCAAAATAGCAATACCCTGAATCTGGTGTTCCAGCTGTTTCAGGCCAATTGTTAATCTGTCCGTAAAAGGGTATATTACACTCAGCGTGCATCTCCAAGTATATTTCTTTCCTTTAAAGGGTATATTACAAAAAGTGTTACATTACAATTGCTGAAAGCATAATCCTGTATTTCTGGCCGTAAAAGGGTATATTACACTCAAGGTGTATATACATGTGCTGAGAGGGTCATCCTCAATAACTTCATACGCTACGGTGTATCTCCAAGTGTATTTCTGTCCGTTAAAGGGTATATTGCACAAAGTGTTAAAATACAATTGCTGAAGGCATAATCCTACATATTTTTTCACACGCTACTATGCATCTCCAAGTGTAAATCTGTCCATAACAGGATACCTCTCATCCAGGGCCTATATACTAGGCCTACAATTGATATTCCCCTAAATCAGTGGTAACTGCTGTGCCTGGATTAGTGTAATACAGTACATAAATAAATAGGCAGATAGTGTTAGGTGCCTGTAAAAAACAGGCCTGAATCTTAAATCAATACATTGGGCCAAATATTTTTTTTCTTATTGTGGTGCTTGGTGAACGGTAACAATGAGGAAAACATCTAGTAAAGGACGCGTACTCGGTCGTGGTGGTGTTAGTAGGCCCTCTAGTCCTGGGAGAGTGCGTGGCCATTCTTCCACAGACACACGTCCTAGTGAACCAACTTCCTCAGGTTTCAGTACCCACCAGAATTTACAGCGATATTTAGTGGGGCCCAATGCCGTTCTAAGGATGGTAAGGCCTGAGCAGGTACAGGCGCTAGTCAATTGGGTGGCCGACAGTGGATCCAGCACGTTCACAAAATTATCTCCCACCCAGTCTTCTGCAGAAAGCGCAAAGGTGGCGCCTGAAAACCAAGCCCACCAGTATGTCACATCACCCCCATGCATATCAGAGAAACTGTCTGAGCCTCAAATTATGCAGCAGTCTTTTATTCTGTTTGAAGACTCTGCTGGCAGGGTTTCCCAAGGGAATCTACCTAGCCCTTCCCCAGTGGTGGAAGACATAGAATGCACTGATGCACAACCACTGATTTTTCCTGATGATGAGGAAATGGGAATACCACCCCATCGGAGTCCGCACATCTCTGATGATGACGAAACACAGGTGCCAACTGCTGCATCTTTCTGCAGTGTGCAGACCGGACAGGAGGTCAGGGAGGAAGACTGTGTGGAAGACGATGCAGGGGACGATGAGGTCCTAGACCTCACATGGAATGAAGGTCGTGCCACTGACTTACATAGTTCAGAGGAAGAGGCAGTGGTGAGACCGAGCCAACAGCGTAGCAAAAGAGGGAGCAGGGGGCAAAAGCAGAACAGCCGCCGCCAAGAGAGTTCGCCTGCTACTGGCCACCGCCACCATGGACCGAGCACCCCAAAGGCAGCTTCAAGGAGTTCCTTGGCATGGCACTTCTTTAAACAATGTGCTGATGACAAGACCCGAGTGGTTTGCACGCTGTGCCATCAGATCCTTAAGTGAGGCATTAACGTTCTGAACCTTAACACAACCTGCATGAACAGGCATCTACATGCAAAGCATGAATTGCAGTGGAGTAAACACCTTAAAAACAAGGTACTCACTCAGGCTCCCCCTGCTCTCTCTTTTGCTGCTGCCTCGGCCTCTTCCTTCGCCTCGGGAGGAATGTTGGAACCTGCCGCCCACCAACAGAGGATGTGTCACCACCACCTGGGTCACCAAGCATCTCCACCATGTCACACGGCAGCATTCAGCTCTCCATCTCACAAACTTCGGAGAGAAAGCGTAAATTTTCACCTAGCCACCCTCGAGCCCTGGGCCTGAATGCCAGCATTTCTAAACTACTGGCCTTTGAAATGCTGTCATTCAGGTTGGTGGACACAGACAGCTTCAAACAGCTGATGTCGATGGCTGTCCCACGGTATGTTGTTCCCAGCCACTACTTCTCCAAGACAGCGGTGCCTTCCTTGCACAACCAAGTATCCTATAAAATCAAGTGTGCACTGTGCAACGCCATCTGTGGCAAGGTCCACCTAACCACAGATACGTGGACCAGTAAGCTCAGCCAGGGACACTGGCTAACTGCACACTGGGTAAATGTAGTGGCGGCTGGGCCCCAGGCGGAGAGTTCTTTGGCGCATGTCCTTCCGCCGCCAATGATCGCAGGGCATCATTCTTTGCCTCCTGTAGCCTCCTCCTCCTACT
Organism: Bufotes viridis; assembly: GCA_033119425.1. Taxonomy (NCBI): domain Eukaryota; kingdom Metazoa; phylum Chordata; class Amphibia; order Anura; family Bufonidae; genus Bufotes; species Bufotes viridis. The sequence goes on along the minus strand of CM065592.1, from coordinate 97,908,420 downwards.
CGGCTTCCTCCTCCTCTGCTTCCACCTGCTCATCCAGTCAGCCACACACCTTCTCCACCAACTTCAGCACAGCCCGGGGTTAAACGTCAGCAGGCCGTTCTGAAACTCATATGTTTGGGGGACAGGCCCCACACCGCACAGGAGTTGTGGCGGGGTATTGAACAACAGACCGACCAGTGGTTGCTGCCGGTGGGCCTCAAGCCCGGCCTGGTGGTGTGCGATAATGGGCGAAATCTTGTCGCAGCTCTGGGACTAGCCGGTTTGACGCACATCCCTTGCCTGGCGCATGTGTTGAATTGGGTCGTGCAGAAGTTCATTCACAACTGCCACCTTGCTGGATCCTCGGTACAAAGACAATGTGCCCCCCGTACTTCCTGCACTGGAGCGTGATAGGAAGATGCGCGAGTACAAGCGCATGCTGGTATACGCACTCCTGAGAGCATTACCAAATGTCACAGGGGAACAAGTGGAAGCCCAAGGCGAAGGCAGAGAAGGAGCAAGAGGTTGCCAACGCAACTGTGTCACGGCCAGCTCCTCTGAGGGCAGGGTTAGCATGGCAGAAATGTGGAAAGTTTTGTCACCACGTCTCAGCTAACTGCACCACCACCTGATACAGAACGTGTTAGCAGGAGGCAGCATTTCACTAACATGGTTGAACAGTACATGTGCACACCCCTCCACATACTAACTGATGGTTCGGCCCCATTCAACTTCTGGGTCTCCAAATTGTCCACGTGGCCAGAGCTAGCCTTTTATGCCTTGGAGGTGCTGACCTGCCCGGTGGCCAGCGTTTTGTCTGAACGTGTATTCAGCATGGCAGGGGGCGTCATTTCTGACAAACGCAGCCGCCTGTCCACAGCCAACGTGGACAAGCTGACGTTCATAAAAATGAACCAGGCATGAATCCCACAGGACCTGTCCATCCCTTGTGCAGAATAGACATTTATAACTGCCTCCCCCTCAACCATATATTATAGTACTCCGGGGCACTTCTTTATTGAATCCTCTTTTTTTAATTTTACCTTAATATTGCCGTGCAACCAAAAGTCTAATGAACCTCTCCTCCGTCTAGGTGCCACGGCCCTAATTATCTGAAAGTGGCCTGTTCCAGTGGTGGGTGACATGATGCCTGATTCTCTGCTATGCGACCTCTGTCCTCTGTCTGGGTGCTGGGGCCTAAATAAATGAAAGTGGCCTTCTCCATTGGTGGGTGACATGACGCCTGATTCTCTGTTATGCGACCTTTCTCCTCCGTCTGGGTGCCAGGGGCCTAATTATAGAAAAGTGGCCTTCTCCATTGGTGGGTGACATGACGCCTGATTCTCTGCTATGCGACCTCTGTCCTCTGTCTCGGTGCTGAGGCCTAAATAAATTAAAGTGGCCTTCTCCATTGGTGGGTGACTTGAAGCCTGATTCTCTGCTATGGGACCTCTCTCCAATTGATATTGCTTAAAGGGAACCTGTCAGCAAAAAATAGCATCTAAATGTGTTAACAGTACCTCCTAGTGCCCGCAAAGTGTCTCCACATGGACCTTTTCTTACTCTTTTCACTGTTGGTTTCACTGAGAAAATGCACTTTTATTCTGCCGCTGCCCCGTGCTTCAAGTCAGGCTTGAAGTCATGGGGGCAGCGGCCTCAGCGTCTTCCACGGTCCTCCCCGCCCTTGCCTCCTTGACTGACAGCCGAGATGCATTGCCGGGACCGCGCTCTAAGGCCGCATGCGCAGTAAAGGGCGGCTGAGCGCGGTCCGGCTGCCGCGCGTACTCGCGCCGTCTTTCTTCGCCGCACAGCGCATGCGCCCGTCAGCCTCAGTAACGCGCCCGCGCCCGGCATCTGTGCGCGCTTACTACAGGCTGTCGGGCGCATGCGCTAGCGGCGAAGAAAGACGGCGCAGTAGTACGCGCGGCAGCCGGGCCTTAGAGCGCGGTCCCGGCAATGCATCTAGGCTGTCAGTCAAGGAGGCAGGGGGCGGGAGAGGACCGTGAAGACGCTGAGGTCGCTGCCCCCATGACTTCAAGCCTGACTTGAAGCACGGGGCAGCGGCAGAATAAAAGTGCATTTTCTCAGTGAAACCAACAGTGAAAAGAGGAAGAAAAGGTCCATGTGGAGACACTTTGCGGGCACTAGGAGGTACTGTTAACACATTTAGATGCTATTTTTTGCTGACAGGTTCCCTTTAATTTTTATTTATTTTATGTTATTTTAATTCATTTCCCTATCCACATTTGTTTACAGGGGATTTAACTACATTTTGCTGCCTTTTGCAGCACTCTAGCCCTTTCCTGGACTATTTTACAGCCTTTTTAGTGCCCAAGTTCGGGTCCCCATTGACTTCAATGGAGTTTGGGTTCTTCTCGAACCCGAAAATCCCGGTGTTCGCTCAACTCAAGAAAAATTTGTCACTACTTTTCAATGTAATCCCACTTAACTTTAACACACATTCCATTGAATGCCCTCAGAATCGGAGACTTCTTGCAGGAACCCTGTAAAGGCCTTGTTGCCCATGCAAAAATTTATTCAGTAATCGCTGAAAGCCTGGTCTGGACTGTAGGATGGATGTTTAAGCTCCATTAAACCGCATTCCCTGATAGCAGCTTGTGATTTGTGAGACTTGTGAGCTGGAGCAATATCATAAAGCAGCTACACACCTGCCAACAACTTCCCATGGTGTTTCGCTTTGATTGCCTTATGTAATGCCTTCATTGTTGAAGCATAGGTGTCTCCAGTAATTGTTGTCTTGTGTCGCATGAATTCTAGTAATAAAACGCCTTCATATACAAAAAAAAAAACTGTTCTCATGATCTTTCCAGCTGACTGCTGCACACAAAAGTTCTTTGGAGTTGGTGACCCCTTGTGCTTCCATTTCATAGACCAGGCATCATCAAACTGCGGCCCTCCAGCTGTTGCAAAACTACAACTCCCAGCCTGCCCGACCAGCCTACAGGTATCATCCTACAGCAGGGCATTGTGAGAGTTGTAGTTTTACAACAGCTGGAAGACCGCAGTTTGAGGATGCCTGGCATAGACTCTTGTTTGGTCTCAGGATCATGGTGGTGGACCCATGTTTAATCACCCATAATAATTTAAGAATAGAAGTCTCCTGAATTTACTCTAAGCATATCTTAATTCTCTTGGGTAAATTACTGGCGACAATTTTTTTCTCATTTGTGGCACCCACTAGGAACTGACATCATAAAAACATCACAAATGACACTAGAAAATGTGCCAACTGAAATATCCATTGAGATATATAGTCCTCTCCAACCCCTTAGAAATACCACTGATTCCTAGTGATAATACATTACTTGGCCACGCTAACATTTTGGAAAGACACCGAAATCAGAGACCTTTGCTCTAAGTTCCCCTCACAACTAATCAGGTTAACTGATGGCTTATATTTCCCCAGATGGGGGACATTTTTCGCTGCCATCTCACCTGAGGAATAGTAAAGCAGAAATTGAAGAACTGTTAGACCAAAATGGTGTTCATTTAGACCTATCTGACATACAATCCAAATTTCAACTCCCAAACCTTAACACCCTGCAATATGAATGCATACTCTCATCCATTAGGAAAATATTAGAACATAGACAACATGCTCCAACTCTTACTTGGTTTGAGAAACTACTGACTCAGTCACATGCCCCGGTCAAACTACTCTCGATGATAAAACGGAACTTACAAACAGCAGAACGTCCAACGTCTCATTATTTTGTCAAATAGTGGGAACGAGATCTTCTTGATCAGAAGTTCTCAAACAAAGATCTACAGACCATCTTATCAGGACCCAAATGTGCATCCAGATGTGTCACAATAGAAGAAAATCCTCATAAAATTATCTCCAGATGGTATTTGACTCCATCTAGATTTAAAAAAATGTACGGCTCTTCTTCAGATGTATGTTGGAGATGACAGGCTGAAGTGGACACTTTCCTCCATATTTGGTGGTCATGTCCCATGCTCACTGAGTTTTGGATAAAAGTCTTCTGTAAGATTAAAACCATCTTCAAATTGACCACAACTCAATTTCCTCGATGTCCTAGCATCACCCTACTGTCACTCTTACCAGAGAGTTTTCCACATACAACAAAATGTTTAATGAGAACACTGTTAGCAGCTGCACATATATTAATTGCCTCCAACTGGAAATCAAGGCTATTCCCTCCATCTCACTTTGGCATGAGAAAGTAAAAGCCCTTTACAGACTTGAGGAACTCTCACATTGGGAATTGAGAACACATTATAAATTCACCAGAATATAGGCAACCTTGATTAGCTGGGAACTAGACTAGACATGCCCATGTAGCTCAATGTAGATAGACTTACTAATAACACAGACTCTTTTCTTATGCGCCACATTCTTCCAGCAAGAATATAGATCTTCTCAGATGATTTGTGAGTCTTGGTGACCGAAAACGCCCGTACAACAGAATCCCATGACCTTCTTTCTTCTTCCCTCTACCCATAGCTTCCCTTTACCTCACCATTCCACTGTTAACCCCACTATTATTGCAGTTTGTTTTTCATTTACCAGAGCTAAAGTACATCCCCACAATTGTTTAGGCTACGACTTTATGTCTGCATCCAGCAGTAAGTCATGCATTCTTCTTCTTCAGTAAATATTATTTTGTTCGATGCAACATCCGCAGCAATGTATGACTAGATACAGTTACCCAAAGCCGAGGCTCTCTTGTTTTTTTTCTGATTAAGATGCTACTGTTTACACTTTTGTAAGTGGGGAATATATGCTTCTGCCCTTTTTGTACTTTGTATTAAATTTGTACTTTATAATATTTTGCACTGTACAATACTATACTTGTTCTGTATGTTGTTTTTTTCTTGCTTACTTATCTTTGAAAATCAATAATAAGATTTATAAAAAGAAAAAAAAAGAAAGTGTGCCAACTGAAATGCCTAATTCACAAGCTATAACATTGACTTTGATTTACTTACAAGATATTTTACCCTTATTTTAAAATTTAACCTTTAATGGTATTATTAAAACCACATAAACATAACTACACAAATATATATAAATGGGGCCTCTTCGCAGTGGAATATTTTTTTAAAACTAAGGGGACTCAATATGGACCCCATAATCAACTGGGTCTAAAAATCCTACCGTTTGTACTAACACACAATTATTTCTCATTTGACTCCAAATACTAGCGCCAGCTCAGGGTCACCGCAATGGGGATTCCCTGCACGCCTGTATATGCAAATTTGCTCCTGGGCTGGTGGGAGGACTTAAAAGTCTTCCAGGAAGAAAAGGTAGCTTGGACATCTAGAATCCTATACTGGGGACGATTCATATATGATGTTCTTGTGCTCTAGAATGGAACAAAGGAATCATTTAGAATTTGTGGAGACTGTAACGGATTTCCTGGCACCCTGACTGGGTACCCCCGTTGATGGATGCTCCTAGTGCTTTCCGAGGGCTCCAAGCACTCCGCTTGAAACCGTAAGCACTTCTGACCCCACGAACCGCAGTAGCTTGGTTGGGATCTAGCCTTCTTCTACGCACCCTGGACCTACAATAAGGCTTCCAGGTTCCAGTGGGTGAACCTCTCTTCCTTCAGAGGGCGATGCAGGAACAAGCTCTTAAAAGAGCTCAGGGATTATAGCCAGGGGAGTATTCAACAGCGCATAGCATTCTGTAGTTTAGCCAGGGGTGGGGGTGGGGGTATCTCCGTAGTTCTGGGTCCATAAGTAACAGCCAAATCTCCAGCTCACCAATTTACTCGGACCACCTGTGTGCACGGAACAGGCAGGTCATCCTCAGCATACAATTACACACAAAAAGGTTCCAGCACTCACGTTTCTTTGGTAGCTAAAATCCTCGTCTTTATTCAGGCAGTAGAAAACAATGTACAGGACATACAGCCACAAGTGTTGTGTTGACGCGCTTCAAACTAAGACACATGGGGGTGTATGTCCTGTACATTGTTTTCTACTGCCTGAATAAAGACGAGGATTTTAGCTACCAAAAAAACATGAGTGCTGGAACCTTTTTGTGTTGAATTCTGGATCCATAGTCTGTAGGACTTAGGCCTCTCCAAAACCCAGTGGCGAGGTTATTTTTGCCACAGAGACCCTAAATGAAAATTAAGTGAGTCTTAAGTTTACATGGGAGATATATGAGTGAAAGATTCCCTTTCTAGATGTAATAATCCAAAAGGAAGGAGTATTTTGCTGTGTTTTAGGGTTTCGTGTGCTAGCATTATTGTCAGCATATTTTGTCTGTGAAATAAAACAAAAAAAATCTGGCTGTTTTTTATTGATACTGTTTTACGGTTTTGTGCGCTAGGTAGGGATTATTGGCAGCATCTTTTGTCTGTAAAAAAAACAAAAAAAAAAGTTTTTGGCTGTGTTTTAATGTTACTGTTTTAGGGTTTCGTGTCTGTTTTATTTCATTTTTGCCCCATTGTCCCCAACCCAATAAAGTTTGCCCAAACTCCCTCATTATTTTCTTTCTATATTTTTTTCTGTTTAAAAACATTGTGGTCATTTGGTCAAATCATGAGTGGATGTGGTCATGTCGGCAGCCGTGGTCTTGGTAGGGGAGTTGGTTTCAGTGCTGGACTGCTGCCAGCACGGGGCCGTTCCACTACCCACAAAGGGGCGGGCGCAGGTGGCAGGGGCATCTGTCACATTCGTGATTTTTTTGGCCGTGGCAACCGCCCTATTTTATCTTAGGACGCCGAGGCAGTTGTGTCATTCGTGACACAAGCCAGTGGCACGGAGTCCTATGACCCATCTCGGAGCAGCAGCAGCTCTTGCCTCCTGCAGGACCAGCCCCCAACCCCCAAGACTCAACCCTGAAGCTGTTTGTCAACGACAGTGAGAGGGACATCTTGGGGGTGGTAATGCAGGAAAGTGAGCTAGAGCTTTGTCCGGATGCTCAGGATCTTTTGGAAGGGATGGAGGAGGAGGAGGTACCGCCCATCAGTACCCCAGTGACATCCCTTCCAACTGGTGCGGGTGGTTTCAGTCACAGAACCCCCGCACCTAGTCAGACCCAGGCGTCAGCGAGGAAACAGCGGAGCCAGGTCAGGGGCTGGTCGACCTTGGGTCTGACATTACAGGGGATAAAAAGGAGGGTGACTTAAAATTAGTTAGTGTTGAGCGAGTATGCTCGGCCGAACATCAGTTCAGCTCGAGCATCGATATGCTCGGCACATGGCCGTATTCGTCCGAATACCGCATGTGCTCGAGTGCAATGCTCGAGTGTCCTCTCCGCATGTTTCTTGGCTGCTATGCAGCCAATAAATGTGCAGGTGATTACTGCCCTCACTGACGTAGCCATTTATTTTACTGGCATTGCAGTGATTGGGTGGCCTGAACATGTCATTGGGTGCAATATAGCACCCGATGGCGCGTGTTCGGCTCAGTCTTAGTCAGGGAGAGCTGTGCATAGGAAGGGACAGACAGTATAGGGAGTGATATTGGACTATTTTTATTAGAAAAACTTTTCAGAGACCCAAAAGTCCTTTTAAGGACTATTGTGTGTGACAGCAACAATATATATTTGTAGCACAACCTGCGCTAAATTGCGAAAATTTTACAGACCAAAAAGTACTTTTAAGGACTATTGTGTATGGCAGCAACAATATATTTTTTTAGCGCATCCTGCCCTAAATAGCGTCTAATAGGCTGCTGCGGACAGTTAAATTATCTGAGCCACATCTCCTGTGTAAAATGTGCGCATCCCAAAAATATCTGTGACATCCAGTATACTTTTTCCGTAGATAGTGTCTGCAGCGGACAGTTAAATTAGCTGTGTAACATCTCCTATGTAAAATGTGCGCATCCCAAAAATATCTGTGACATCCAGTGAACTTTCTCCGTAGACGGTGTCCGCTGCGGACAATGACATTAACTGTGCCACATCTGCAGTGTAACGTGTGCGCTGAAAAAATGTATTAGTGTTAGTGACATACAGTGTACTTTTTCAATAGATGGAGTCCGCTTCTGACAGTGACATTACCAGTGCCACATCTCCAGTGTACTGTGTGTGCTGAAAAAATTTATCTGTGACATACAGTGTACTTTTTCAATAGACGTTGTCCGCTTATGACAGTGACATTACCAGTGCCACATCTAAAGTGTAAAGTGTGTACTTAAACAATTTATCTTGGACATACAGTGTACTTTTTCAAAAGACGGTGTCCGCTTCTGATAGTGACATTACCAGTAGAGATAAGCGAACACCTGGAAGTTCGGGATCGGGAAGTTCGGCCGAACTTCCCGAAAATGTTCGGGTTCGGGATCCGAACTCGACCCAAACTTTATCCCGAACCCGAACCCCATTGAAGTCAATGGGGACCCGAACTTTTAGGCACTAAAAAGGCTGTAAAATAGTCCAGGAAAGGGCTAGAGGACTGCAAAAGGCAGCAAAATGTAGGTATATCCCCTGCAAACAAATTTGGATAGGGAAATGAATTACAATAAAATAAAATAAATAAAAATTAACCAATATCAATTGGAGAGAGGTCCCACAGCAAGGAATCATGCGTCATATCACCCACCACTGGAGAAGGCCACTTTCAGTTATTTAGGCCGCAGCACTTAGACATAGGAGAGAGGTCCCACAGCAAGGAATCATGCGTCATATCACCCACCACTGGAGAAGGCCACTTTCAGTTATTTCGGCCCAGCACCCAGACAGAGGAGAGAGGTCCCACAGCAAGGAATTATGCGTCATATCACCCACCACTGGAGAAGGCCACTTTCAGTTATTTCGGCACAGCACCCAGACAGAGGAGAGAGGTCCCACAGCAAGGAATCATGCGTCATATCACCCACCACTGGAGAAGGCCACTTTCAGTTATTTCAGCCCAGTCACCCAGACAGAGGAGAGAAGTCCCACAGCAAGGAATCAGGCGTCATATCACCCACCACTGGAGAAGGCCACTTTCAGTTATTTAGGCCAGGCACCCAGACCGAGGAGAGAGGTCCCACAGCAAGGAATCATGCGTCATATCACCCACCACTGGAGAAGGCCACTTTCAGTTATTTCGGCCCCAGCACCCAGACAGAGGAGAGAGGTCCCACAGCAAGGAATCATGCGTCATATCACCCACCACTGGAGAAGGCCACTTTCAGTTATTTCGGCCCAGCACCCAGACAGAGGAGAGAGGTCCCACAGCAAGGAATCATGCGTCATATCACCCACCACTGGAGAAGGCCACTTTCAGTTATTTCGGCTCAGCACCCAGACAGAGGAGAGAGGTCCCACAGCAAGGAATCATGCGTCATATCACCCACCACTGGAGAAGGCCACTTTCAGTTATTTAGGCCCAGGCACCCAGACCGAGGAGAGAGGTCCCACAGCAAGGAATCATGCGTCATATCACCCACCACTGGAGAAGGCCACTTTCAGTTATTTCGGCCCAGCACCCAGACAGAGGAGAGAGGTCCCACAGCAAGGAATCATCGTCATATCACCCACCACTGGAGAAGGCCACTTTCAGTTATTTCGGCCCAGCACCCAGACAGAGAGAGAGGTCCCACAGCAAGGAATCATGCGTCATATCACCCACCACTGGAAGGCCACTTTCAGTTATTTCGGCCCAGCACCCAGACAGAGGAGAGAGGTCCCACAGCAAGGAATCATGCGTCATATCACCCACCACTGGAGAAGGCCACTTTCAGTTATTTCGGCCCAGGCACCCAGACCGAGGAGAGAGGTCCCACAGCAAGGAATCATGCGTCATATCACCCACCACTGGAGAAGGCCACTTTCAGTTATTTCGGCCCAGCACCCAGACAGAGGAGAGAGGTCCCACAGCAAGGAATCATGCGTCATATCACCCACCACTGGAGAAGGCCACTTTCAGTTATTTCGGCCCAGCACCCAGACAGAGGAGAGGTCCCACAGCAAGGAATCATGCGTCATATCACCCACCACTGGAGAAGGCCACTTTCCAGTTATTTCGGCCCAGCACCCAGACAGAGGAGAGAGGTCCCACAGCAAGGAATCATGCGTCATATCACCCACCACTGGAGAAGGCCACTTTCAGTTATTTCGGCCCAGCACCCAGACAGAGGAGAGAGGTCCCACAGCAAGGAATCATGCGTCATATCACCCACCACTGGAGAAGGCCACTTTCAGTTATTTCGGCCCAGCATCCAGACAGAGGAGAGAGGTCCCACAGCAAGGAATCATGCATCATATCACCCACCACTATAGAAGGCCACTTTCAGTTATTTCGGCCCAGCACCAAGACAGAGGAGAGAGGTCCCACAGCAAGGAATCATGCGTCATATCACCCACCACTGGAGAAGGCCACTGTCAGTTATTTCGGTCCAGCACCCAGACAGAGGAGAGAGGTCCCACAGCAAGGAATCATGCGTCATATCACCCACCACTGGAGAAGGCCACTTTTAGTTATTTCGGCCCAGCACCCAGACAGAGGAGAGGTTCATTCAACTTTGGGTTGCACCGCAAGATCATGGTATAGTTAAAAAAATGAGGATTCAATAAAGAAGTGCCCCGGAGTACAAGAATACATGGTTGAGGGGGAGGCAGTTATAAATGTCTATTCTGCACAAGGGAGGGTCAGGTCCTGTGGTATCCATGCCTGGTTCATTTTTATGAACGTCAGCTTGTCCACGTTGGCTGTGGACAGGCGGCTGCGTTTGTTAGTAATGATGCCCCCTGCCGTGCTGAATACATGTTCAGACAAAACGCTGGCCGCCGGGCAGGCCAGCACCTCCAAGGCATAAAAGACTAACTCTGGCCACGTGGACAATTTGGAGACCCAGAAGTTGAATGGGGCCGAACCATCAGTCAGTACGTGGAGGGGTGTGCAGACGTAGTGTTCAACCATGTTAGTGAAATGCTGCCTCCTGCTAACACGTTCTGTATCAGGTGGTGGTGCAGTTAGCTGTGGCGTGGAGACAAAAATTTTCACATTTCTGCCATGCTAACCCTGCCCTCAGAGGAGCTGGCCGTGACACAGCTGCGTTGGCGACCTCTTGCTCCTCCTCTGCCTTCGCCTTGGGGTTCCACCTGTTCCCCTGTGACATTTGGGAATGATCTCAGGAGCGCGTCTACCAGCGTGCGCTTGTACTCGCGCATCTTCCTATCACGCTCCAGTGCAGGAAGTAAGGTGGGCACATTGTCTTTGTACCGGAGATCCAGCAGGGTGGCAACCCAGTAGTCCGCACACGATAAAATGTGGGCAACTCTGCTGTCGTTGCGCAGGCACTGCAGCATGTAGTCGCTCATGTGTGCCAGGCTCCCCAGAGATAAGGACAAGCTGCCCTCTGTGGTAGGCGTATCGTCATCGTCCTCCGTATCCCCCCAGCCACGCACAAGTGATGGGCTTGAGCTGTGTCGGGTGCCACCCCGCTGTGAACCTGCTTCATTTTCATCCTCCTCCACCTCCTCCTCATCCTCCTCGTCCTCCAGTAGCGGGCCCTGGCTGGCCACTTTTGTACCTGGCCTCTGCTGTTGCAAAAACCTCCTCTGAGCCACTTCTAACAGACTGGCCTGAAAGTGCTAAAAATGACCCTCATCCTCCTCCTCCTCCTCCTTGGCCACTTCCTCTTCCATCATCGCCCTAAGCGTTTTCTCAAGGAGACATAGAAGTGGTATTGTAACGCTGATAACGGTGTCATCGCCACTGGCCATGTTGGTGGAGTACTCGAAACAGCGCAACAGGACACACAGGTCTCGCATGGAGGCCCAATCATTGGTGGTGAAGTGGTGCTGTTCCGCAGTGCGACTGACACGTGCGTGCTGCAGCTGAAACTCCACTATGGCCTGCTGCTGCTCGCACAGTCTCTCCAGCATGTGCAAGGTGGAGTTCCACCTGGTGGGCACATCGCATATGAGGCGGTGAGCGGGAAGGCCGAAGTTCCGCTGTAGCGCAGACAGGCGAGCAGCGGCAGGATGTGAACGCCAGAAGCGCGCACAGACGGCCCGCACTTTATGCAGCAGCTCTGACATGTCGGGGTAGATGTGAGATTACAGTTTGATTGGCACTATTTTGGGGTGCATTTGACTTTTTGATTGCTTGCTATTACACTTTATGTGATGTAAAGTGACAAAAAATGGCTTTTGGCCCCCCCCTTTTTTTAGATTGGTACTATTTTGGGGAGCATAAACCTTTTTGATCGATTGTTGTTGCACTTTTAGTGATGTAAGGTGACAAAAATGGATATTTTTTTACACATTTTCTATTTTAATTTTTTTATGGTGTTTATCAGACGAGGTGGATCATGCGATATATTAATAGAGCCGTTCATTACGGATGCGAAAACACCTAATATGTGTGTTAATAAGGGAAAGGGGGTTTTTCTTTTTTGTGAAACTTTATTTTATTTATTGAAAACACTTTTTTTTTACTTTTTTTTTTTAAACTTTATTTCTGTCCCTCTCTGGGACTTTAACTTTTGGGGGTTTGATCCCCTCTGCAATGATTTACAATGCATCTGTATTTTAATGCATTGCCTGTTTAGTGTATGACACTGAGTCATACACTAACTGGTTGCCTAGGAGACCCAGCCTGAGGTTGGATCTCCTGGGCACCCGTAGAAGGCAGTTACCGATGTCATGCAAGGCCTTGGGCAGCCTCTGCACTTCATCGGGCTGCCTTGTGACACATCGGGTCCCACGCAACAGCAGTGCGGGGCCTTGATGTGCTCCTTGCCCCGCTGCAAACCGCCTCTATGTCGCGGTCAGCACTGACCGTGGCATAGAAAAGGTTAATCTGCCAGCATGTTTGTAAACAGCGATGCCAGTGGATACAGCAGGGGCCCGCCTACCAGGGACTGCCGAACCCCTGCAGTGCGAGCGCAGCTCCTGTACACACCCGATCGTCCCGCTGTGCATGAACAGCAGAATGCGTTCCTGCACAGCATCCCCCGCCGTACATACACGGCATTTTGCTTTAAGGGGTTTATCGCCACCATGTCTTCCACCAAGTCCAGTCTCAGTAGCCATGGTCCTCGCATATAATGTTTTGCAGGGTCAGCTCACCTGCAGGCCCTCGCATATAATCTTTTAGAGGGTCAACTCACCTGCAGACCCTCACATATAATGTTTTACAGAGTCAGCTCACCTGCAGGCCCTTGCACATAATTTTTTAGAGGGTCAGCTCCCCAGCAGGCCCTCACCTACAATCTTTTACAGGGTCAGCTCACCTGCAGACCCTCGCACATAATGTTTTACAGGGTCAGATCACCTGCAGACCCTCGCCTACAACATTTTCCTCACCTACAATCTTTTACAGGGTCAGCTCACCTGCAGACCCTCGCACATAATGTTTTACAGGGTCAGATCACCTGCAGACCCTCACCTACAACATTTTAGAGGGTCAGCTCACCAGCAGGCCCTCACCTACAATCTTTTACAAGGTCAGATCACCTGGAGGCCCTCGCATATAATATTTTACAGGGTCAGCTCACCTGCAGGCCCTTGCATATAATGTTTTACAGGGTCAGCTCACCTACAGGCCCCCTGACCTACAAGCTTTTAGAGGGTCAACTCACCAGCAGGCCCTCACCTACAATCTTTTACAGGGTTAGATCACCTGCAGGTCCTCGCATATAATGTACTAGAGGGTCAGCTCACCTGCAGGCCCTCACCTACAACCTTTTAGAGGGTCAGCTCCCCAGCAGGCCCTCACCTACAATCTTTTACAGGTTCAGCTCACCTGCAGGCCCTCGCATATAATTTTTTACAGGGTCAACTCACCTGCAGACTCTCACATATATTGTTTTACAGAGTCAGCTCATCTGCAGGCCCTTGCACATAATTTTTTAGAGGGTCAGCTCCCCAGCAGGCCCTCACCTACAATCTTTAACAGGGTCAGCTCACCTGCAGGCCCTCACACATAATGCTTTACAGGGTCAGCTCACCTGCAGACCCTCACCTACAACCGTTTAGAGGGTCAGCTCACCAGCAGGCCCTCACCTACAATCTTTCACAGGGTCAGATCACCTGCAGGTCCTCACATATAATGTTTTACAGGGTCAGCTCATCTGCAGGCCCTCACCTACAACCTTTTAGAGGGTCAGCTCACCAGCAGGCCCTCACCTACAATCTTTTACTGGATCAGCTCACCTGCAGGCTCTCACCTACAACCTTTTAGAGGGTCAGCTCACCAGCAGGCCCTCACCTACAATCTTTTACTGGATCAGCTCACCTGCAGGCTCTCACCTACAACCTTTTAGAGGGTCAGCTTACCAGCAGGCCCTCACCTACAATCTTTTACAGGGACAGATCACCTGCAGGTCCTCACATATAATGTTTTACAGGGTCAGCTCATCTGCAGGCCCTCACCTACAACCTTTTAGAGGGTCAGCTCACCAGCAGGCCCTCACCTACAATCTTTTACTGGATCAGCTCGCCTGCAGGCTCTCACCTACAACCTTTTAGAGGGTCAGCTTACCAGCAGGCCCTCACCTACAATCTTTTAGAGGGTCAGATCACCAGCAGACCCTCACCCCTAATGTTTTAGATGGTCATATCAGCAGGCCCTTGCTCTAAAGGTTTTTTAGGGTTACTAGCAGGCTGGCAATCATAATTTTTCAAGGGTGTGTATGATGCCTTCCTTTATGTGTAACAAAGGGTGTATTGGCGTGCCGGTTCCTTGTAATTTTTGGCAGCCCTTTCACTTAGTGCATAAGCTTTATGAGTGTAGGAGTCCCACTTGAACAATTGTACCACAATGTGAATGAGGCTCTCCTTTATGTCATATACAGGTTGTATTTGAGTGCCTCTTGCTTGTAATTCTTGACAGCACTTGCACTTTATATACAAGTAAATATACAGGAAAGAATGTTTCCTAACAATTTTTCAACTAAAATCAATTTTATCTTTGGTTTTGTGCGTATTATTGTCAGTCTCTAAAAGTGGCGTACAACTCAGTCAACATCAGTCCCAGCAGTGACCTGGGAGTCCAAGATGCATCCAGACATCCTCCCCATGCTGTTCCCGAACCATTTCAGTGGTGTTTCCATCAATTTCTGACTTTTTCCTATGAACCAGGCACCCACCCCTCTTCAGAGCAGGGGGTGCCTGGTTTATTGCTCGGGTTCTCCCATTGACTTCCATTATACTCAGGTGTTTTGTAGAGCACCCGAGCATCTCGATGTGTTCGGCCCGTGCACCCGAGCACTTGGGTGCTCAATCACCACCTCCCTTGTCAGGTGACAACAGCACTGAGGATGAAGGTAGGCACCCAAGGCAAATGGTGCACCAGGTAACTCAGCGAACTCCACTGGTAATGGCAGCAGGAGGCGGCGGCAGCAGCAGATGCCGGCTCGACCTGAGCACACCAGCCTGAACAGGCTCAAGCCAGCACCACCCCATCTGACAGGAGGTCGGTGCGTAACACGCCTGTTTAGTCTTACTTCACCCTAGTAGCAGACAATCACACAATTGTCATCTGTCAGCTGTGCCATGACAGGGTGAGAAGAGGGAGGTCTGTTGCTCGGCTGGGTACCACTGCCCTTACCCAGCACCTGAGAGTCAACCACTGGCAGGAGTGGGACCAGATACAGGGTGGTCGCAGTGCCAGCAGCAGTGAGCAAGGGACAGCAGCTCCTGCCACTGTCCTGCAGCCACCCCACCCCCATCCAACAATGCATTCCCACTCCTGCATGCTCCTCTACAGCCTCCACTGCCATACGGTGCCAGCCGTTGGTCACCTATACATTTGAACGCACTGCAGCCTACGCCCTTGGGGACCGACGGGTGGTTTCTCTCAATGAGATCCTGGCAAGGGTTATCACCCAACATCTGCTGTCAGGAGAAGGCCCAACCCAGATGGAGTGTCCCTAGCCACCATTTCTTTGCCAGGACCGGCGTCCCTGCCCTACACGAGCACATTGTGCAGAATGCATCCTTGTCGCTGGATCATGCTGTCAGCAACAGGCTGCATCTGACAATAGATGCCTGGACCAGTAGAAATGGGTAGCGACGATGCATCTGCTTTACAGCCCATTGGGGCAGGTATGGTTATCTGTTACAACAGCAGCAACCTCCTCGCCGCCCTCCATGGTGGCAGTCTAACACACATGACCTGCATGGCACATGTCCTGAACCTTGTGGTACAGGAGTTCCTACGCACATATCCAAGGTTGAATGACATTGTGCAAAGGGTACGGAGGATTGGCAGCCACTTCCAATGCTCCCCAACCGCCACCATGTCCCTGTCCAAACTGCAGCAGGACAACAGCCTGCCACCTCACAGGCTGATTGTGGACAGCGCAACGCGGTGGAACTCCACCCTCCATATGCTGGAGAGGATGTAGGAGCAGCGACGGGCGGTGAAAGAGTACCCGCTGGACCAAGGCACTTCTGCGCCATCACACCCACTCCCCTAAATCACCAATGCGGAGTGGGGGCAGATACACCAGGTCTGCGATGTGTTGGCCCCATTCGGGCAGGCAACCAAGATGGTCAGCGGGAAGCATGTCATCCTCAATGACGTGCTCCCCATAGTTTTTCTGCTGGACAGGACACTAGAATGCCTGCTCGATGCTGGGGAGAGTGCCTTGGTGGAGGAAGAAGAGGCAAAAATGCTCCACCAAGACCAGTCCCAGGACGAGGAGGAAGAATTTGTTGAGGAGTTTTCTGACGTCCAGGAGTCTGGGCTTGGTCAGGAGGGAGAACCGGTGCTGGGGGCACCTTTAGTCCGAGGTGGGGTCCCTCCCACAGGGAGCAGCAGCAGGAGGACCAAGAAGTCACAGCGGGCTGTCCTCTTCCCCATGGCTGCCCACATGCTATGATGCCTCCAGAGGTACCCCCGGATCAGGAAAATTAAGGAGAGGGATTATTTTTTGTTGGCCACCCTTTTAGAGCCTCGCTGCAAGAGGAAACTGGAGCAGTTTATCCCAGCCAGCCGGAGGGATTCCCTTATGCAAAACCTGTGGACCTGTCTGCTCCTCCGGCTGGAGCAGGCAAACCCTCAGCTTCATGCTTCAGTTCTCCCTGCTCATCTCACCCAGAAGGTGCCAGCGGCTGGCCGGCATGGTGGCAGACTACATGTGGTCCGTCGGTACTTCCGACAGCATGAGCACCGACGACCCCATGGAGTACTGGGTTGCCAGGCTGGACCCCTGCCGTGAGCTTGCTCAGTATGCGCTGGTAGTACTGTCTTGCCCCCCCTTCAGCATACTGTCTGAGCAGACATTTGGCGCGGCAGGTGGGGTGGTCACCGACAGGCGGATCCATCTGTCCACAGACTCTGTGGACAGACTGACATTTATCAAAATGAATGAGTCCTGGATCGGCAGCAACTTCTTGGCCTCCGCCGTTGGTTCAGGGCGCTGAACGGTCCTTTTGTCAATCCCTCTCCTTGGCTCTCCCACCCAAACATCGTTAACTTCTGTATATATTTCTGGATGAATTCATTTAATTTTTTATTTATTTAGGGATGAATTTCTTATATATATTTATTGATGACTTTATTTATATATTTCTGTATTGATAAATTTATTTATGTATTTATTTAGTGATTACTTTTTTTATATATTTCTGTATTGATGAATTTATTTATGTATTTATTTATTGATGGCTTTATTTATATATTTCTGCATTGATAAATTTATTTATGTATTTATTGATAAATTTGTTTATTTATGTATTTATTTATTGATGACTTTATTTATATATTTCTCTATTGTTGAATTTCTTTATATACTTTATATATATATTACACATTAAGCCCGTTAGAATAACTAGAACAGTAGTGCATAAACATTAGTAGGAACAGTCGATCTTAAATGGCAAGGGAACTTGATCACATTGGCTTTTTGTGTTGAATTACTCGATTCAATTGATTTTAATCGTTTCAGCCCTAGTATACTGTACACATAGTCCTATGTGTGATCTCTGGACACTGCCCTCCATACATAAACCATACTGGAAAATAGCCCTCTCGGATAACAATTGGCACATAGCGCTTCACACGCTGCCCTCACTGGTCTGCTCTCAGTTTCCATATTGGGCACATCAAGTATGGAGAAGAACACTGCGGTAACGCAGCCTGCTGCGTCGTGTGCTGATTCCTCCAAGCCAGAGGGCAGAAGGACTGGCGGGGTTTGGCAGTGGCTCTGTCATCCTCCTTTTGTCTGTAAGGAAGCATGGTTACCAAAGCTCGCACGACCCATACATGATCAGCGCCACACACATGCTGGGCTCCAGCCATCGGCAGCATCCTGCAGCTCTGCCGCCGGGATCAAATCCCCTCCCCTCGGTGATAACTCAGTCACGGTCCCTGGCTGCTGGCGGGGTCCTCGGCTGCTTCCTCCAGTGCGCAGCCCGGACCATCGATCGCAGGTCAGGCTGCTGAATAAGCCTTTAGCTGCAAGGCTTGGCTACACACAGGGGGTAGTGTCACACAGCCCGGGCCACACTTAATCAGGAAGGGCTGACAGGCACCAGGGAGCACCTACACTGTCATCCAGCAGAGCAGAGTTTGTAGTCTGTTTTGAAGGCACCATGTATTCTCGACTTCTCGAGTTACACAGAACTGCCGGTAAACTTACCCCACAAAACTAATGTAGCTGTGCTTCATCTTTGTGGACTTGACATAGAAAATCAGATCCTGTAGGTTCAAGAAAAACGTACAGTAGTATCTACATAATGCAGATGTCTGGAGGAGGAGAAGATTTCAGGGCTTCTTGGTAGAAATGGGGTATTGAATGCATTATATAGGACCGGATTACTGTACTTTTTTCCTGAATCTAAAGGATATGAATTTCTATGTCAAGTCCACAAAGATGAAGCACAGCTGCATTCGTTTTGTGTGGTAAGTTTTGTGTGGTAAGTTTACCGGCATGTTCTGGCTCCTCACTGGCTTCAGTGCTCAGACAGGCAGAGGACGGTGGGGTGCTGCTGATGGCTTGAGCCCAGAGTGTGTGCAGCACTGATCATGTATGGGTTGTGCGATCGGTGGTAACCATGCCTCTTCACAGTCAAAAGGAGGATGAGAGAACCGCTGCTAAACCCCGACAGTCCTGCTGCCCTCTGGCTTGGAGGAATCAGCACACAGACTTCATGTGCCCGATATGGAAACTGAGAGCAGACCGGCGCGGGCACTGTGTGGAGCTAATTTGTACTAATTTATTGTGGACTTTATAAACACAAAATACATTCGAAAAACTATTTTGTCAAAGGAAAATATAGCATTTTGTATGCATGGGAGCACATTCCTGCTCTAGGCGAAGAACCTGCTGCTGTCAGAGGTGTCTAAGTTTATTTTTGGTGTTGCCTCGGTATCGTGGGGACCCATTTCTGGGAACAGATTCCTGCTGCAAAGAAAGAACCTGCTGCTGTCTGTTCCTGCTAAGTTAGGCCAAGCTATGGAACAAAGAACCGGCTCCTGTCTGTTCTGACTGAGTTTGGCCCAGCTATGTGTAGGCCTTATACTATCCTGTTACCATTTACATGCTGCTTCTGCTCCCTGTCCTGATGCTTTAGGCCGAGCTATGTGTGGGCATTATACTACCCCCTTACCATTTACATGCTGCTGCTGTCTGTCCTGATGATTTTGGCTGAGGTATGTGTAGGCCTTATACTACCCTGTTACCATTTACATGCTGCTGCTGTCTGTCCTGAGACTTTGGCCCAGCTATGTGTAGGCCTCTTACTACACCGTTACCATTTACATGCTGCTGCTGCTGTCTGTACTGATGATTTTGGCCCAGCTATGTGTAGACCTTATACTACACTGTTGCCATTTACCTGTTGCTGCTACTGTCTGTCCTGATCCTGATGAGTTTGACCCTGGACTAAAGGGGGCTTACTGCAATCTTGTCATAAAAACTTATGCAAAAACAAAACAATATTAAAAAATGGAAGCACACGTTACAACAGAAAAAAAATAAAAAAATATTTACAAACATTCCTCTATGGCAACTTTTTCTGTTGGTCATGAAGTTCCAACATCTCCTTCATCCGTTTGAGGCGCAGCACCTCCATCTTCCGGATCTGCTTGGAAATCAGACTCCGCATCTCGTGTATGCTGGCTTTGTGCTCCTGCTGCATCTGCCACATTTTTTTTCTTAAATTAATCAGTACAGTTATGATAAAAAAATATATAAAAAATAACTTGCAATTCAGATTAAGTGGCATGGATACAGAATTATATTGCTATGTGCAAATATTTACCCTCCTGGCGGGGGCAGGTGACATCATCCACCTCTTCATAGTCATCAAGAGCTGGGGGGGGGAATCTGGCTGCTAACAGGGTCCAGCCTCTCCCACCTCCACCTCTTCGCACACATTAGTTGGGGCTGGTGCCTCATGCTGCTTCTGCTGGGAGGGTCAAGCCTGCTCTCCCTCCTTTCCCTCCTACTCCTCGGTGGACAACATCAGATCCTTTGCCGAAGGCCTATAATGATGGACAGTGCCTTTTACTGGGATACATGACCACTGGAATACAGAATGATGATTGCAGTTATATATATATGTAAAACGCACGAAATCAGCTGGTTACATAATATATCTGTACCTTGCTGTGTATATATATATATATATATATATATATATATTGTGGCAATGTGAATAGGAGGGGTGTAGCAAAGTCCCGGGGAAGCATGAACAAGGGGTGTTGCTTGCACCAGGAGCGTGTCACCAAGGGGCCCGACCTTGGTGAAGTAAAGGCCCTAGTCTAGATATAATTGGCCACTAAGTTAGTTGGTGGACACCAAGATAACTAGCTTAGCTGGCTCCAGCTAGTCCAGGGCGGGCTTTTACTGGGAACAGGCAATGTGCTGGGTGTGTGCCTGTTCCCCATGCTCCAGTCCGGGATTTTGGACAATGCCCATGTCCAGGTATGCTATTTAATCCTCTTGTTGGACACGGGTGGGGTCTCTCACTCTGGAGAGTATGCAGACAGAGGCCTGCTGAGGCTCTGTCAGTGTGGTCTCAGCAAGGCAAGGCAAGGCAAGGCTAGGCAAGGCTGAGGGGCCAAGAGGCTATGCAACAGCCTGGACTTTGGGGGACTCGGTGATGCCCGGGAACAAGCGTTGAAAGGTCAGAGTCAGGAGGACTGCTAGACCACAACCCCCGTCTAAAGGTACTGCACTCGTTACAGCCTGAGGGCTGGAGTATTGTATGGCTGGGGTAAGCCGCACCTGGTTCCATGTGTGAACGCTATCATATAGCCGAGTTAGGGATACGATGTTTATTATGTTTAGGTAGAGCCCAGACGGGCAGGCTTTTGTTTTATGCCATGCGGTGTTTGAAGAGTGTCAAATAAATTGCACTGTTTGGACCTGAAACCCGGTGTTTGTGAAGATAATTCTGTGAGAATGACCCCCGAATAAGAGACGATCCCTTACATATGGTGGAGGATGCGGGCAATAACAGCAGGTTGCTAGGGGCAACAACCTGACTGAGAAGAGCAGGTGCTGCTGAATATTGCCAAGGAATTGCTGTGTTGCTGCGCAGTGATTTAAAGGGCCGGAATGTCCAGTGGAGCAAGCTCTGGTCATGCGATTGTGGACTGTTTTTTTTTTCCTGTGGTGCAAGCTGTGTGCGGATTTAAAGGGCCAGAAGCACAGTAAAAGACACAGACCTGTCAAAATGGCTACAAAATGGTGGAGCCCATGGGAAAAGTCCTGCGAGTTGGAGATCGGGGGAATACCGCTGGGAGTTATATTAGACTCCCGCCAGCAGGTGTCTCGGGTCATGCCCGAAGTACTGGACTTTCTAGAGAGGGGGCCAGAGACAGATGTCACCGTGTCACTGACCTTTGTAACAGACTATGGTTCTGTACAATGCAAGCTCTTAAAGGCCTTATTCACACATCCGCAATGTAGTCCGCATGTATTCCGCAATTTTGCGGAATACATGCGGACCCATTGACTGTGAATGGGGCCGGGAAAGATGCGGAGAGCACACACTGTGCTTTCCGCATCCGATTTTGCGGAGCGCGCCGCCGATTTTCCGGTCCGCGGCTCCGCAAAAAAAATAGAGCATGTCCTATTCTTGTCCGCAATTGCGGACAAGAAGAGGCATTTTCTATGGAGTCCGGGCAATGTGCGGTCCGCAAAAATGCGGAATGCACATTGCCGATGTGTCCGTGTTTTGCGGATCCGCGGCTCCGTGGATCCGCAAAACACAACGGATGTGTGAATAAGGCCAAAATGTGAGACTCTGGAAGTGGAGTTTGTGCTCGGCAAAGACTTTGTTTGTTCTGGCAGCTGTGGAGCGGAGAACCGGATAAACAGCAGATCTGTGCCGTTGCCGAGGGCAACCATCAGGAAGACAGGAAGGTGGAGAGTGGTGCATTTCCCAGGAGTGCCTATTTTCCTTGTGACTGTACACAGAGTCCTCAATGATGCAGTTGGAGGGACCATCCAGAAAAAATTGTGACTCCAGGCCATGTTGTTTCTAGTGGCAACGGTTACAGTAAGGAGTCTGCTGGTGTTCGGGATACCAAGAACCAAGAGAAGGCTGGTGATCTCGGTAGAGGTGTCAGGGGAAGATCCTCGTCTCCTGAGACTGCCAATCCTGTGACATTGCTGGGTAAGACTGTTGTGGTTGCTGCCTTGCAAGGATCTGCACAGGAGAAGGTTATGGTGTTGCCTAAAGTACCTGTGACCAAGGCTAGATTTGGGATGGCGAAAGTCAGAGATCCCATGCAAGCCCGGGTAAGAGATGGCATGATAGCCGCCCCTGAGACTGGTAGATTATTAAATGTGCGGGACAATTATAAGGATAATACTGACTATCCAGTGGTTCTCACTAAGGGTGAGACTCCCGTGAAAACTGGGACTTGTGATCTTGATGCCATAAATGTGCTCGTACATGAGAGAATGATGTTCTGTGATATTGGGGGCACTGGAGACACTTCTATAGAAAGTGATGAAGCCCCTGCAGAACCTATACCTGTCCCTTTAAATGAAGGTATAAGGGAAATGCAGATAAACCATTGCTTTCTAAGTGAAGTGACCATTAAAAACAGTGATGCTGATAACGTGCAAAGTGATGGTACCGTGTTGGCCAAAATACATTATGTTAATGCGGATTTTCGTGAAGGATGTGATGGTGACATGCCTTTTACATTGCAGTTTATAGACAGGGGAGAAGCACCCCATGGTGGTAAAAATGTAAAAGTTGAAAAAATGCCGATAAATGTTGAGAACACCGAGTTGGGGGAACCCACTGTAGTGAAAAATATGCAAGTACATGGGGCAGTCCTAGAGGGTGTACCACACGTACTAGAAGTAGATATGCAGTCTCCACAGGTTTCTATGATTAATAAAATGTCCCAGGTGGGGATTAGCTCAGCGGTGCCCCTAGTGGACAGGATTGAGAATGACATGAGCGGTATAGATAACGCATGTTCTGTGACCGATAGCAACTCAGAGAGAGAGGCTTCCATGTCGAGGTCTTGCCAAACTAAAGTGGTTACTTGTAGCGACCAGATGACCGTTATATCTGACGAGACGAGAGTTCAGCTGGGTGACGTCAGCCTAGTGTCTGAAGCTCATATCCAGACCATTTTAGATGACCTGACAGGACAGTACAGCTGCAAACAGGAGGCTGATATCTCTCTCGCCACACGGTCCCTAGATATGATAGAGAAGGGACTAGCTGTCGTCACAGAGTCACCGAAGAAGGCTGCAAAAGGGTCAAAAGAGGAGACCCCGGAAAAGATGAGTGAACTGAAGGGTCTACCGCCTGGTGTCCTGGGGAAGGGAAAAGACTCCAGAAAGACACAAAAGTCTATAGAAGACATCAACAATGGGCTTGAAGAGTCCCTGGGTGGAAATCCCACAAAGTGTCTAAGGAAGAATGGTGGTACTCCTACAACTGCTGTTACACCAGAACAGAGTGAAGAGCAGCTAGAACAGAAGGCCCAAGAGTGGGGCGCTGCTAAGAAGCTGGTGCGAAAAATTAAGAAGGCGACCAAGGCCCTCTCCTTGGCTAGAGCCCTTGAAAAAGCGCTTAAGGAGCGAGGTGAATTGGAGAGGCTGAACAGGCAACTTAGAGCAGAGATGGAGGATCTCAGGAGCTCAAAAGATGAAGTCTATGAGTTGGAGAGGCCTAAGCGTGCTCCTGCGCAGCAGGTGGAAGAAAATGAGATACCTGAAGAGGAAGATCCTCTAAAAGATGCCAAGAAGGCAGAGCCTGTTAAGAATGGGTCTGGATATGGTGGCGCTGTGGTGCCAGCCGAGGCAGAGAAGAAGATGGAAGATGTATCTACTAAACCAGATGATGGTGCTGAGGTGGATGCAGAAGCCCAGCGACTTGGGGTGGTGTGTGGCCAGGAACTGGTCATGAGACACATTCCCTCTGCTGTCAATGCCTTCCAGAAAGCCAGCAGTCTGCTGGGGAAGAAATCCGGGGGGACCGACAACCAGTATGAGGGTCCGATCTACTCCGATGGGCTGTCTCTCCAGAATCCTGCCCAAAAGGAGAACCATATCCTCGGTGAACCTCTGCAGGGACTGCCAGAAGACGACGACTCTGGTGAAGACCCTGATGTCCCCGGTGCCTCCAACCTTGATGAGAAAGAGAAGGAGGAGTTAAGAAGGAAAGGATATGATGCCATGTCCGTGAAGGATAAGACGGCTAATAAAGTGAATGGACACTCCAAAGAAACAGAGGCCGAAGAAGCTAAGGCCGAGGTTTTGAAGTGGGAGAAATCCTCGGATGTTCCAGAAACCAAGGAGAAGGGGTCTGAACATGCCCATGACTGGGAACAACTATGCAAACAGTCCAGTCAAGAGCTGCAGCAGTACAAGAAAAGGCCTGAGCATGAGAGCAAGAATCAAAGAGTGCGAGAGCATGTCATTGTCACTCAGAAAGCAGTAGGAAAAGAGTATCTGGCCTTTAGTTGGGGACAGAAGGCCTTTGGACAGTTTCTACTAGGTAGGAAGGCAGTGTTTATGATGAACTGGGTTCTGCTGGCATGGTTGTGGCAGAATAAAGGGAAGCCTGTGATGCTGGCCACATCTTCCAGGGGTACCGTTGAGCTTGAAGATGGCAAGATAATGCGGATGCCCTATCACGAGCATCCAGTCGGTACATGTGTTCACCCCCACAGGTTTGAACAGAGGGGGGGGTATGTGGCAATGTGAATAGGAAGGGTGTAGCAAAGTCCCGGGGAAGCATGAACAAGAGGTGTTGTTTGCACCAGGAGCGTGTCACCAAGGGGCCCGACCTTGGTGAAGTAAAGGCCCTAGTCTAGATATAGGTGGCCACTAAGTTAGTTGGTGGACACCAAGATAACTAGCTTAGCTGGCTCCAGCTAGTCCAGGACGGGCTTTTACTGGGAACAGGCAATGTGCTGGGTGTGTGCCTGTTCCCCATGCTCCAGTCCGGGATTTTGGACAATGCCCATGTCCAGGTATGCTATTTAATCCTCTTGTTGGACACGGGTGGGGTCTCTCACTCTGGAGAGTGTGCAGACAGAGGCCTGCTGAGGCTCTGTCAGTGTGGTCTCAGCAAGGCAAGGCAAGGCTGAGGGGCCAAGAGGCTATGCAATAGCCTGGACTTTGGGGGACTCGGTGATGCCCGGGAACAATCGTTGAAATGTCAGAGTCAGGAGGACTGCTCGAGACCACAACCCCCGTCTAAAGGTACTGCACTCGTTACAGCCTGAGGGCTGGAGTATTGTATGGCTGGGGTAAGCCGCACCTGGTTCCATGTGTTAACGCTATCGTATAGCCGAGTTAGGGATACGATGTTTATTATGTTTAGGTAGAGCCCAGATGGGCAGGCTTTTGTTTTATGCCATGCGGTGTTTGAAGAGTGTCAAATAAATTGCACTGTTTGGACCTGAAACCCGGTGTTTGTGAAGATAATTCTGTGAGAATGACCCCCGAATAAGAGACGATCCCTTACAATATATATACATTCATGGCCAGGTAGAGATGTATGATGTAACTTGCTAATTTGCTATGTGTCACACCAGGTACTACATAATCCATTTGTAAAGGGAATAAAATACTTATTTTCATAACTGTATATATACATTAGAGTGTTGGAAAGAGATACAAAAGTAATATAACCCTTGTACCTGGACATATTCTGTCACAGATCTCTCTGATCCGCTCCGAGTTCCTCCTCTTCAAATTGGACCATTTCTTTAATATGGCCTCTTAGGGGGCCTGCCATTGAACTTCCTTAGGAGCTTGAAACAGATCTCCTCTGCTTCTCTGCCTGGACCCTGTGTGTGGGGTCGGAGCAATCGAATATTGGCCAGCTGAGCAGAGATTTACCTGTCTAGGGAAGTGACGGTACGTATGGGGTAAAACTGGTTTGCATCCCTGTGGTGCACCCTGGGTAACTCTATATGAAGCAGCAAATACTGGAGGTCAGACAAAAAAAGCTTCTCCTGAGTCCTGACCAACAGGACACAAACTCTAATCTATTGACTGTGTTTGTGTGTGTGTGTGGGGTGTATATAGTGTGTGGCTGGGAAATGGATGTGCAATGGGCATATGAGAGATATGTATATGCTGTCCATACATACATGCTATAGTGCTGTGATGTCACAACAATACTTAGTGCACCAATCAGTAATATCTACTTAGACCTGATAAAATGTGAAGTTGTATGTATTGCTAAAGAACATTCGCATCATAAGTGTTGATTTTCATAATTGCAAATATTTTATAACGCTCTATCTGCATATAAAGCGATTGCTCTGACATGCATGTGACATGTAATCAAATACAGTGCTGTAATGTCAAATTACTTACAGTGATCAGGAGTTCTTCCTCACTGTCACGAAAATTGCTGCCAACCATGTTTTCCAATCTCCTCAAACTTTGGGTAGTTTGAAAACTGGGCCATGCCCCTTTTTCACATGCACAGTAAGCAAATTTTACATTGCGATTTTTGCATTGAAAAAAAAAAAAATGAGCGAAGATAGTGAATTTGCAAATATATGTCGAATATTTGCCCAAATATGCTTGAAATATTGCCAATTCGAAAATAGCCCCTGCCGCTCATCACTAGTGCTTTATATATATTTGTGTAGTTATGTTTATGTGTATTTTTAATAGTACCATTAAAGGTTACATTTTAAAATAGGGGTAAAATCTATTGTAAGTAAATTTGACATAACCCTTGAAGCAATATACATCAGTGATAGATGTAACATTGACTTTGACCTGACGATCTTCCAAACCATGGTCTCCACTTTATTACAGATTTCCTCTGAAGATTCTTTGAGAGGTCATCTTAAATGGCAGTCCTCTTCAATTGATTCCTTACCCCATTTAAACTTTACATGGTAGTAGGAAGGTGCATCATCTCCATATACAGTGATCATCCTTTCTTGGATTTCTTTAGGCTTCTTTTCTTCCTTTGTAAGGAATTTAATCATGGTTTGAAGCTCCAAATCCCTCACTTTCTTTGTAGATCTGCACTGTACTGCACTTGCCATCCTGTTACTTCCAGTGCTTTAGGCCTCTTTCAGACGGGCGTTGCGGGTGCACTCCGTCAAACAGTGCGGGTGCGTTGCGGGAATCGCCGCGATTTTTCCCTGCGAGTGCAAAGCGCTGTCATGCGTTTTGCACGCGCGGGAGAAAAATCGGCACTTTTGGTACCCAGACCCGAACCTGCACTTCTTCACAGAAGTGCATGTTTGGGTCAGAAATTGTCCCGCTGGTATTATTTCACATTATAACATAGTTATAATGTAAAATAATACCCTTAGCCATCTCCTAATGTTTAAACAGGTGCAGAATGGGTTAAAAATAATAAACTAATCATAACTTACCTGTTCCATTTGATCGCGAAGCCCGGCCTCCTCTCCGTTAGCTTGAAAGATGAAAAGGACCTGTAATGATGTCACAGCATCACATGGCCCAATCACCTGCTCCATCACTATGGTGATGGAGCATGTGATGGTCCATGTGATCACGTGACATCATCCAAGATCATAAGCACTAGCCACAGCCTGAGGATAGTGATTGGGACCTTGGATGATGTCACATGGTCACATGGACCAATCACATGCTCCATCACCATAGTGATGGAGCAGGTGATGAGCCATGTGATGTGACGTCATCACAGGTCCTTTAGATCATCGATGCTGCAGGGAAAGAGAGGACAGATCGCGACTACGCGATCAAGTGGCTAAGGTAAGTTAACTTTTATTATTTTTAACCCCTTCCTCTTCATTTTACACAGCATTCTTTATTAAGAATGCTATTATTTCCCTTATAACCATGTTATAAGGGAAATAATAGAGATTGAGTCCCGTTGCTAAGCAACAATGCGGGAAAATCGCAGCGCATCCGCGCTTAGTTTGCGGATGCTTGCGATTTTCCCGCATCCCCATTCACTTCTATGGGGCCTGCGTTGCGTGAAAAACGCAGAATATAGAACATGCTGCGATTTTCACGCAACGCAGAAGTGATGCGTGAAAATCACCGCTCATGTGCACAGCCCCATAGAAATGAATGGGTCCGGATTCAGTGCGGGTGCAATGCGTCCTCCTCACGCATTGCACCCGCGCGGAAAACTCGCCCGTGTGAAAGGGGCCTTAATCAGACTGAACTGCTACTGTGTGTGTTGCATGTCCAGACATGTGTGAACATACACAGACAAGCTCAGCTGTCAAACACTGGCAGAACATGCTAGGATAGATATCTTATTGAACACCCCTTGTAGAAAGGGGCAGGCTATTGATCTTGTAATTACAGCTGTACATACAGATATATCTAATAAAATATTTCTAAAGTAAAGACATTGGGCAATCTGAACTTACACCCCTTTACATAGTACATGAAGTATAAGAGGTTGAAAGAAATACACAGATGATGCGAATGTATATGAAATTAATTTATTATGTATATGAAAATTGCTACTTATGCTGCAGTAGTTATATGCTTTGCATCTGTATGTATTTTGTACTAAGCAGCATATGGTGGTGTTAATTGATTGGAAAACCTCAATTATAGCAGAATTCAAACTAAAATGGGCTGTTCAATTACATGAAGTTGTAGTAAAACTTCTCTTTTATGTGTTGCTGAGGTGTGAGGACAACTCTAATTAGGCATTGTAACATTTTACTACATCCTGCAAGCCGGCAGGAAATGGTGTGGTGGGCAGCTTTAAAGATTATTACGCATTTTATTTAACACTGGGGCGATCTCAGATGCCCCTGCTTGCATACTGCTGCGATGGGAAGCCCTTTATGTCATTATAAGAAGGGTAGGAATTTTAGTTGTTTGGAGGAACTATGTTCCTGTTCCTTTTATTAGATAGACATTAAAGGGTGTTTGCAGCCTACTGATCCAAGGAAAAAACGTGTTTTATAGATCTTGTTATATGTCTTCTCACTTGGCCAGGACAACAGCCTTTAATAGTGTTGTATATGATTTCTAGAGTTCAGAGGAACAGAATACGCTACCTTAAAAATATTTCTTGGCAAGTACATTAGACGTTTTAATAACTTGTGTCCATGAAGCACCTGTTCTCTAAGGCTTTCTGGGGTTAAAGTGCCCGTCATTATATTTCTATAGTACATGTTGATCCATGTTTTTTTTTTTTTTTTCAGGAAATGCATTTGATACAGCTTCAAGTCAATCTTCAGAAGATGAGATGGATGATGTTCTTGATGGATGAATGACAGTTTGCAATAAAGTATATATACAGTATAGACAGTACCATGCAAAGGTTTTTAGCAGGAGTAGATAAATGCAGCAAAATTAGAATGCTTTAAAAAATAGAGATGTTGATAGTTTATTTTTCACATCCATATTTTTTTGTGACCGCCCTTTGCCTTCAAAATAGCATGAGTTCTTCCAGATACACTTGCACACAGTTTTTGAAGAAATTTGGCAGGGAGCTTGTTCTGTTGCCATAGGCTTGCTCATATCCTTCTGTCTCTTCATGTAATCCCAGGCAGACTGGATGATGCTGAGATCAGGGCTCTGTGGGGACCAAATCATTACTTCTAGGGCTCCTTGTTCTTTTTTACGTTGAAGATAGTTCTTAATGACTGGCTGTACGTTTGGGGTCATTGTCCTTGTAAGGTCACTGTCCTCTAAATATTGCCTTTTTAACCGGAATCATTTTGTTAAACTACTGTGTCCATCTCAAGTCCTCCCTCTTCCTTATGTATGCTCTGTGCATACATCCCGATTTATGTGCTGTTTGCAGTGGTAGTGGAGTGTAGCACAACCTAACTTAGCCGATGGGAGTTGTGAATGAGAGTGTTGCTCACTACTCCTCCACTATAGCAGAAACTGCCCAGCAGGAAAGAGGTAGCAACCACTGTGGGACATGATACTGTGCTGGCTATGATGAGACAGGTGAATTCTGGTTATAAAACAGCTGATTTTTAGTGAGCGAGTATGACTGAGAGGAAGGCCTATAAAGCTGCTCATGATTATTACAAATATTCACATTGGATATTAGCTGGTGGTAATAATAGAGTAACCACCATCTGCAGCACAGTCAGCAGCTAGATGGCCTGGGAGGGACTCAATAAGGTCCTGGTAGGTTGTCACAGATATCTGGAGCCAAGCTGACTGTAGTGTATCCCACAGCTGCTGGAGGGTGAGTGGGAGAGGGTATCCATAGAGCAAACATGACGATCAAGTTGGTCCCACAGATGCTCCATTGGGCTAAATTCTTGAAAATTTGTGGCCAGGGTACCACTTGGAAGTTTTGGTCATGCTCTTGCAACCAAAGTTGGACATTTCTAACCATTTGACGTGTTGAATTGTCTTTCTGGAAGGTCAAATCTGCCCCAGGGAAGACAATCAGCATGTATGAGTGTGTGTGATCTGCAAGGATGAATTCATACCCAAATCAGTCGAGAGTGCCTTCTACATAGATGAGTGGTTCCTTTGCCTCATGGCAGATGAGGTTTAACACTGACAAATTGTTATGCACATGGGAAGGAATAATGCAAGTCACCCGTACATATTAAATGGTAAAACACTCGGTAACACTGACATGGAAAAGGATCTAGGAATTTTAATAAACAGCAAATTAAGCTGCAAAAACCAGTGTCAGGCAGCTACTGCCAAGGCCAATAAGATAATGGGTTGCATCAAAAGGGGCATAGATGCCCGTGATGAGATCATAGTCCTACCACTTTACAAATCACTAGTCAGACCACACATGGAGTACAGTGTACAGTTCTGGGCTCCTGTGAACAAGACAGACATAGCAGAGCTGGAGAGGGTTCAGAGGAGGGCAACTAAAGTAATAACTGGAATGAGGGATCTACAGTACCCTGAAAGGTTATCAAAATTAGGGTTATTCACTTTAGAAAAAAGACGACTGAGGGGAGATCTAATAACTATGTATAAATATATTAGGGGTCAGTACAGAGATCTGTCCCATCATCTATTTATCCCCAGGACTGTGACTGTGACAAGGGGACATCCTCTGCGTCTGGAGGAAAGAAGGTTTGTACACAAACATAGAAAAGGATTCTTCACTGTAAGAGCAGTGAGACTATGGAACTCTCTGCCTGAGGAGGTGGTGATTGTAAGTACAATAAAGGAATTCAAGAGGGGACTGGATTTATTTCTGGAGTGTAATAATATTGCAGGCTACAGCTACACTAGAGAGGGGTCGTTGATCCAGGGAGTTATTCTGATTGCCTGATTGGAGTCGGGAAGGAATTTTTTTCCCCTTAAGTGAGGAAAATTGGCTTCTGCCTCACAGGGGTTTTTTGCCTTCCTCTGGATCAACTTGTAGGAAACAGGCCGAACTGGATGGACAAATGTCTTTTTTCGGTCTTATATACTATGTTACTATGTTACTATAAAGACATTCCCCAGACCATAACAATGCCATCACTTGCCATTGTGTTTTTCCAGCAAAGGTTGCAGAGTGTTTTGTGATTTTTCTCACGTGATGCATCAACATTAATTTTTTTCATGAATCAGAAAATGTGACTCACCAGAGAAGACAACTCTTTGTCAATAAGAGGAGATCCAATTATGATGCTGCATTGAAAATTGAAGCCTTTTCTGCCGATGCAACATCGTTAGCAGAGGTGCAGTAATCATCCATCTATCTTCAGAGCCCCATATGCAGTAGGGTTCGCTTAACTATTGTTTTAGCCCCCGGTTCATTTTAGCAGAGAGCTGCTCCACTTTAGCATGTCAGTCCGCACTCATGCACCTTCGTAGCCGTCGATTACCTCTCACATCAATGGCACATGGTGCTCTGCAGTTTCAATGTCACCTATTTGCAATGGTGCAATTTGTTCACTCACGATACACTTTCACCCCATCAGCATGCAAACGGTTCACAGACTGCACAGTTTTAGAAATACTGCCACCCTTGATCCAAGAGCCAAGAATCATCCCGTTTTGCAACTCGGATAAATCGCCACTTTTACACATGACGGCAACGAGGGAAGTGTGTCCAGACAGCCTATCACACACCTTATATACCCACCGAGCCAGCTCATGACATGTGACTTCCTTCAGGAGCTACGTGCTGCCGACTAAGAAAGTGGTCATAATAATGTGTAAAATTGGCAGCTAAAGAGAAATAATTAGATAAAAAGACCAGTGCTTTAGAGTGAAGAAAAAGTCCAACAAGGGAATAAAACAGACCCTGCAGTTCATTATCTGTACAGTAACGGCATTCCAGAATATTCTGTAGAAATGACCACACTTCTACTGTTCATAAAATCTAGCTTTGAATAAATGGTTTTGCTGGAATCCATCATAAAGTGACTGAATATGAAGAGACGTCAGTCAGGTTGTCAGAATAAATCCAGTCATTCATTGGTTCTTCAGTAAAGTGGTTGTCAGTGTATAGGAATTGCCTCGATTTTGCTGTTTATGAATAAATCTAGCATTGAATAAACTGTTCTTCTGAAAATAACTATACAGTGACTGGATAATCATTCCTAATACCACAACAGTAAGCAACTTCATTAACCCCTTAAGGACCGGGGGTTTTGGGATTTTTGCGTTTTTGTTTTGCGCTCCCTGCCTTCCAAAAGCCATAACATTTTTATATTTCCGCTCACATAGCCATATGATGGCTTGTTTTTTGCGGGACAAGTTGTACTTTTTAACGCTACCATTTATTTTTGCATGTGATGTAGTGGGAAACGGGAAAAAAATTCCAAATGGGGTGAAATTGCAAAAAAAAAGCAATTTCACCACAGTTTTACGGGTTTTTAAATTACAACGTTCGATTTGCGATAAAACTGACTGGTTAATTTTATTCTTCAGGTCAGTACGAATCCGGCAATACCTAATATGTATAGTTTTTCTTGCGTTTTGATAGTGAAAAAAAAATTAAAAGTGGGAATTTTTTTATTTTATTTTTTTGTCGCCATGTTTTGACCCCTATAACTTTTTTGTAATTATGCGTACGGAGCAGTGTAGGGGCTCATTTTTGCGGGGCAATCTGAACTTTTAATTGATACCATTATGGGGTGCGTATGATGTTTTGATCACTTTTTATTCATTTTTTATAGGAAATGAAGCGTCCAAAAATGGCGAATTAGCCATTTGGACGCTTTTTTTCGTTTTTATGTTTACCGTATGGTGAATATTTTTTATATTATTATAGTATGGGCGTTTTCGCACATTGCAACACCCATTATGTGTAATTTTTTATTTTTTATTTATTTTATTTTCATTTTGGGGAAAGGGGGTGATTTGAATTTTTATATTTTTTTATTTTATTTTTATTTTTAAACTTTTTTTTTTTTACCACTTTCTTATAGTCCCCATAGGGAACTATAAGATGCAATCATCAGATTGCTATTCTCATATATTCCAATGCAATAGCATTGGAATATATGAAAAAATCGCATATTTCCTATGGAGCCTATTACAGTCATAGGCTCCATAGGAATACTAAGTAGTAACCTAGGTTTCATTCACAGAAACCTAGGGTACTAAATGCATGCCCGGCTCCCCTTGTGGCCATCAGGGAGCTGAGCACAAACCGAAAGTGAAACTTTCGGTTTGTGCTCCATCAGATGCCGTGGTCAGGATTGACCACGGCATCTGAGGGGTTAAATGTCCCTGATCGGCATCGCTGCCGGTCGCGGACATGAGCTGCGGGTGTCAGCTTGATGAATCAAGCATTTACCCGCAGCTCATGCGCCCGCTCCGTGCGGGAGCGGGCGCCATCTTTAAAGTGCGGACGAAGGGCGTACGCCCTTCGTCCTTAAGGGGTTAAAGTTTGCCACATTTTAATGGACTAAAGTCTCTGGGCTATTATATTTTTTCAACTTTATTTACTAGGCTGGCTCAAATCTTTCTGTGTCTTCATGTAATCCCAGAAATACTTTATTATGTTGAGATTCGAGCTCTGTGCAGGCCATATCATCACTTCCAGGAATCCTTCTTAATGACATTGGCTGCATGTTTGGGGTCATTGTCCTGCTGCAGAATACAGGCAATTTGTATGATGGATAATCAAGCTGCCTGTACTTCTCAGCATTAAGGACACTATTAATGATATAGATTTTTAAAAGTCTAATAGAGTTATCATTATGACTTATCATAGGCCACTAAGTATGATAAAGCTTTAAAGACCATTAATGCTAAACAATTGGGCATGTGACAGTAGGCAGGATTGTGATATCTTTAAGAAATGAGTGTTGGTCTGGTTGATTTACAAAAGAGTGCTCTCGTCTTCCTGGACAGCTACCATGGCTGCAGGGGAAGTGCATAAAAGTGTACATACCAAAGGTGGCAGTATAGTCAACACTAGTGTTGCTTGAGCACCAAAGTGCTCGGGCGCTCGAGTAGAACACCTCGGGATGCTTGGGTGCTCTACCGAGCACCTGAGCACAATGGAAGTCAATGGGAGAACCCGAGCATTAAACCAGGCATCCCCTGCTCTGAAGAGGGGAGGGTGTCTGGTTCAAAGGAATAGGTCATAAATTGATGGAAACACCATTGAAATGGTTGGGGAAAAGCATGAGAAGGATGTCT
This sequence comes from Bufotes viridis, assembly GCA_033119425.1. Taxonomy (NCBI): domain Eukaryota; kingdom Metazoa; phylum Chordata; class Amphibia; order Anura; family Bufonidae; genus Bufotes; species Bufotes viridis. The sequence continues at coordinate 97,873,548 of CM065592.1, read as the reverse complement.
AGATGTATCTTGGACTTCTATGTCGCTGCTGGGAATGATGTTGTCTGAGTAGTACGTCACTTTTACAGACTAATAATAATACGCACAAAAACGAAGATAAAATCACTTTTAGTAGAAAAACATTCTTTCCTATATATTTACTTGTATATAAAGTGCAAGTGCTAACAAAAATTACAAGGAAGAGGCACTCTGATACAACCTGTATATCACATAAAGAAGGGCCTCATGCACATTGCGGTACAATTGTTCAGGTAGTGGACTCCTACACTCATAAACCCTATGCACTGGGGCTGCCAAAAATTACAAGTAACTGGCACTACAATACACCCTTTATTACACATAAAAGAGGGCATCATACACACCCTTGAAATTGTAATTGATCACCTGCTGGTGACCCTCTAAAACATTAGGGGCGAGGGCCTGCTGCCGAGCTGACCATCTAAAACATTATGGACGAGGGCCTGCTGCTGATCTGACCATCTAAATCATAAGGGGGGGAGGGCCTGCTTCTGTGCTGACCATCTTATACATTAAGGGTGAGGGCCTGCTGCTGAGCTGACCATCTAAAACATTATGGGCCTGCTGCAGAGCTGACCATCTAAAATAGTAGGGGTGAGGGTCTGCTGCTGAGCTGACCCGCTAAAACATAAGGGACGAGTGCCTGCTGTAGAGCTGACCATCTAAAAATTTGAGGTGAGGGTCTGCTGCTGAGCTTGCCCTCTAAAACATTTGGGGTGAGGACCTGCTGGTGTCCCTCTAAAACATTATGAACAAGGGCCTGCTGGTGACCCTCTAAAACATTATGGGTGAGGTCCTGCTGGTGACCTTCAAAAACATTATGGTTGAGGGCCTGCTGGTGACCCTCAAAAACATTATAGGTGAAGGCCTGCTGGTGACCCTCTAAAACATTATGGGCGAGGGCCTGCTGGTGACCCTCAAAAACATTAGGAGCAAGGGCCTGCTGGTGACCCTCTAAAACTTTAATAACAAGGCCCGCTGGTGACCCATCTAAAACAATACAGTGTATTCAATGAACCATGAAAGCCACATTTAGAGAGCTTTTATCTTCAGCCGCATTTCTCTGGTGGAGTAGAGAAGCCAGAGGCAATCCAGGCCTTCATTTTTGTAAGAGTCAACCGGTCAGCATTTTCAGTTGACAGGCGAATGCGCTTATCAGTTATTATGCCCCCAGCAGAACTAAATACACGCTCTGACAAAATGCTGGCGGCCGGGCAGACCAGCACCTCCAAGGCGTAGAGCGCCAGTTCATGCCATGTGTCCAGCTTGGACACCCAATATTTGTAAGATACAGAGGGATCACTGAGGACGCTGACACGGTCTGCTACATACTCTTTAACCATCTTCCAAAATATTTCCCTCTTTGTGACACTAGGCCGCGCATCAGGTTGAGGGTGCTGGCGGGGTGTCACAAAACTGTTCCAGGCCTTGGAGTGTTGCCCTGCCTCTGTTGGAACTGCTGTGTGTTCTCTTCTCCTCTCCTCTGTTGGCCAAGGAACTATGTACTCTGCAGCCAGCGTTGACAGCTGGAAATTTGTGCAGCAATTTTTCCACAAGGACCTTCTGGTATTGCAAGATTTTGCTCGTCCTCTCCACCACAGGAATGAGAGACGAGAAGTTCTCTTTGTAGTGGGGGTCGAGAAGGGTGAACAACCAGTAGTAGGTGTTGGCCAAAATGTGAGGATCACGGGAAAGGCAGCCTAACATAAAGTTAGCCATGTGTGCCAGAGTCCCAACAGACAAGACTTCGCTGTCCTCATCAGGAGGATGACTCTCAATGACCTCATCCGCTTCCTTCCTCCTACCCATCCACGCTGAACAGATGGAATAAAACTTCCATGGGTACTATACTCTGTAGTGGAGGCAACCATCTGCTGTTCCTCCTCATCATCCAATTCAGGCTGAGAAGACGAACTGTGGGTGGTCTAGCTACTACCCTGTGTCTTCCCCCATTCCCACCTCTTCCCCATGCAAAGTATCCGCCTTTATTGTGAGCAGTGAGTGTTTGAGTAGATATAGAAGTGGGATGGTTACGCTGAAAATATCGTTATCGCCGCTCACCATCTGTGTTGATTCCTCAAAGTTGCGTAAAACCTCACAGAGGTCAGACATTAATGTCCACTCGTCGCTTGTAAAGAGCTGAAGCTGACTGGAAAGGCGATGACCATGTTGCAGCTGGTATTCCACTACTGCCCTCTGCTGCTCACAAAGCCTTGCCAACATATGGATGCTCGCGACGCACAACAGTCGGTGAGCTTGCAATTGCACGCGCTTCTGCAGCGTTGCCAGACGGGTGAAAGCTGTCGATGACTGGGGGAAATGGGCACACACGCGGCACACTTTTACCAGTAGCCGAGGCAAATTGTGGTAGGTTTGGAGAAATTGCTGAACTGCCACCAACAGCCATTATCATACATAACCATGCCTGGTTGTAGGTTGAGTGGCAAGAGCCACAGCTCAGTCTGGTCCCTTATCCACTGCCACAGTTCTGCGGCGGTGTGCTGTTTGTCACCTAAGCAGATCAGTTTAAGCACAGCCTGTCGCTGCTTCCCCACTGAAGTGCTACACTGCTTCCAGATACTGACTGATGGCTGACTGGTGCTGCAAGATGATAATTCAGAGGTGGAAGTGGAGGAGGAGGTGGAGGAGGAGAAGGGGGGGTTGCAGCCACTAACGTAGGTGGCGGTGGAAACCCTGATGGATGTAGGATCTGCAATCCTTGGCGTCGGTAGCACCTGTGCCATCCCAGGGTACGACTCATTCCCGCCCTTCACAACGTTCACCCAGTGTGCCATTAGGGAAATGTAGTATCCCTGCCCACAAGCACTTGTCCATGTGTCAGTTGTTAAGTGGACCTTCCCAATAACTGCATTGGTCAGTGCACGGGTTCTGTTACGGGACACATGCTGATGTAAGGCTGGGACTTCACACTGTGAAAAATATTGGCGGCTGGGGACAGAGTAACGCAGGATGGCCATCAGGCTGTGGAAAGCCTCAGTGTTCACAAGCCTAAATGGCAACATTTCCAGGGCCAGCATTTTTTAAAGGTGCGCATTTAGTGAAATGGTCTGTGGGTGGGTGGCTGGGTATTTGCGCTTTCGTTCAAAGGCCTGGGTTATAGACATCAGTACACTGCACTGGGACACAGAAGTGGATGTGCTAGCTGATGGTGCTTGCGAATTTCCAGGTGCATGGCAGAAGGCATCCGAACCTGCGTCTTGAACAGGGGATTGGCAAGCACGTAACACAGGGGAAGAGGAGGCAGTAGTGTGACCCGCAAACACTGATTGTGGACCCAGGCATTTGGCCCACCTATTAGGGTGCTTTGATGCCATGTGGCGGATTATGCTGGTGATGGTGAAGTTGCTAGTGTTCACGCCCCTGCTTATTTTGGTATGGATACAGGTTGAAAATGACAATATTTTTATCGTCCGCACTTTCATCAAAAAAGTGCCAGACTGTGGAACACCTACACCTTGGCAATAGAGATTTACACAAGGGAGTGCTCCGGAGAACAGTTGCGAGCCTGTTTGGTGCGGACCACCTTCTCCCTTTTGCCACCCCACTGTCTCTTCCAGCCTGTTGCCGTACTGCGGATTCCTTCCCCTCTGTACTGCTGTCTTCGCTCGGCTTGCCACCTTCCCAGGTTGGGTCAGTGAGTTCATCGTCCACCACCTCTTCTTCCACTTCCTCACTCTGGTCATCCTCCTGACCTGTTGACCTAACAACAACCTCAATTATTGGAAATCTTCATAGAGAAATTGCAGAAAAGCGGCACTCACCCATTTCTTGAAAGAAAGTCCACTTTATTTCATAAGATAGTCAGGTACATGCTAAGTCTGTGCACATGGAAAAGGAACAGCCGTTTCGCGATATACGCGCTTCATCAAGCCTCATGTTACGTGGGGCTGGGTGTTCACCTTAAAGCCAAGGTGGATCCACCCCTGTACCACGTCACATGTTAGTCGGGGAAACATATTAACATATGAAAAAAGACAATATGATAAAAACTACAATTAGACAAAGACTGATAGGTCATTCCTATCATTAAAGCCAAGTGGCCCCATCGCTTCTGTTTTCATAATCCAGAGTGCTTCTCTTTGTAATAGAAGCTTTTTTCTATCTCCTCCTCGTTGGGGTAATTTGACTATCTCAAGTCCTGCAAATCTGAGCAGATCCGCGCGGTTCTGGTGCGATTGTGACATATGCTGAATTAATTTAGTAGCTCTTTATTGACAACTGTGTCTCATCCTCATCATGAATCTCTTGAGACACTAATTGCGTTTGACTTATTGGCAACTGTGTCTCATGATCATCATCCACCTTGTGAAACACAAATTGCCTTTCGCCACTGTCATCTTCTTCTGACTGTGGATTCTCAAGAGTTTGGGAATCAGTGCACAAGATCTCCTCATGTCCCTCTTCATATCCGAGTGTGGGATCACTTGTTTGCCAAGACTCTCCATGGTGGGTGGAAGGATTATCAGGGTGAGGATTCTGTTGACCAGACTCTTGGCTACTGAGACTGCACTTCGTGGAAGACAGGGTGGTGCTTAACCGACTGGAAGTATTATCTGCTGTAATCCAACCAACCACCTGGTCACACTAGTCTGACTTCGAGAATGGTGTCCTGGGCCGCCCTGCAAAATGGAACATGAAGCTAGGTATTGCGGATGAGTGTGTTTCTTGTGCTTTAGCAGCAGGCACAGTTTTACCGTGCCCAGGGCCACGGCCTCTGCGTGCACCATCAGCAGCATGGCCACTTCCCCGGTCCTTACTGCTCGCCTTGCGAATATTAAATGGTATATATATGCAGGTATGTCAGACATATAGTAGCGCAGGTTTTGTAAGTGTATGCGCAAATAAAGTACACAGAATTTCACAGATAATTAGCCAACAAACGTGCGGTGAGGAGACTCGAGCATGCTTGCCCAACACTAGTCAACACATTTCATGCACCCTTCTGCTCCATCTCCTTGGCTTTAAGTGATTCAGGCTACATTCACACTAGCGTTTTTGCTGGATCCGGCAGGGCCGTTACTAATTATACAATCATCTGCATCCGTTATGGACGGATCCAGTTGTATTATCTTTAACATAGCCAAGACTTAAACAAAGTCAATGGGGGATGGATCCGTTTTCTATTGTGTCAGATTGTGACAGAGAAAACGGATCCTTCTTGCTCCGCATCCCATGACGGAATGCAAACTGCAGCATGCTGCGATTTGCTCTCCGGTATGAGAATGCAACCAAATAGAACATAATGCATTTTGGAATATTCCATGCTATTCAGTTACGTTTTGTTCCCATTGACAATGAACAGGGACAAAACGGAAGCGTTTTTTTTCCGGTATTGAGACCCTATGATGGATCTCAATACCAGAAAATAGAAAAACTAGTGTTAAAGTAGCCTTAGCCTATTGTTTTTGTTTGAACTTTGTATAATTATGGGTTTAGTTAATTGTCCCCAGCCGATGGGTCTTGTCCTTGATGGAAAACTTTGGTTACTTTAGCTACATGTGTCAGTGCTGATGACTGGCATGCAGTTGGAGATCATTTTGATGTTTATGTAGGTAAAGATTTCAGTCTATAGAAATCTTGGGTCTCACGTGAGAGTTACAGCCCGGACTGGCAGAAGCACAGATCCGGGCTGATTACCTCCCTAGATGCCAAATTCATTAGATAACATAGCATTTAAGTGGTTTAGAGGGAGGGAGCTCCCTCTGTCTACCATCGACACCCCACTAATGAGATTGAGTGGTGTTGATGGCTTGGCCTGCCCTGCCTGCAGTGTATCTCCATCAATGCACCGCTCTGGTACGGCCTACTAGAGACTGTCAGCAGTGGCGTACCTCTAATAGAGGCAGACCACGCAGCTGCTATGGTGCCGTAGGGGAAGGGGCCTGGCTGTGGAGGAAAGGCTCCGCCCCCTTATTGCAATTAGTGTAACAGCTCCTGCCTAGAGTCCTTGCCAGGGCCTATGGCTCGCCTTCCAGTTCCCCTCACTGCTTCTCCTCACCCCCCCAGCAAGGGCCCGATCCTACCATCACTCAGCAGTCTGCAACATGTCCACAGAGCTGCACTGATGAGGAGAGGTCCGTTTTTCAGCAGCAACAGCAAGATGTGCTGCTGCCATCAGAAGTCTCCCCCAGTGCTCCCCTCACCCACTCTGCTCCTCCTCTGCTGTTATCCATGTGCAGCAGTCGGGACAGAGGAAGGGGGGAAGAGACCCTGCTGCACTGCCTGCTGAGGAGAAGATGTCCTCCCATCAATCCTGACTGTATACCATGGAGACCTGCTCTGAAGGTAAGTGTAAGATGTCTGTGTTCCTGTGTAGTGCACTGTACTCAGTGCATATGTATGTGATATATGTATGTGTAATTGTCTAATTAGAGATGTGAAATACATTTGCATTAGGTGCGGATCCATCTGTTATTTGCACAGACAGATCCGCACCTATAATGCAAACGTTTGTATCCGTTCAGAACAGATCCGTTTGCATTAGTTTTAAAGAAAAATGTCAAAGTCAAAATGGATCCGTTTTGAATTACATTGAAAGTCAATGGGGGACGGATCCGTTTTCAAATGGCCCATATTGTGTCATTGAAAATGGATCTGTCCCCATTGACTTACCTTGTAAGGGTACTTTCACACTTGCGGTAGGACGGATCCAGCAGGCTATTCAGCCTGCCGGATCCATCCTGCCGTAAGTGGCCGTGCACTGCAGTGCTGCCGCTCCATCCCCATTGACTATAATGGGGCGGGGGGCGGATCTACGGCGCAGCACGGCAGTGCACGGCAAAGATCGCTGGACTGAAAAGTCGGACATGCAGGACTTTTAGTCCGGCGATCTCCGGCCGCGCACTGGCTGTGCTGCGCTGTAGCTCCGCCCCCTTCCCCATTATAGTCAATGGTGACGGAGCGCCAGCACGGCAGTGCACGTCCACTTAAGGCAGGATGGATCCGGCAGGCTGAATAGCCTGCCGGATCCGTCCTGCCGCAATTGTGAAAGTACCCTAAGTCAAAACGGATCCATTCGGCTCCGCATCGTCAAGCTGCGTTTTGTTGTCCGCCTCCAGAACAGAAAAGAGGCGGAACAGAGCCGAACTGATGCATTCTGAATGGATCCTTATCCATTCAGAAAGCATTGGGGCTTAACTGATCCGTTTTGGACCGTTTGTGAGAGCCCTGAAACGGATCCCACAAACGGAATCCAAAACGCCAGTGTGAAAGTACCCTTAGTCAGTCATACTGTAGATGTATTTCACGTGTGTGTATATATATATTCACACACAGATATAGCAGAGTTAACACACACTTGATGAGTTTTCACATTTATTTAATGTGTTATGACTAGTATTGAGCGAACTTGTTTTTTCAAGTTCGACGTACAAGGTTCGGGTTCGGATTATCTAAGAATCCCGTTATGGATTCCACTTCCACGGAAGCCCATAAGAGGCATTCCGCATTGCATGCTGGCCATAGACTTCTTTTATGACGGAATACAATACAGCATGCCTCTTATGGGCTTCCGTGGAAGTGGAATCCATAACGGGATTCTTAGCTTAGATAATATGAACCTTGTACGCCAAACTTGAAAACACAAGTTCGCTCAATACTAGTTACGACTGCGACTGTTAAAGGATTTGTCCTGGTTCAGAGCTGAGTGGGGGAAGAAGGGGGATATGTCCGGGTTCAGCTCTGAACCCAGACAAAATAAAGTCATCTGATCATTGCACTTTGATGCGTATTAGTCTTCGTTTACATCTCTGGTGATCGGTATCTGGTAGAGAACATCCTGCCAGAGTTCACCAGTTCCAGCATTGCTGGATTCTGTCCTTCACCAGTAGAACAGTTTTTGTCATGCTGAAACCCTGCTGGTAGTCTGCCATAGTCTATGGCAGGAAAGCTCAACCTGCAGCCTTCTAGCTGTTGCAAAACTACAACTCCCAGCATGCCCTAATAGGTGTAGACAGCTGGAGGGCTGCAGGTTGGGCATCCCTAGTCTATGGGGTCCAGTGGTGAATGGTAGAATCTTTAAATGCTGGATCCGGTGAGCTCTGGCAGGATGTTCTCTGTCGGATACAGTCACCTGAGATATGAATGAAGCCTTAGGCTGCATTCATATCACTGTTCTGATTCTGTATTTAAGGCATTCATTATGCTCAGTTCTGCACATTTTGCATCCTCTTTAGCCATTTCCGTCTGAATCTGTTTTTTTATGTGTAAAAAAGTTCTACACAAAGTATTTTTTTTTTTTGTCTAAAATAACGTATCTCAGACATAAATGGCTAAAACGGATGCAAAATGTGCATAACTGAGCATAAGGGATGCTTAAAGTACAGGATACGTTATTTTATATATTTTTGGTTTCTTCTGACGGATAAGAACAGAAAATTTACAGTAATGTGAACGCTGTCACACTGTGTTTTTGTGTTTTTCGAGAATTCCCCAGGTTATCAAAAACAGTAATAATCTGTAATGTAGCGCCAATGTACCTACTTAAGGCACCGTTCATGGGTAAAGGAGGGGCTGGGGTAGAAAGTTGAAGGGACCAGGAATGGGTAGTCAGAGGGGCTTGGGAAGGATCATGGGGGCCCATTTCAGATTCCTGCTATGGGGCCCAGTGAATTCTATGTACGCCCCTGACTGTCAGTATAGCACTGACAGTATAATTGCTACTGTTTTTGTAAGAATAAACAAAGAATCTACATTTTAGGACATGCTGCTGGAAATTCTACTTTTTTTCTTGCTTGCACAGCGGTACTGCTGCCGATGCATTTTTTTGTGCACTGTCCAGTATTTTGGATCTGGACTTTTTCACAACTAAGGGTGACTCTTTATATTATTTATTAACACAAAATTTACAGCACAAAAACTCAGTGGCAGTATCGCTGTTTTTTCCATCCCCGAGAAAGAGTTGATAAAAGATATGTGTACCACAAAATGGTGCCATTAAAAACTACTTGGTCCACAATAAAAGCCCACATAAGGCTACATTGACAGGAAAAAAAATATAAAAGTTATAGCTCATGGAATATATATGACAAAGAAAAAATAGAAATAGAAAAAAAAGCTTAGTCATTTAGGCCCAAAACAGGTTGGTCACTAAGGTGCAGTTGAACAAGCAACCTAGGAATGCTAGCAATAGAAAGCAACATTTATATTAGGTAGGTTAGGTTATTGATTTTGTCTGCCTTTTAAAATTCCTTTTTGTTAGAAGGAGATTTCAAAAATATGTTGATAAAATAATATGTTGCTACAGAGATCTTTAATATGGGTAGGAACATGTCTGCAAGTGCAGAGAGCTCCGGAGCTAGCACAGAAGATACAGCACTATGTATGTAGCATCTATGTATAGACTGCAGAACCAATCAGCTACACTATATCACTATCTAACCTACACTGACTATCTCCCACTAACTATCTATATTATATATATAAGCTAACTAACTAACTACCTATCTAATGTCATGACCCAGGAAAGCAGAGAACACAATAATAACACTGCAGTCTCTCTCAAATTTGCAAAATACTGCAGACAATGGCTGCTGGGGAGGTTCCTTATATAGTAAAGGGGTAGGCAACTTTCCTATTGGTTGCTAGGGATGTTGCTAAGCTCAGACAAAGACATTGCAGCCTACTCATTGGCCCACAAGCAAGAAGGGAGGTTACTGATAAAAAAAAAAATATTCAAAATTACGATTATATATCATTGTATTCTAAAGATTCTCGAAGTGCCGATATTCGTGATTAATATTCTTGATTCGAATTTTCGCGCTCAACACTAGTTGTGTCATGGTATACTCCCTCTGGCCATTGCTCCCTGGGGATCCAGCCAGGGGATCTGGACTTGATGTTAATTTACTGCTTAAACAACTGACTTCTCTATTTTATTTCTGAAACTTTTTAGAATGATATTGGAAGCCTCTGAAGCTGGCTCAACATACCTTGTTGAAAGGTGGTTTAAAGAAGCAACCCAGAAGTAAAAGTAGAAAACTCTCTTTACATAGTGCAAAATACAACTTGTGGCAAATCTAGCAATAGATGGCACTTGCAGGCACTTGTGGATATTGGTGTCCATGGTGGAATACAGGCTTGGAGTTAGACTGGACTGGCTGGTCTACGTGGTGGGTTTCTGAGCCATAGTCCCTCATCTGCAGCAGGGTCTGTAAAGCTGTGGTTTTGCTGATCATTCTGCTGTCTAAGCACACTAAGATTTTTTAAAGCAGTATTCTTTACTATGGCAATTTTCAGTAAAGGTCTCAAAGGAGCACTCATTAAGGTCCCCTGGAGTAAGAGCTCTGGCATGTGTTTCCTATCTCCTGCCAACCATTGCCAAGCATACCTCATACACAGCAGAAACATAATATGACTAGAGTTGAGTGAACTTCTGTTTTAAGTTCGTTTTCCAAAGTTCGGGTTCGGGTTATCCAAGCATCCCGTTATGGATTCTGCTACCACGGACCAAATCGGCATTTGGAACACGGAGTGAAGGACCTGGGGTGACGTCACCATCATGTGATCAGTGCAGGGGGCGTGGCTCACTACTGGATTGGATAAGAGGTCGTAGGCTACCACCTCCTATCTAATCCAGTACTGAGCCACGCCCCCTGCACTGATCACATGACGGTGACGTCACCCCAGGTCCTCCGTATTGTCCAAGGTTCGGGTTCATTGAAGAATCCCCTTATGGATTCCAAATACCGTTATGGTCCGTGGTAGTGGAATCCATAACGGGATGCTTGGATAACCTGAACCCGAACTTTGGAAAACGAACTTAAAACAGAAGTTCGCTCAACTCTAAATATGACGTTACAATACATAACAAAATTGCAGATACTCCAGGTCTGGAGTACTGTACAAGTGTAAAATGTCCCTACAGAACCACTAAATGAACAGGTTGCACCAATGTGAAGGTTCCTCCAGATTGAGAGAAAAAATATTTGTAACCACTCTCTGCTCCTCAAATTAGAGACCTTGCTCTATTAATTCAAAATCATCACGCATCGCACAAGATTTTGCACACGTTCTTCAATCAAGATGGCAGCGGCTACCCCTTTGCGCTCAGACATATAAGGTGAGTATTATTTTATTTTTTTGTCAACCCCTGGAAGGCCTCCATTTTTATATCAGATGACACGATCAGCGATGAACGCGGTGGCATCTGAGGGGTTCAATTATTGGGGGCGGTGCTATCGCTGTTCCCCATCATTGCACCCACCACTTACAAAGCAATATGGTTTGTGACAAAGTAATTTGTCACAAAGTGAATTTCTTTGTGAAATTTAACAAAGCAGCCAAATAGAAGTTCTTATAACTTCACTCAACACTAGTCATTAATATCATATCGGCAAGGGTCCGACTCCTGGCACCCCCCTGATCAACTGTTTGAAGAGAAGGCAATGCTCATATGAGCTCTGCCTTCTCTGCTTTGTTTACCTACTTGCCGCTCCAATTGCAGCACTGCCTTCTCTTCATACAGCTGATCAGCAGGGCTGCCGGGAGTCGTACCTCAGTTGATCTGACATTGATGGCCTATCCTGAGAATACTGTAGGTCATCAATAATAAAAAGCAGACAATCCCTTTCAAGGTGTTCTCCAGTAATTAAGAAAATGAAAATACTTAAATATTACTTCATTACACATATATTCCCATATAACTTTTATTAGTTATAATGGCTCGTTTTGTCTGGGGAGCAATCATTAGGAGAAATAAAATGGTCGCCCTCCTATTAGTGCAATATACGGCATATAATCTGTCCCAATCAAACAGGAGGACAAGTTACTTCACAACAGTGAGCTAAAGAGCTGCCTCATCCTCCTCTCCTACTTGTCAGGGATTATGATCCTGAATACAGTTTAATATGATCTTCAGCTGAATCTCTGTAGGAATGAAGTTCATGAGGAGACATGAAGTACAGAGAGGATGGACATGACAGACTGTGGTAATGAAGACTGCATACAAGTGCTGCTGCTCATTACTACATCCCCACCTCCTCTCTGTACTTCATGTCTCCTCCTGGACTCCATTCTCACAGAGATTAAGCTTAAAATCTTAAATCTTATCATCTGTATTCAGGATCATAATCCCTGACAAGTAGGAGAGGAGGATGAGGCAGCTCTTTACCTCAGTCTTGTGAAGTAACTTGTCCTCCTGTGTGATCAGGATAGGTTTTGTTTGTACTAATAGGATGGTGTCCATTTTATTTCTCCTGATGATTGTTCCCAGACCAAATGAGCCATTATAACTAATAAAAGGTATTTGAGAATATATTTATAATAAAGTAATATTTAAGTATTTTCATTTTTTTAATTCCCGGAGAACCCCTTTAAGGACAGTCCAAAATGTAAAAGATCTAGGGAGACCTGATACACAAGAATTTGGAGGGAGCATAAGGTTTATGGCGATGCAGTTGCCCCAGAGAATAGGAGAATTTTATGGATTGAATAATATCCTCGCCCAGTAGCGGAGAGGAGGGGGTATGTCCACATGCAGCAGGCCACCACACTCACCTCTGCTATAGCCAATGGTCACACAATTGTGGGTGGGTGGCTGGACTGCTTGGCCTTGTTCGAGGAAAACTTTTAGTGTTTGTTTATATTAGCCCTATTTTAGTTGGATCAAAGAAAAAGTCATGTGGAAGAATACATCCGCAAAGAGCTGGAAAATAACATAGAATGGAATTTCTTTGCTGTAGCCTCGTGGTTTCATATGGTCAGGGAATGAAATATAACAGATAAGAGATATGTGTATGTGTGTGTCTGTGTGTGCCTTTCAGGCTCCAAATAATTAGAATGTGCATCAAGATAAAATAAACGTCTTATTTTTATATTAGATGCAACAAGAGATGAAGAACATCAAAGATTTTAGGAACCTGCAAATGATTAAAAAGCACTTCCCTGGCAAAGATAAAATCTTGGCAGACATACAATGCACACATTTCTGGACAAAAATGTAAAATATTAAAGTTATGTTAACCCATTAAAATTAATGTCATATCATCCATAATCTCCCTCCTTACAGTTTATTACTAGAGCTGTCTATGGACAGACATCGCTTCGCAGCAGTGCACTTGTTCTCTGCATTAGACAAGCTGTAGGTAACCTTTGGTTTGTTCCAAACTGCAACTCCCAGCTTGTCCCATCATTGAAAGTCTGTGACAAAGCATGCTGGGAGTTGTCGACTATACCCGCAGGTAGCCTGTGCTTGGTTTAGAAAATAAAATGATGTGTTTGATTTTGATTTCTTTAAAACCATTGATTGTGAGAGGTCTCATGCAGACCATCTATATAGATGCTGAGAGATTGGATTTTTAATTTTATGAGATCCAAATAAGAAGAGCTAATTCTCATATTGTTTTACATTTTAGTCTTGTGGAAGAAAAAGCAAAAAATCTAATTTCACTCCTGACAGCTTGATGTTATTTTATAGCTTAAACAGACTTTTCTATTTAATTTCTGCAGCTTTTTAGAATGATATTGGCTCCATCTGAAGCTGGCTAAACGTACGTTGCTGACAGTTTATAGAAACCTGTTTTTTAGATCAGTAAAGCGAAAATGCAAAACAAAATGAAAATGGCTCTCACGTAGTAATGCATAATAGGTGCTGAAGCCAACAATATTTGTTATGTGTGCTATGGAGCGCTGCACCTGGTTTAGCAGAATTACAATACATTTGCCAATGCTTTACTCTTGTAAATATACCTCCTACAGCCCTGGATTAAAGTGGGCATATGCTTTATATAATCCACTCTCAGATGGCCATTAGTGCTTGTTGCTAAAGGTGAGCAAAGTTATCAAAAGTTTTGTTTGGCTGCTTAGCTGAATTTCACAAAGAAATTCCATTTGTTGCAAAGTACTTTGTCAGGAATCACATTCCATTATATGTAGCGGGTGCAATGATGGGGAACAGCAATTGCGCAGCCCCCGATCATTAAACCCCTCAGATGCCGCTTTCATCGCAAATCGCGGCATCTGACAATAAAATTGAGGCCTTTCAAGGGTTAATCAGGTAAAAAAAAAATACATACTCACCTCATCCATTTGTTTCGGACAAGGCGTCGCGGCCAGCTTGATTGAAGAAACTGCGCGAGATTGGTGCAGTGGAAAGGGGACAGCACCGCAACTGGCCAGTATACTGATGTGGTGACGTCTCACTTCAATCAAGAAGGCCACGAAGGCTTCTCTGCGAGCAAATGGATGATGTGAGTATGGTATTTTTGCCATTACAGGAAAAAAAGATTTTGTTAAAAGTGTACGGGCATTTCAATCAAGTTTTTCAGAGGACGATTGGTGCTCACTCCTCAGCACCCCCAATGGCTGTGGCAGAAGAAAAATTTAATAATAGCTATAAATGGAGGGCACTAAATAGCTGCCAGTAAACGGATATATTTTGGCGCAACTAGTTGTGACTTGAAATATATACACAAACACTGTCTATTAGCAAACAAATATACAACAATAGTGTGTAGCTACAAAACCAGCAAAAAAGGAAACAATGGAATACGCATAAAAGGCGAGTCTAATACACGCAACTATTAAATAATGTGCACAATAGAATAAACAGCAGCAGAAATAAACAAATAAAATCTCCGCAATAAATTAACTGCAAAAAGCCAGAATAAAATCATAAAAGTTCTAGTGGGATATCACATAGAAGATATTGCTTGTGATAATAGCTCTGGTATTTATATTTGTAGATGATTTTATTCTGGCTTTTTGCAGTTAATTTATTGCGGAGATTTTGTTTGTTTATGTCTGCTGCTGTTTTTTCCATTGTGCACATTATTTTATAGTTGTGTGTATTAGACTTGCCTTTTATGCATATTCCATTGTTTCCTTTTTTGCTGGTTTTGTAGCTACACACTATTGTATATTTGTTTGCTAATATACAGTATTTGTGTATTTCAAGTAATAAATAGTTGCACCAAATATTTGTGCCAAATTATATCCATTTACTGCTAGTGTTGATCACAAATTTTCGAATTGCGAATTTTAATTGCGAATATCAGCACTTCGAGAATTCGCGAATATTTAGAATATCGCAAAATATATTCACAATTTTTTATATTCGTAATGTCATTATTTTCTTGTTTGCGAAAATTCGCATTAAAAATTCACATAAATTAGCATAAAAATTTGCATAAGCTGGTATTTAAAAGGTATCTTTTAAATGCCAGTTTATGCGAATTTTTATGCTAATTTGTGCATTTCTTTATGCAAATTTTTGTGAATTTTTTATGCAAATTTTTGCAAACAAGAAACTAATGTCTGGAGATTACGAATTTGCGAATTTTCGAATATGTGGCGAATATTCGCCCAAATATTCGTGAAATATCCCGAATTCGAATATTGCCCCTGCCGCTCATCACTATTTACTGCCAGCTATTGAGTGCCCTCCATCTATAGCTATTAGGAAAAAAAGATTTGTTGCCATGAAGCACAAGGAAATTCATCTTAGTGGTGAAACAAATTTTTTCTGAAATTCAGATTGAAATCAATTTGTTTGACTTCGATTTGCTCAACACTACTTGTTGCACTAATATGTCAGACCTGGGGGTATCTTCAATTGCTTGTTAGATTATGTATTAATGTTATGACATGTTATGTTTCTGCCATGTACTCCAACAAAGGAACCACCCTGTTCCTCCCATCTTTGCCCTGTTCCTACTTCCTGCCAAGAGGGGGAGTTTCAGTGAGATAGCGAAGATGAAGAAAGCTGATGCCTGAGCTCCTTCTTCAGAGATTCTTAACTAGTTCTCCTGTGAGATGATTACTCCAGAGATTGCCAGAATAAAAAACACTGTTTACTAAAAAGCTTCAGCATGCTTAGTCAGCACAGTGATCAGCAAAACCACCACTTTACAGACCCTGTAGCAGGTGAGGGACTGCGGCACACATACCCATCACATAAACCACTTCCAGGACAGTCTAACACCAGGCCTGTATAACACTATGGACACTTATATCCCCAAATGTCTGCAAGTTCATTTTAATTGCCACCTAACCAGCCGGAATTGCACTTTGTACCTGCTGCTGCTGGAGGTACTGCAAGTTATAAAGAGAAACTGTTTTACCTCTACTTACGGCCTGATTCTTTAAACCACCTTTCCACTGCACTGATCACCAGGAAGCAACAGCCTGAGGGAGTGCATCGTGACACACCTCATCAGGGCCATTACCACTCCTATCCGCTGCACTGGTTCCTCAGGGGCTTGTTGCAGGTTCCCAACATCAGAGCAATTTCATGTGTCATGCTGAGACCTAGAACTAAAACCTTCAGATCAGCATTAAAGGGATTTTCCAGTCTACAGATATTGACTTATCTTCTAGATAAGATAAAAAAAAGAACAAATGCGTTGACTCGTTATAGCCCAATATGCAAAAGTATACAATTCTTTATTAACACAGAAATTAATTTAAAAGATTAAAAAAATCACATCAACAAGAAAAGTGCGGCGGTCCTGAGGATTTATAATGTAAATAAATAAATGGTCTAGACATGTATAGATCGCAGGTATAATAATGCAAGACCATATGTGTCTCTACAAAATATATACATGATCTAAGGGCAAAGGTAAGTAATAAGAGACACACAATAAAATCAACCCCCTAGTAACTGGGCAGTCACAGAGAAATACCATGTCTGACCTACCCCAACACGCGTTTTGGCGACCTCTTCCTCTGAGGGCAGCATTAGCCCTGTCAGGCACTGTATTTAAAAGAAGTGGCCACCAATCAGATGTTCAATTAGTCTTCATTACATGATTACCTACCGATGTTGGTATCGGCATCAAGATGAGCACCACTGTCTTCATTGCCCGACGGGATGTCTGTATCCAGCCGGAAGTGTGTAACAATCACCACAAATGTCACCCAGCTGCTAGGATACAGGCGTGCATCAGGAAATGGAGATCCATGCCCTTCACGCTCCATCGGCAGTGCATGATGGGCCAGACACTGTGACATATAGAATGAACAAAATTAATATTATTTTATAAAGAGTGAACATATGTGATCCTTATTAGCATGTATATAGATCATGCCAAGTGATAATGAAAGTCAATAAAAGTGAAATAAATCACTAAGAAATATATATATATATATATATATATATATATATATATGTGTGACAATACAACAGATGGACCATTAACTAAAAGAGAAAGAAAAATTAAAACAAAAAAATAAGGATAATACGTTAAAATCAGCCACAAAGTAAGGATAAATGAATTAGAAACATAATTTAAAAAATCTCAATAACCTCAGAAGAAAGGAGAAAACTCAGAACAAAATTAAGGCTTATAGTTTGCGTAGTATCCAAAGTCCATATCCACTTAGTTTCACATTATGATAGCCGTTTCATTACATTGCCTCCTAGCATTCCCAAATCAATCTGATCAATACTGTGTATCTTAAAATGTGCTGAATTACAATCATAAAACAATTTCAAATGCTTCAGAATTGGTTTTAACTTCGATATATCCTCACTCTCACTGGCACTTATGATATCATAAACATGTTCCCTCACAAGAACTTTGAACCCTCTAGTGGTAAGTCTGATTTTCTGGCATAAGCATACCGCATAATACATCACAGGTCTTGCAGAGCAAGTGATGCAGGCTACACAACTGACACATGGGGTGCACCCCCACTTTGGGCCTCGTGATTAGAAAACATTTCAGATGTGTTTTTTTTAATGATAAAAAGTTTTAACTAAATGGTCTTTTAGATTCTTGGATCTTCTAGCAACTAGTGATGGATATGGTGTCAAATACTTCTCCAAAATAGGGTCTGCCCTTACATTAGGCCAGATATTTTCTATTGTGGTCTGCATTTCCTGCCATTGTGAGTGGTATGTGGTTAATCTCACCATTTCACCTAAATCCTTCATTTGGCGTTGATGAATTAGATCGTGACGTGGAGTGTACTTCACTCTATTTTATTATTTTTTTTTATGGATCTCTTGCTCTACCCTCTTTCTAAAAAATTGGCAGCCATCTCACATTTAATAGTGAGATCCAAAAAATCTATTATTTTCAAGTCACATTTGAACGTCAAATGGATGTTATATTTATTACTGTTCAATAAACCATTGGAACCATTGAAAGTAAAAAAGTTATGGGACAGAACAAATTCTACCATCCCAGTAAGCCAACCAGCCATATTGGTTTCTATATTTCTCATTGATAGGAAGCAGGAGGCTGCTCTAATACCATCCTCATGTCAGATGCTGGTATAAAGCAACTCAACAACACACGTCACCAGCATCATACAGGGGTCCAAATGGATCCCATGCAATTTCTGGAGTAAGTTTGCTGTATCCTGTATATAGGACGGTAGATACTCCATTAGAAGTTTCAACATATGATCCAAAAAACTGAAAAATTCTCAAGGACCTCTACAACCATAAATTACAGGCCCAAGTGGTATGGTGGCATTCTTGTGTACTTTCAGTAGCAAATGTAGGGTAATGATTGTGGATTCATTGACCAACAAACCATCATATAGTTGTTGTGAAATAATTCCTTCATTTTTAGCCATATGCAGTAGATCAAGTAGACATTTGCTGAAAGAAAGGAGCGGACTAAAGGTGAGATTCTTGTAACAAGTACTATCCTTTATTTGGCGATATGCTTCTGCTTTGTACAGTACATTTATGTGGACATATCACCACACTTCCACCTTTGGCATCTGGTTTAAAATCACATCTTTTAAAGATTTTAACTTCTTCAGGCTCTTACACTATAAGATATTGATGACCTTATTGATGCGCTTACTCTCTGACTGCACCTACTGTAAGTGCCAGTGACTAGAAGCGGGGTTCTACCACATCTTCTGTCCTCTAAGTTGTAATAAGTATCGGTACGTGACACCATCACGCCTACCTGAACTTGATAATTCTCCTGATCCTTCAGTCCGGTAGAAGCAGTCAGGCTGTGTAGTTGGAAAATGTGCCTCGGCCGGCAGCACATTTCCTATTCAAAAAATCTTGCACTTCTAATCAGAGCGTTGGTGACAT
This sequence comes from Bufotes viridis, assembly GCA_033119425.1. Classification (NCBI taxonomy): domain Eukaryota; kingdom Metazoa; phylum Chordata; class Amphibia; order Anura; family Bufonidae; genus Bufotes; species Bufotes viridis. The sequence goes on along the minus strand of CM065592.1, from coordinate 97,854,506 downwards.
CATGCTAGCTTACAGCAACAGGAGCTGTTGTGGACAAAAAATCTGACGCATTTTGAAAGGATCGCCTTTCTTCCTCAAGGATAAAGTACTCCTGCCTGTGCTTCTCCTTATGAATCCGCAGACAAAGGGGGACAAAGGGGGAGGGATAGTTATTTTAGATAAGGAATTCTATCATAAGGAGGCATTAAAACTGCTGGGGGACACTCAAAGATACAAAAAACTAAAACAGGACCCTACTGCAACCTTGCAGAAAGAACTATAGGAATTAATTAAAATGGGTAAAATTACTCAAATCCTGAATAAAAATGAAATTGCCTTTATCACAAATTTACACCCCTTGATTGCCTTACTCTATTATCTTCCAAAGATGCACAAATCCCTCACAGAACCTCCGGGTATACCCATATTATCAGGTATTGACTGCTTGACTAGAAATTTGTCTAAATATGTGGACTACCACCTCCAACCCTGTGTATGTTGCATACCGGCTTACCTAAAGGATACCAAGTATGTAATACAAACTTTAGAAACAATAGAATGGGATCCAGAATATATAACAGGGACACTTGATATTAAATCATTATATACAGTTATTGAGAGCAAGAAGGGTTGCGATGCTGCTAAGTTCTTTTTACAAAGGTCAGGTTTTTATCCAACAGACCAAGTTGATTTTTGGGGGGAATGTATTTTATTTATACTTAATAAAAATTACTTTTTATACGAAGGGGAATATTATTTACAGACATGGGGTACCACAATGGGGACTAAATTCGCACCTTGCTTCGCTAATTTATTTGTCGTCAAATGGGAGGAATCAACAGTGTTCTCCCAAAGCGGGCTCGGTGCAGACTTCATCCTGTGGAGGCGCTTTATTGACAATATCATTTTTATATGGAAAGGGGCGGGAAACTAGACTTAAAAGCTTCCTGGAGGAAATAAACAGTAATGATTTTTTCTTGGAGTTCACACCAACATATAGTTGAACAGAGGTGAACTTTCTGGATCTAACCATTTTTATAGAAGACGGTAAATTACACACTAAAACATACAGTAAACCAGCAGATACTAAGAGCTTTATTGCCAGGAATAGTTGCCACCTGCGCCAATGGCTATTGAATGAACCAAAAAGCCAATTAATGAGGCATTTTAGGAAGTATACTTAACAAACACTGGGGAATCCTGAAATAAGATAAAACTATAGGTGGACATATCCCGAAAAAAACCTGTGTCATTTTCAAAAAGGCCGCTAGTATTGGGAATATGATAGCACCCACTATAAAAAATATGATCCCGAAAAGCACTGAAATTGGGAAAATAACAGGGATTCCAAACGAGTTCTTCCCATGTAAAAGATGCATAAGCTGCAGAAAACTATCAACCACTAGAGTTGGGCGCGAATATTCGAAGCGAGAATATTTATCACGAATATAGCAACTGCGAGAATTTGTGAATATTTAGAATATAGTGCTGTATGTTTGTAATTTTTAATATTTTTCTTTTTTCATCAGTAACCTCCCTCTTGCTTGTGGGGCCAATGAGAAGGCTGCAATGTCTTTGTCTGAGCTTAGCAACTAGCAACCAGTAGGAAAGTTGCCTACCCCTTACTATATAAGGAACCTCCCCAGCAGCCATTTTCTGTAGTCTAATCGAGTTCTGAGAGAGACAGCAGTGTAATTGCTGTGCTCTGTGCTTTGCTGTATATACAGTACATTCCAGGGATGGGCAAACTGCGGCTCTCCAGCTGTTGTAAAACTACAATTCCCACCATGCCCTGCTTTAGGCTGATAAGCTGTAAGCAGTCTTTGCATGCTGGGAGTTGTAGTTTTTCAAAAGCTGAAGAGCTGCAGTTTGCCCATCTCTGCATTAGACAGTTATCTTAGATATATAATTCAGATAGTTAGGGCAGTGATGGGCAACGTGCGGCTCTCCAGCTGTTGCTAAACTACAACTCCCACCATGCCCTGCAGTAGGCTGATAGCTATAGACAGGCTTTGCATGCTGGGAGTTGTAGTTCTGCAACAGCTGGAGAGCCGCACGTTGCCCATCACTGCCCTAACTATCTGAATTATATATCTAAGATAACTGTCTAATGCAGAGATGGGCAAACTGCGGCTCTTCAGCTTTTGAAAAACTACAACTCCCAGCATGCAAAGACTGCTTACAGCTTATCAGCCTAAAGCAGGGCATGGTGGGAATTGTAGTTTTACAACAGCTGGAGAGCCGCAGAGATATTCAGTGTAGGTTACATTGATTTATAGTGTAGCTGATTCGAGGTTCGAGTGCAGGGTGTTAGGTAGGGTTCTGCTGTCCATACATACATAGTGCTGTGATATCACCCAGTTGCACGTATTGCGCAAAAATATGCTCATCATTAATTGATGATTTTCGCAATCACGAATATATATTGGAGCTACATCTACCTGCATATATAAAGCTATTGTAATGTTTTGCCGTGCCAACCATTATCTCGAGTCTCAGTAAACTTCTAGCAGCTTGAAAAATGTACCCAAAGTGAACCACACTTGTATTGTGCCCGCATTATATTACATTACATACTATATATGTTACATTGCCGATTTTTTGCAATCAAGAAAATAACCGCGAATTTGCGAATATATGGCGAATATTCGCCCATATATTCGCAAAGTATGGCAAAATCGAATATAGCCCCTGCAGCTCATCACTATCAACCACTAAACCATTTTATAAAATAAAAGACAAAGAAGGTTCCTTTACACACACAATAAAACAACATATCAAATGCTAAAGTAAAAGTGTGATATATAAAATAATCTGCCCATGTGAAAAAATATTTATAGGCAGAACAAACAGACCACTACAGGAACGTATAAGGGAACACATATACAATATTGAGAGAAAATATGAGGGTCATCCCCTATCCAGCCATTACCTGGAGGTATACAACAGCAAGTGGAAAGGGTCATCAGTATGTGGCATGGAGAAGGTAAAAACTAGAAGGAGAGGAGGTGATTTAATAAAATACCTGTCACGCGCTGAGACTAGATGGATTTTCAATTTGAATAGCCTCGCACCCACTGGACTAAATAGTGAAGTGGAGCTATTCACATTCGACAACTGAAATTATGTTCTGTCTCCCTAATTTAAAGAATGCATTGCAATAACCTGATCTGAATAACCTCGCCCCAAAAGGATTCATAAGGAGAATCACAGAAGACTCAATCCCTGAGGAACAAAGGCGATCCTTTCGAAACGAGTCAGATTTTTGGTCCACGACAGCTCCTGTAGCTGAAAGCTAGCGTGACGTCACCATAGCTCTGATTAGGAGTGCAAGCTTTTTTGAATAGTTTCGCAACTACACAGCCTGACTGCTTCTACCGGACTGGAGGATCGGGAGAACTATCAAGTATTCACCACTACAAATCAACATCACAGACTCTCCCTTACAAGTTCAGGAAGGCATGACGGTGTCACATATAGATACTCATTACAACTTAGAGGACAGCAGATGTGGTAGAACCCCACTTCTAGTCACTGGCACTTAGGTGCAGTCAGAGAGTAGGCACAGGAATTCTTCATTTACTTTTTCTAATTGTCATTGTGGCACTGATCTTCCTTGGCCTTGCAGCATACTTATACATTTTTTCAAGTAACAGCGCAAGTAAACTTGTTTTATTTCTATATTCTGGATTGGTCATCAGTATCAGATTGGGGCATCAGAGCTAGAGAGCACCAGCAATATTGTAGCTGTGGGAGCTTGGTACTACAGCACAGGTTCCACTAAAGTAAAAGCTAGCAGTGCTGTAGTACCAAGCTCCAGTGGCTACAATGATAATGATGCTCAGTAGCTCCAGTGCTGACTTCCATTGATGGATCTACATAGACCAGTTGATCGTTGGGAGTCTGGGGTGTCAGACCACTGCCAATCTGCTACTAATGGCCAATAAGGATAAGCTATCACCCGTTTCATATGCATATCTGGTTCCTAAGAAGGTGCCTTTCATTGGTTGACATTACAAGAAGACCAATTTGGTATATTGTTCATATGTATGGGACCCAGATACCTATGTAGGAAGCCCTGCTTACTGTTAAAGGGAATTTGGCACCATAAAAATGCAGTGCAGTCTGCAGGAGCATGATATAGAGTGAGCATGATATATAGAGGAGAATCTGAGAAGATTGACATAAATAGCAAGATATTCAGTATAGCTTGTGATTTTAAATCTGTGCCCTTTTTATGATTAGAAGTCCAGTGGGTGGTCCTACTCACTGATTGCAGACCCTTAGTATCCTTAGTCATGCATAGTTAGCTGTCAATCATTCAGTAGAACCACTTACAACTGCTAAGCTCAAAAAGAGTAGACATTTATAGTAAATGTATAAATTGCAAGTTATACTGAATCTCTTCTCACAAAACTATATATCAATCAGCTCATATACTGCTCTATAACATATTGCCTGCAGATTACATTGCAGTTCCTGGTGACAGGTTCTCCTTAACTGTACAATTATGAAAAATAATAACATATATAAAATAAGATATGCTAAATATAATAAATCTAACTACACTCAATTCAGAGCATAACAAGATTTGAAAAGTTTAAGTAAATACCAAAAAGTTTTTGAACCCCATGTTAATGTATCTCTGTTCTATGTGATGCCTGGTGTGATCACACAATTAGAAAAGCAACATGTCTCTCGCCCTACAGCTGTGAGGGGGCTGGCAGATGTATCAATGTGTTTCTACTAATTTACCCAGGGGAAAATTAATCTTAGTGACTGCTCGCTGTGGGTAAAAAATAGCACAGTGTGCATTATACTAATTAGCTCAATTTAGTTTTAATGACAATGATTATGCTAATTTCATTGAACAAAGGTGTGCAGGAATAAGCACCATTTGTCAGGAAAATATCAGAAATATCGAAATTCTACATTTTTCGTACTCTTGTTTCAACTTTTATTGTAGTTTAGTGAGTGAAGTGATCCCTCATGTTAACTACATGACATGATGTGACAACATCATATTAGAAAATCAGAACATTTAGAAACAATAGGGCTCATGCTTCCAAATGTTCTGACCAAGGGCAGAACTGTCACAGTAGTCGACATAGTAGACAGGCCTCAATGGATGTCTGTCCTACATTACTGGTCCCCATTCCTCGGCCTTTGTTCTCCCAATCAGACAGCTTCTGGGCTGAGTAGAAGACAGCAGAAGCTGAGGATCATTCTCTGGCCTGTGCATTCTCCTACTCGGCAGGAGCAATTACATCACTGCATCATGCCTGCTGGTGAGAGTAGGATGTGCTCTGTTTTTCTAGGAAATGGGGCTAGTTGAGTATAAATTTTTTAATTTAAATTTTTTAAACCACAGAGGAAACACCCTCATCCTGCAAGTAGCAACAGTGCCAACTGGTTAGGGAGGCTAAATTTGTGTTAGGCAAAAAATACTGTTCTCTGTGAAAATTGCAAGTTACTTGTGTCACTGAGATTTTTTTGTGCAACAGTTGAAATTAGTAGTACTATTAGGCCTCATTTACAAGTCAGAGTTTTGGTCAGTGATTTTCATTAGTTATTGTGATCCAAAACCAGCATTGGAGCCTCTACAGACATAAGGTATAAGGGAAAGATCTGCACCTGTTCTGTGTTTAGACCCACACCTGGTTTTGGCTCAAAATCACTAATGGGCATCACTGACCAAAACAGTGTGAATGAGGCATTAAAGGTGTGCCCTTCAAAAATTTAGGACTACAACTATGTTACTATGTTACTATATTACTATGTTATTATGTGTTTGGTGATCAGAGACCACTCCCAATGATATTGCTAATGTTAGAGGTGTGCATATCTGTAGCTATTGGAGGCCAGCAGGAATTTTTATAAAAATAGCAGTATAGTGGTTGCATTGACTCTCAGAAGCACAAGGGCTATTACAGACAAGAAGCTGTCTCTGAAAAGTATGCTTAGATGGGTCATGTTTTGGTAGTGGGTAGCCTCCTTGCAAGTCATAGTGGCACAGTTGGTTTGGGCAGGAGCCATCAGCCTTTTAAGTGCAACCTAAACTTTTGGTGACTAGTTGTGTAGCTCACTGTCCCCTGGAAAAGACTGAGTTAGGACGGGTTCGCATTGGCGTTATTGAATTATGTTATAACCGAGTTATAACAGAATATAACAGAATTCAAGGAAGGAATGCAATACGGAAGCCTTAAAGAGGCATTCCATGCTCCGTCCTAATACATGTGTATGTGGGCACATAACTGTTCTATTTGGTTCCGTTAAATACGGAAGCCTTTAAGAGGCATTCCATGCTCCGTCCTAATACATGTGTATGTGGGCACATAACTGTTCTATTTGGTTCCGTTAAACATGACAGAAAAATTATTTGTTGTTTTTATTTTTTTCCTTTACGACATTTATTGCCACAGGAATTTTTTAATAATATTTGAATTGTTCAGACTATCCTGCAATACCTGATGTGTTTTTTTTATTACTAATATATTTTTATATGAAAAATTGGGATTTAAACTTTTTATATTTTAATGTTTTTTTATATTTTACTTTTACAGTAATAGCTTTTAACCTGGGATCCCTTGTCTTATTCACCCTAATATACAAACAAAAAAAATGCAACAGCACTCTGGAACCAGAACTCTGCCCAAGATAGAAGCTGTAAGAGGACATTAGTGTACGTTTTGATCAAAAGGTAATAAGCCACTCGCCGCGCCAAGGCTGTCCCGTGAGTGGTCCTAACGCTAAATCTGACCTGTTATGGGCCATGACAGCCACATAAAATCCTCCTAACGCTGAATCTTACCTGTTATGGGCCATGACAGCCACATAAAATCCAGGGAGTGTGGGCCCAGCATGCATGCTGGGATAAACCATACTTATTAACCCTTTCTGGTGCTGTAACAGCCTCCATTAGATCCAGGGATGCAGGTACCAACATGCATGCTGAGCCCACTGTGCACTCCTCCTGGAGCCAGATGGCTACTAGCAGGTACTGTGAATGCACGGTCAGCTTTATACTTACTCTGATTAAAACCAGCCTCTAGGGCAGACAAACTAGTCAGGTGTGCACAACTGAAAAGGAGGTTGCCACACCTCCAACACATACTAAACAGAAACACAAGGGGGGGTCAGTCAGCACGTCCCTGTATGCAGGTGCACGTAGCTATGGCAATTATACATACAAACAAAAAAAATGCAACAGCACTCTGGAACCAGAACTCTGCCCAAGATAGAAGCTGTAGGAGGACATTAGTGTACGTTTTGATCAAAAGGTAATAAGCCACTCGCCACGCCAAGGCTGTCCCGTGAGTGGTCCTAACGCTAAATCTGACCTGTTATGGGCCATGACAGCCACATAAAATCCTCCTAACACTAAATCTGACCTGTTATGGGCCATGACAGCCACATAAAATCCTCCTAACGCTGAATCTTACCTGTTATGGGCCATGACAGCCACATAAAATCCAGGGAGTGTGGGCCCAGCATGCATGCTGGGATAAACCATACTTATTAACCCTTTCCGGTGCTATAACAGCCTCCATTAGATCCAGGGATGCAGGTACCAACATGCATGCTGAGCCCACTGTGCACTCCTCCTGGAGCCAGATGGCTACTAGCAGGTACTGTCAGCTTTATACTTACTCTGATTAAAACCAGCCTCTAGGGCAGACAAACTAGTCACCCTATATATAGATAGATATAGATCTATTAGGGTGAATAGAACTTTCACTCTTTCGTGCACAGCTTAGCAGGGAGCTTACCATAGCAGACTGTCATGGTAACAGATGGGAGTCCTGCAATTTCATTGCGGGGGCTCCGATTGGAAGGCAGATGGAGCCACATCCCTCCGACTTGCCTCACAGATGCCACGATCGGTGTTGATCGCGGCATCTGAGGGGTAAAATGACGGGTTTTAGCACGATCGCCACCAGGTGTCTTCTGTATGATACAGCCGGCACCCAGCATGTATGGAGCAGGCTCACCACAGCAGCCCGCTTCATACAAGCCCTCAAGCACTGTGACGTACTGGTATGTCTAAATGGTTGAAGGGGTTAAGGTAATCTCTGCATGAATTTGTATTTTACATTGTCATCTTCCCGTTAACTAAGTTTTAACAGTCTACAGATTTTAACTCCAGAATTAGTATGGCTAATTAGGTTGCTAATTAAAATCTTTGAATTTTCCTGATGCAGTTTCTTGTGTAATTAAAATGAACATGATATTTTCACATCTCTAACCTGGTTGGCCTCTTATATCTTCAGTGTCTTTTCTGAATTTAATTTCTAATCAATTGCTTGATCGATCGATCCACTGTGTCTAATATCTATCTATCTATCTATCTATCTATCTATCTATCTATCTGCAGCACAGTCAATAGGGATGTGGATGCAATCCCTTAGAGACCCTGGGAAGGGGGTCTACTGTGATATCCAAATAAACGAAAGATGAGGCAGCACTACAATGGGGCCTTGGTCAAGCTTTGACAAAGGCCCCATTGTGCTGGGCTGAAACTTTGCAGGGGAATAAATTGGGTCTAACACATTTTTTCACTGTCAACTGAAGTGCTGCCTCATCTTTTGTTTATTTGGATATCTATCTATCTATCTAGGCAGAATTTCCATGAAACAAATTCGGTACAAGTTTGATACACAGGCAGACAGAAAAAACACACTTTCACTATGACTAACAAGCTAGAATACCTAAAGCTCAGCCACCTTTCCCTAGGGGAGGGGGCCTTAAATACCCAGAAGTGACCTAGGATGTAGAAGACTAATGATGCTAGCGTGCTGCCCATTTAATAGCCAATCGGTGCATAAGCAGTAAGACTTTACAGGAGGGTGCAAACTGCCACCAGCAATAGGCAACATGGGACTCTGGTTGATGGGTTTTTGCATGCACAGTAGGCAGAGGAAGGCAAACAGGTCCAAACTGCCAGCACAGTAAAATGAAGAGCAGAGCAAGTGATGTGGTGTCCATACCGGTAAAGAGGAGTGGCGCAGTGGCGCACACAGGCTGTCATTGTAAGGGCGGGTTTGCATCAGCGTTAGTAATTATAGTGTTCCATTTTTTTACGCTATGTATGTCGGAAAAAAAGTCCTGTCGACACACTGGGGAAAAAAACTGAACTGTTATTTGTGCCTAAAGAAATGTATTAGGATGGAGCAAAACAGAATGCCGGTTAAAAAGTTCCATTTTTCATTCCATCCTAAAATTCATTATATTCCGTTACAACTCTGTCATAACAGAACACTATAATGGAATTACTAATGCAAACCCGCCCTGACAGTGAGAAAAATAAGTCAGACCGCCTGTCATGCTAAAAGTCGAAAGAGGAGGATAATGGCCAGGACAGAAAGTAGTGGAGTCACAGAAGTGACTTCAAAATTTATATCCAGAAGACCATCCACCATATACAAAAATTGTGAGCCACACTGGGGACAATATCTAAACTGAGTGATGAAAATCTCTGAACAGTGCTTTGGAATATGCTGGTGCTATGGAAGCAACAATGGACAAACAACTAAATAAAATAGGGAAGTGAATACTGTATGCCTGAATTAATGAAAATGCAATGTGATCAGCAAATTCCCCCCAATTCTGGCTTGAAAGTTAAGGAGGTGCTCATATGATTGACTGACAGCTATATCTGTATTCACAGTCATAGAAGGAAGGTTGTCAATCACTCGTAGGACCACCTCCTTAACCTCAAAGCCCAGAATGAACAGAAATTCAATGAATAACTTAAAGCGGTTAGCCAAAGCTGTAACCCCCCCCCCCTCCCCTCCCCTTGCACACACACACACACACACACACACAATGCCTGGGCCCGTCACAAAGACAAACACAAATCTTACCTGGTCCCCAATGCCAGTGTCCTTCCGGATCCCTATACGGCCATTGCTAAATCTCCCCGTGGAGCGGTGACCATTCCCCTTGCGTCATGGGTGATTTCACACATGTGTTGCAAGTGGACAGGTCACTGTCATGGCCTGCTATTGGGTACACCTCTCCAAGGATGGAGGCATCAGGGACAAGGTAAGTATTGTTTGTATGAGGTGCCCAGGCATTGTGTGCCTGTGTGTGTGTGTGTGTGTGTGTGGGGGGGGGGGTTATGACTTTCAGGTATTCTGAATCTTTTCCTATAAAACTATATAGCAATCTGCTCAGCTCCTCCTGCTATATAACATGTTGCCTACAGCTTAGACAACATGTTAAACAAGACAGGTTCCCTTTAACAAGTCTCTGTGTAGCTCCTCATTACCACATTGTATACTGGAATTGGCTTCCCTACAATTTTTATCACTAAATCCACCAGATGTGCAAAGTGGGTTTTAATAGAGGCTAGACACTAGCTTTTCCCTTTCTAGTTGTTTTGTGGGTAATTAGAGCTAGTGGTCAACTAGCTATGGTCTATTAATGGATGTGTGCACATAACTGTTCCAATTGATTCCGTTAAACATGACATAAAAATTATTTGTTTCTTTGGGGGGAGTGCCTAAATTTTTATTTTTTTTTGTATTTTTTTCCTTTACGACATTTATTGCACAGGAATTTTTTGATAATATTTGAATAGTTCAGACTATCCTGCAATACCTGATGTGTTTTTTTTTATTACTAATATATTTTTATATGTAAAATTGGGATTTAAACTTTTTATATTTTAATGTTTTTTTTATATTTTACTTTTACAGTAATAGCTTTTAACCTGGGATCCCTTGTCCTATTCACCCTAATATAGATCAATTAGAGTGCATAGAGCTTTCACTCTTTCCTGCACAGCTTAGCAGGGAGCTTACCATAGCAGACTGTCATGGTAACAGATGGGAGTCCTGCAATTTCATTGCGGGGGCTCCGATTGGAAGGCAGATGAAGCCACATCCCTCCGACTTGCCTCACAGATGCCACGATCGGTGTTGATCGCGGCATCCGAGGGGTTAAATGACGGGTTTCAGCACGATCGCCATTCCCCATAATTTCGGCCAGGTGTCTTCTGCATGATACAGCCGGCACCCAGCATGTATGGAGAAGGTCACCACAGCAACTAGCTATGGTTTAAGGGATGTGTTTGTAAGTGGAATATTTAAAGAAGACCTGTTGCTACATAATGCAGTGCAATCTGCAGGCAGCAGGTTATAGAGTGTAACGGACAGTGGATGTATACGCACTGTGCCAGCTAACCAGTTTGACTTTGGGCTAAACCTAAGGGCATATTCCTGGCGGTTTCCTAGTATGCAGCCTTATACCCCTATACAAGGATCTTGATTTTGCCACAAGGAACCAACCAGGCTGCTACCTCCTAGAGTAGTCCTGGTGTAGTTGGCTGCTGACCCAAGGGGGTCAGAGGCACCAGTGCAAAGCATCAAGGACTCGGGCATAAAATGGAGTCTGAACACAGTCCGAAGTCAGGGCAGGCAGAGTATGAGCATAATCCAGGTCACAGTTCCAAGGTCAGGGCAGGCAGCAAGAAACAGAATCGTCAGACAGTCACGGTTGGGTACACAGGTACTCAAACGAGAGATCATCTTCTTTCCCAGGCAGCTGACTCTCAAGGGGTTCTGCCAATGTTTTCCCCACAAGACCTGCATTTGATTCCCACAAGTGCTTTGTATGCAGTAAAGTAGGGAATATTAGCACTACCTGCCCAGAGAGGAAGAAAACCATCCTTTTGCCCAAACCACCTATTTCAAAATCTATCGTTTTGTGTGTGGATGGGAGGTAAGAGAAACCCAGTGGAAATACGCAGTCTGTTAAAATGGGCAACACAGTCACTGTAGTACTGAAATACAATGGGTCAGAAAAGACTCTGGTCCGATCAGAACTTATACATGCTGCAGATTTGATCCCATGGAAAACACAGACTATTACTGGGATTGGAGGAGTTAGTCAGGCTTTGCCCATGGCCTGGGGATACATTGATTGGGGAACAGGGAGATGCTGACAGATGAGGGGACTCAGTTCATGTCAACCCTAATGCAATGCCTCTGTAAGAAAATACAGGTGCAACATCTGGTAGCCAGTGTTTACCACCCCCAGACCAATGGTCTGTGTGAATGATTCAATGGACCCTCAAGCAGATGCTCAAGATGTTTGTGGAGCCTCAAGGATGAGACTGGGAGCAAAACTGCTACTTGCTTACAGAGAAGTGCCTCACCCTTCGGGTTTCTCACCCTTTGACATACTGTATGGAAAATGAGTACGGGACTCTCTAGATCTCATAAAAGAATCCTGGGAGGGAGAACTGGTCACACCCGATATCTCAGTCATTGATTATGTCCTTAGATTCCAGGAGAGGATGCAAACCCTGACAGGTCAAGTAAATGAAAACATGGTCCAGGCGCAGGCTAGTCAGAATAGGTAGCTTGATCAAAATGCCAGGGAGAGTTTATGAAGTAGGTCAAAAGATGTAAGTACTAGTTCCTATACCCCAAATCAAACTTAAGGCTGCATGGGAAGGTCTGTATCCCATTCAACAAAGCCTAAACCACATGGACTATGTAGTCATCAATCATGTTTTCAAAAAACACAAAGTTTTTCATGTAAACATGATGAAAGCGCATGTTGATTGGATTATGTGCGCCCTGCCAGTCTGCAGTTTACCAGAAGAAGGGGAGAGTAAAAGTCTATTAGACCTAGTAGCCATAACTCAGCAGGAGGGATCCCTTGAGGATGCCCAATTCAACCCACAAGAAGTCCACTGCCAAGAAGTCCCAGCTATGGGTGGTATTTATCCCTTTCTTATCTTCCTTCTCAGGGAAACCTTGGAGAACCCAGCTCGTAGTCTACCATGTGGACACTGGAGATCACCTCCTATACGACAATCAGCCTGTTGAGTCTCTTTAGAGGTACAAACTGATATGAAGAGAGAGATAGGTGAGATGTTAAGTCTGGGCATTAAACAGAATTTGCATTGGGTGTGGGCCTCATCTATAGTAATTATACCCAAGAAGGATCAGATGACCAGTTTTTGTGGGGATTATAGGAAACTGAATGCCATCACTGTGTGTGATGCATACCCAATGGCCTACATAGAAGTGTTACTGGATCAGTTCGCCAGTACCAAGTACATAAAGATTATGTACTTGATAAGGGATACTGGCAAATCCCAATGTCCAAGGAATTACAGGAGAGGTCTGCCTTCATCGCTCCTTTTGAGGTCTGTGAGTACTCCATAATGCCTTTTTGAATGAAAAATGCATCTGCCACTTTCCAGAGCTTGGTGTACCAGCTAATTGAAGAGTTTTATGGGTTTTCAGTGGCTTACCTGGATGACATTGCTCAGTGTTCAGTCACATCTTAGAGGATCACCTGACCCACCTGTCCCAGGTGATCAAGTGAATCCAAACCTCAAGTCTGACAATGAAGCCTGGGAAGTATCAGATAGCCATGATAGAGGTACAGTACCTTGGACACACATAGTGAGTGGAGGGACACTGAAACCAGAAGAAGGGAAGGTAGATTCCATCACATCATATTCTTGGCCCAATCACAAAACCAAAAAGCAGTCCTTTTTATGGACTGCAGGGTACTTTAGGAAGTCCGTTACTAACTATAGCACCCTTGCTAACCTTTAACTGACCTCACTAAGAATAAATTTTAGTGAACCAAAAACTAAGCTGTAGAGACCAGTGTCAGGCAGCTGCTGCCAAGGCCAATAAGATAATGGGTTGCATCAAAAGGGGCATAGATGCCCATGATGAGAACATAGTCCTGGCACTTTACAAATTACTAGTCAGACCACACATGGAGTACTGTGTACAGTTCTGGGCTCCTGTGAACAAGGCAGACATAGCAGAGCTGGAGAGGGTTCAGAGAAGAGAAACTAAAATAATAACTGGAATGCGGGGACTACAGTTCCCTAAAAGATTATCAAAATTAGGGTTGTTCACTTTAGAAAAAAGAGGACTGAGGGGAGTTCTCTATTATTTACCTGCTTCACCCATGTATTCCAGTACCTCTAGTTTTCAGTGTCCAGTTCAACTATACCGCTTATGCTCCTACCCAATGTCCAGCTTGTTTGCCCTGGCCTGCCTACTTATGTCTTCATGTTTCTGTACAGACTGGACTCCAAGTTACCAAAAACCTGTCTAAGTGCTTTTTCACACATATCTGTGGTTTTGGTCCATTTCCAGCATCCTGAGTTGCCAGTACTTGCACCGGAATCTCTGACCCTAGTGGGTCAGCTATCAACCACACCTGGATTATCCCAGATGGTAGCGGTCTGTTTGCTTCTCCACACCTAAGTCCAGATCTCTGTACAGGGTTAAATGGTGAATACCAGGGAAGCACCAGAATAATATCCTTAGGCTTACCCCTAAGTCAAACCGGGTGGTTGGCACAGTGGGTCTACACTCACCGATCCATAAAAACAAAACTCCATGTTGTAGATTTATCAAAACTGGTGTAAAGTAGAACTGTTTTATTTGCCCATAACAACCAATTAGATTCCACCTTTCATTTTTCAAAGGAGCTCTGAAAAATAAAAGCTGGAATCTGATTGGTTACTATGGGCAACTAAGACAGTTCTACTTTACTCCAGTGTTGATTAATATATCCCATATTTTTTACCATGATATTTTCTTTTTCCATGATTTATCACTTATATTCTGCCCTGAGCAGGGTATTGCCCTCGTAAGAAAGTATAATCGTTAGAACACTGACTTCTTAAGAGCAGAACAAGAAGCCTGACTCCTCCATGGAACACGTGTCAATCAATTCTCACCCAGCAGCCTAATCTAAAATAAAACTATTCCGAGTTGCTTTGAGGAACAATTACTTTGAAATCTGTCTCTGAAGAATAATGGATGATTGAATGCCAAATGAGGAGTCTGCATATACTGTAAAAGTTCTTTGTGTTTTTAGAATAAGCATTTTAGTTTTATGATAGAAGCTGCAGCTATAAAGAGATTTCTTTAACCCATCTGTTACTCCAGGTGTTACAGAAGTCAATATAATTGGATATAAATGTGCATATGACTATGTGCAGCTTATACAGTTTCATTATGTCTAGGTTTCTTATTCTCTGTGTCTATTTAGGTCTTTTTCTCATATGGTGTCCTCAGGCTATAGGAAGAATCACTTACTGTTCTCTCACTGTCATGAAATCATTTAAGCCAGATTAATAAACATCTTAAGTAGTGTTGAGTGTGAATATTCAAATCGCTAATTTTAATCGCGATAATCGCCACTTTTAAGAATTTGCGAATATTTACAATAGTGCTATATACTCGTATTCGCGAATAGTGTTAATCGCGAATATTATAATTGTGAATTTATTGCGACTTTATCACGAATTTAACCTGGATATAGGCACGTAGCAACATTGCCTATGCCAATCATCACTAATCTTAAGGCCCCATTTATACAACTGTAGTGTCGCCATGCCAGAGTTGTGGACGACAAAGGGTCCCAAAACATGGCTAGCAGATATGTGAACTCTGCATCAAGATCTCGCAATCCGTAAGATACTGCGAAAGATAGGACATGTTCTATCTTTTGCCGAGTGAAGGCAGGAAGGGCCGTGAGCTTAAAGGTCCGTGCCTTCGCACCGTAAAAGATAGAACGTGACGTATCTTTAGTGAAGATACTGCGGTTTGTGGTCCACAACACGGGCATGGTGCACTAGGGTCATATGAATAGGACCTTAGCATTGTGATTTTTTTTATAGTATCCTATCACAGCAACCAGATTTACTCTTAGTCATCAGTGACTGATTACTTTTTCTTTCACATGAGCTGTGGCTGGCCTTGCACTAAAGCGGGGATCACGAACCTACAGCTCTCCAGCTGCTCTGAAACTACAACTCCCAGCATGAACACTTAGACTACTTTCACATCTGTGCTTTGTATTCCGGTATTGAGATCCGGCAGAGGATCTCAAAACCAAACTAAAACGCTTCAGTTTTGTCCCCATGCATTGTCAATGGGGACAAAACAGATCAGGATGCATTCCTTTCCGGTTTGTTCCGTTTTGTGACCGGACACAAAACTGCTTCAAGCTGAGGTTTTGTCTCCGGTCTGCAAAACCGAACAAACTGGATCCAGCACTAAAAACAATGTAAGTCAATTGTGCCAGATCCTTTTTTTCAGATTATAAAAAAAACAAAAAAAAACGGATCTATCACCCATTGACTTACATTGTTTTTAGTTAGGGATCCGGTTTGCTCAGTTTTGATTTAATATAACCGCATTTGAATGGAACGGATGCAACCTGATGTATTAAAATTAAAGGAAATGTTTTGCTCTGGTTTTGAGATCCTCTGCCGGATGTCAAAACTGGAATAAAAAGCACAGATGTGAAAGTAGCTTACCTTGACTGTTCTTGTAACTCCCATAGAAGTGAAAGGAGGATTCTAGGAGTTAGGGTTGGAAAGAGTCTAACTGTAAATACAATTAATTATGGTGCCCACATAACAGTACTATACATTACCCAAGTAACACTTTCATACAGTTACCTTAATAAAAATCCTTCACAATGCTGCCTCCACAGTAGTACATAAAGTTCCACATAATATAGTCTAATAGTATAATAATTGTTTCCTACATAAACAACTATGCAATTTATATTAAGTTATATTAATTTACACAATAAATATATATATGTAAATTAATTTATATTAAGATTTGTAGCGGTCACAAGCCATGGGTGCCAGAGAGCCCTTCAACGGGGTGACTGGGGAGCACACAGGTTAACCAACCCAAAGGCTAACAATGGCTATAGCTATGATTTGAAGGGGTTGGGTCACGAAACATATTCTACATTTTTCAAACCAGCACCTGGATCTGAATATTTTTGTATTTGCATATATTTAAAAATGTAGTATAGCCAGTGAGCTATTCAATGAAATGTATCTGTATAGCGCCACCTGCTGTTTGTTTAGACACTGTGGTAGTTATAGGGAGTGAGCTGCAGCAGAAAGGACACCCCTAATGAGCTGCCAGGCTGAAGATAATCTAGCTGAACAATTGAAGCAATGAATGGAGAGATCACTGGACCCATGTGAGGTACAGGACTGGTTCTAGCTTTGTTAGAAACGTCTTTTACATCAATCATGGCATAATCTCTTTAAGGTGGCATTTTATGTACATATTTCCTCATTTCATGATATGACTGCTTTTCAATTGAATTGGTTAGCTGGGCACTTATATTTCAGGCATAGAATTAATCAGACCTCATGGTAGGGATCAACAAAATCCCTTCCAACTTCCAGTTGATAAAGATGACGTGGCCTTACAGTAGATTTTCCCTTCATCTGTATTTTATATAGAGAGGATATATGTTAGTTGGAGCACTTTCCACTAGTCTCAAAGCAACCGTATGTGCCTCCTCCAAGGTAAGCCTTGTTTCCTACTGCAGATTAGATATTTAATACATTTTATACAATATTTCCTTTATGGAATAAAAAATAAAAAAACTGACTTGTTGCCATGAGTTTTCTGCATGAAGATAGAATTGTGAGCAGCAGCACACTGAGCAGCATGACAGTGGTGACAGGTTCCCTATTGTCGGAAAAGTATTACTATAGATTGAATAGGATGCTTCAAAATTAGTATCGCTGCAATATACAAGCAATAAAAATAGTGCTCATTTTTCCATGTACATTACATTTTCCTCTCTGGTAGCGCCGCCTGCTGTTCCTTCTTCTGGTCCACATTCTCCTGCGTTTAGTGGTGGGCTGACATGCTCAGTAGCTTCCCTGCTCCCTCCCTCCTCTCAGTGCTGGAGCACTGATCTCATAGGGTAAGTGATCCAGACACATTTCATTCATCCCTAAGTTCTAAATTCCTATAAGTAAGTATATTTCTCTCTCTATGGCTATGGAGAAGGAAATTGTGAGGGCGTTACATACCATATAAATCTCTAGTTCTATATGTGAGATAGTGTAGAGCAAATTCATCCAGACAAAGTGAAATTCTATTTGCTGTGAATCCGAATTTCCTTGTGCTACATAGTAGCAAATCTATTTTTCCTGAATGGTGGTGCAAAAATATAGAAAAGAATCATACTTACTTCATCCACTAGAGCTCAAAGAGCCGGCCACTGCCATCTTGATTTAAGATCTTGTATGAAATCCCATGTGCGGCGATGTATGATGTCACCACTCCGGCCGATGTGATGATGTCATCTTGGCCGAGCGAGATTTAGTGCTAGATTGTCAATCAAGATGGCAGTGGCCTGCTCTTTGTGCTCAAACAGATGAGGTAAGTATGATTTTTTTTTTTAAAAGGATGAGGGTATTATTTTATAAATTTTTTTTGTTTAACACTGTAATATTGCTCTTAGGGTTGAGCGAACCAGAACTGCAAAGTTTAGGTTTGTACCGAACTTTGCGAGTTCGGGTACCCGAACCCGGACTTTTTCACTGAAGTTTTGGTTCGGTGTTCGGGTGATTTTATTATTTTCCGTTATAGCATTGTTAGAAGGGAAAAAAAAGAGAAGTTTGGGTCCCTATTTACTTTAATGGGGTCCGGGTTCGGTGTTTGGGTCAAGTTCGGGTCCCGAACCCGAACTTTGACCTCATGTTTGGCCGAACTGAACTTAACCGGGTTCGCTGATCTCTAATTGCTATCAGATGCTGCTATTAGCTATGAACATGGCATCTGAGGGGCACAATGATGGGGGCACACAATCGCCACTCCCTGTCATTGCACCCATTACTTACAAAGAAATGTGCTTTGTGAAAAAGTAATTAGTCTCAAAGCAAAAAATTTTTTTAAATTCAGAGTAGCAGCAGAATCAAATTTTTTAATACTTCGCTTATCACTATTTGAGAAGCTATTGTTTATACAGGGGAGGAAGGGATAAATAAAGGTTAATTGCAATGTATCTTAGAAGATGCAGGATCTTTATGAGCTGCTACCTGCCCACAGAACGGGAATAACGTCTCCAGATAAGCAGATAAATAAGTAAAACAAGTTTTAAATTGATAGGATAAAGAGATTGTCCATTTTCCCTGTGGGTGTAACAGAGACAAGGTCTGTGACCTCGCTCTATAATACAGAGTATACAGCTACCTGCAATGAATCTGGTTCTGGTGGGTCAGGCTTCCATAAGTGGACACTGTAGGGAAATGTCTGGAATTTGCCCTCAGCAATTCACCAGGGTGACTCCCATAAGAAAGGGTTGTCTGAGGTGAGACAACCCCTTTAAAAACATCCTGCTGCATTTACTGGCGAGGACTATATATGGTGACATTTAGAGATGAGCGAATCGAAGCTGACGCAATGGAATTCGATCTTAATTTCAGGAAAAATTAGTTTCGCACTGAAGTTGAATTTCCTCGCAATTTGTGGTAACGAATTGCATTTTTTTCTAAAATGACTGCTGCACGTGTGAGGATATGGGGCAAGGAACTCTGGGAAGGCGGGATCACCCATACTGACATGCATGCAGCCAATTAGCAGCCAGCCAGCCCTGTGATGTTGGGGCGCCAATAAATAGCGCATAATAACGTACTTAGTGTAGGGAGAGACATGTCAGCAGGCGCTAGGGACAGTGATAGGAAATGATTGTGGTTAAAAAAAAAACGGTTTACAAGTGCAGGGAAAGATTATTCAAGGTGTACGGAAAGGATAGGGAGGAATCCTTCTGCCAGCATTTCTGTTGAACAGGGTTCAGTCGGGGTGTTGACAGCCTAGGTAATTGGAACAATCCAATTACACTTTGCTGCACTGACTGGGGATCCAAATTGACATTATCCAGCTCTGTAATTCCAGCAAACCGTTCTTATTAGGGTGCAAGTGCTGTCTGATACAGACATTAAGAGGGTTTATTACAAGGAAATATTTTTACGTTTTATTTGACCTCGTGCGAGCAGTTATATGTTCTAAAGCATTTTTTGGCTTGTATTAGTGGGAAAAAATTGAATATTAGCCATTGTGTTGTGAAGTGCTAAAATTACAGACCTTTTTGTCGTGCATTAGTGGCAAAAGTAAAATGTATTTGCCGCTCAGCGGTGCAGTTATCTGTTCTAAAGCCCTTTTTTTCATGTATTGGTAAAAGTAGAAAAGAATTAAGCCTAATTGCCGTTCTGCGGTGCAGTGATATATTCTGAAGGCCTTTTTGCTGTGTATTAGTGGGGACATAAAAATATATTCGAAGTTCATCGTTGCACTTATCTGTTGAAATGCCTTTTGTGTAAAAGTTGAAGAAATGAGGGCCTAATTGCCGTTCTGCTGTGCAGTGATATATTATGAAGGCTTGTTTGCCATGTATTAGTGGTGACATAAAAATATATTCGCCGTTCATTGTTGCACTTATCTGTTTAAAAGCCTTTTGTGTTGTGTAAAAGTTGCAAAAAATTAGGGCCTAATTGCTTTTCTCTGGTGCAGTGATATAGTCTAAAGCCCAGTTTTCCGTGTATTAGTGGCAAAATAAAAATATATTCGACGTTCATCATTGCACTTATCTGTTGAAAAGCCATTTGTGTAAAATTTGAAAAAAATTAGGGTCTAATTGCCATTCTGCCGTGCTGTGATCTATTCTGAAGCCCCGTTTGACGTGTATTAGTGGCAAAATAAAATATATTCGCCATTCATCGTGGCACTTATCTGTTAAACAGCCTTTTGTGTAAAAGCTGAAAAAAATTAGGGTCTAATTGCCGTTCTGCTGTGCAGTGATATATTCTAAAGCCCTGTTTGCAGTTTATTTGTGGTGAAATAAAAATATATTTGCAGTTCATCGTTGCACTTATCTGTTGAAAAGCCTTTTGTGTTGTGTAGAAGTAGAAAAAGATTAGGGCCTAATTGCCATTCTGCGGTGCAGTGATATATTCTGAAGACCTTATTGCTGTGTATTAGTAGTGATATAAAAATATATTCGCTGTTCATCATTGCACTTATCTGTTGAAAATCCTTTTGCATAAAAGTTTAAAAAAATTAGGGCCTTACTGCGGTTCTGCAGTACAGTGATCTATTCTGAAGCCCTGTTTGCTGTGTATTTGTGGCAAAATAAAAATTTATTCTCCATTCAGTGTTGCACTTATCTGTTTAAAAGCGTTTTGTGTAAAAGTTGAAAAAAATTAGGGTCTAATTGCCGTTTTGCTGTGCAGTGATATATTATGAAGGCCTGTTTGCCATGTATTAGTGGCGACACAAAAATATATTCGCCGTTCATGATTGCACTTTTCTGTTGAAAAGCCTTGTGTGTTGTGTAAAAGTTGCAAAAAATTAGGGCCTAATTGCTTTTCTCTGGTGCAGTGATATAGTCTAAAGCCCAGTTTTCCGTGTATTAGTGGCGACATAAAAATATATTCGCCGTTCATCATTGCACTTTTCTGTTGAAAAGCCATTTGTGTAAAAGTTGAAAAAAATTAGGGTCTAATTGCCGTTCTGCTGTGCAGTGATCTATTCTGAAGCCCCGTTTGACGTGTATTAGTGGCAAAATAAAAATATATTCGCCATTCATCGTTGCACTTATCTGTTGAAAAGCCATTTGTGTAAAAGTTGAAAAAAATTAGGGCCTAATTGCCGTTCTGCTGTGCAGTGATCTATTCTGAAGCCCCGTTTGACGTGTATTAGTGGCAAAATAAAAATATATTCGCCATTCATCGTTGCACTTATCTGTTGAAAAGCCATTTGTGTAAAAGTTTAAAAAAATTAGGGCCTAATTGCCGTTCTGCGGTGCAGTGATATATCCTAAAGCCCTGTTTGCTGTGTATTAGTGGTGAAATGAAAAATATTTGATCTGACATTTGATTATTTGATCTAAAAGTATGTCAGATAAAGAAGTGCCAGGCTCTGCACAGGGGAGTGGCAGAGGCCTAAATGTTTCTGGCGCAGGCACAGGTAGCAGCAGAGTAAGGGGGTGTGGCAGCAGGGGTCACATCGAGAGACCTAAGCTCCCGGTGTCGTGAGAAGCAACCCAGTGGTTCTTGAATGGTTGACTCGGTTATCCACTTTGTCCCAAGTGACATCATGACGGTGGGTTTCTCTGACACGGTGCTTAGATGGCATAGCCCGGGACCAGGCCCTGTGCCTTCACCTGTCCTCAATGTGCCTCTGTCCTTGTCTGTTTCTTCAGCCAGAGAAGTAGTATATGCTGTGGGCTCGGCTCCACTTTTCAGCGAGGATGAGCTCGTGAGCTACTAGGGGACAGTCAGCAGCTACTGCCCAGCCAAGATGTGGAGGAGTCATCTGACGCTTCCTCAACTAGGCGAGCCAGTAGTGATGAGGAAAGTGGCGTGAGAGCTGGTGTTGCGAGCTGGTGTAGGCTCATGACCCAGAGACAGTTGAGGAGGACATCAGTGACGTTCAGACAGTACTCAATGATAATGATGTAGCTGATCGCACTTGGGAGCTGGGTGATGAAGGGGCTTCCTCATCATCGGGAGAAGAGAGTGGCAGCTTGCCCGTGAGCCAGCGTGGCCGGGAGTCAGCAGGGTGGCAGCAGTGGGAGGTCGGGAGTGAAATGTGCCCGGGGTAGACCACCCTCTTCGGAGAAGCCTACCTGCCCGGGAAGTAGCGGTGCATGGTTTCACGGAGGGTGCGGCGCTAGCAGTCAGTCAGTGTGTAGTGTTGGGGGTAAAATGAATTACTCGGCAGTGTTGCAATATTTTGTTAAGCTTCCGGAGGAGTTGAAGATGGCCATATGTAGAATATGTTGGCAGAAGGTGAAGTGTGGTGAGGGTGTCAATGTTGGCACCACGGCCCTGCGTAACATATGCAGCGTCACCATAAAGTGGCCTGCGACAACTGTGGCTCCGATATGGTGGTCCAGCCTGCCGCAGCAACCGCTGCATCACCCAGTGGCACGCACCCTATTTAAGGCAGTCAAGGCTCCACCATCTCAGCCGAAGGGAGCTGTCTGTCCTACCCATCATCTGCTGGTCCTGATGCTCCCACTCCTCCTACACCTTGTCAGTCATTCCGTTAGCAATCGTTCACCAAAGTGATTGCCAAAAGACAACAGTATGTGTGCACTCAGCCAATGGCGCAGAAGCTGAATGTGCTGCTGTCCAAGTTGCTAGTGCTTCAGTCCCTCCCTTTCCAAGTGGTGGACTCTGCACCTTTCAGAGAACTGATGGCTTGTGCCGAGCCGAGGTGGAAAGTGCAGTCATTTCTTTGCCAAAAAGGCAATACCAGCTCTACACACACATGTAGAACAGAAGGTGGGGCAGTCCTTGAGCCTCTGCCAAAGTGCACAGCACCACTGACGTGTGGAGCTATAACTATGTTCAGGGACAATACTGGGTGAATGTGGTTCCTGCACAGCCACACCAGCAACTTGGCTAGGTGACGCAGCTTCCGCCTCCATGTTGCCACATGTTTTGTCCTGCGACAATTTCCGCCTCTGCCTCCTCATCCTCCACCATGTCCTCAGCCTCAACTCCAGGGACAATTCACAGGGGCCCACCAGCATACTACATGTGCAGGGCATGGCGGTGTCACGCTGTTCTGAAACCTCGTTTCCCTGGGCGAACGGAGTCACAAAGGGGAGAAACTGCTCCGTGTCCTTCATCAAGAAATCAAATCCTGGCTTTCTCAGTGACAACTCAAAATCAGAAACATGGTGACCTACAATGGGAAGAACATTGTGTCAGCGCTGCGTCAAGGAGGGCTGAGCCATACGCCATGCATCGCACATGTGTTCAATCTGGTTGTCAAGTGGTTTCTGAAGTCTTCCACCCATTTAAAAATCTTAAAAATGACCAGGAAACTTTGCATGCACTTCAGCCACTCGTACACCGCAATACACACCCTCCTTGAGCTGCAGCGGCAGAACAGCATCCCCCAACATAGTCTGATATATGACATTTGCACCTGTTGGAATTCAACCCTCCATAAGGTATGTTGGACCGACTATGCGATCAGAGAAAGGCCATAAACGATTTCTTGATGATCCAATCTGACAGGAGTATCCCCTGTGTATCTTCAATGTCAGCCAGTTGCAGCTCATGCGTGACACCTGCCATTTGTTTAGGCCCTTTGAGCATGCTACGTTATTTGTCAGTCACCAGGACTACGGGATGAACAATGTCATTCCACTGCTTCATGTCTTGGAACAGATGCTGGTAAATCTTGCTGGTCAGGGGACTGGAGACTTGGCGCCTATATCGCACGGCCACATGAGCCCTGTGGGGGCTGAACTGGAGGAGGAGGAAGATGACATTGGAGCACAAGCAATATGTAGCGAAATGGGTGGTTTTTCTACACAGGTGACAGGAGAGGAGGATCAGGAGCAGCCAGAGGAGCTACAGGGCGATAAGGAAGATGAGGCAGAGGACCCAGACACACCGTGGCAGTATGCAGTGGAGATGGAGGCAGGGAGTCCCTCTGAATTACTTGCACAAATGGCCCAATGCATGCTCACTTGCTTGTGTAGTGACAGCCGAATTGTCACCATTCGGCAGATGGATGACTTATGGCTCTCCCCCTTGTTGGACCCTCACTACTGGTTCAAAATGGGGGCTTTTTTTTACACCCGCTGAGAGGGAGGACAAACTGAAGTACAATAAAGACATCCTATGTAGTCAGTTGGCTGCTGCCTATCTGCGCCATCGTCCATCCTCTCGCAGGTCCGACCGGGAGGACCCTCTGCGCTCACGTTCCACTACCATGGCTGCTGGGGATGAATGGGGTGGCAGGAGCAGTACCAGCTCTATCAGCAGCAGCCTGAGTATAGAGTCACTGATGAGCAGCTTTCTTCACCTGCATAGTGAACAAACTACTCGCCTGCAGCAGCAGCTAGACCTGGAGCAGGACCTGAACCAGCAGGTGGTGGCATACCTGGACAGCACCCTGCCACCCCACTGCTTTTCACACCAAAGCAGACTCCCTATGCATGTTAATTCAAGGCACAGTGTTCTACGCCACTATAAAGGCTCTCAGCAGCCAGGAAATAGCAGTTTTTTTAACTAAATTTGCTGCAAATATATTCGGATTGAACCAACTTTTTCCCCAATTTTTAAAAAATTTGCTCATCTGACAATGTAATGAATGATTGCCCATTTAACTTACATTCATTTATCATGGAAAGTGCTGTTCCACAAGCTGATATCGAATAATTTTCCTCTTCTCAAGTTTTTGTATTTATATTAAACTAATGTTGTCTTTGTCATACAACACCAGATGTAAGTTCAGGATTGATTTTTCTATTTTTACCATAATGGCATCACAATATTTTAATGTAATTTTCATAATTGCAGCTTTCTTGTACAAGACTCACAGCAAATTTATACAATGCAGCAAGCATGCTTCAAAGCAAAGTAAAATTGGCAATTTACTGTTTTGTACTCAAGAAACAGAAAGGTAAAATGTTTGAAGGTCATAAATGAATTTATGGATTATTGCTGAATTTTAAAAAGTTCATGATAGAATATATCATTTTTTTGTTTTCTTTGGATCATTGGGCTCATACAGTATATCTATAAGCAAAAGGTGGCACAAATGCATCAGAAAATATGAAGGTCAAAACGTATATTTTTATACATGTTTTCCCTTAACTGCTTACAGCACCAACAGTTATTTCTGTTTCTATCAATGGTTGCAAGATAAGATGTGTAACGCCCCAGAGTGTCATTACCACTTCTTCACCCCACAACTGTCTTTATAGGGCTAATATAATGTCATCTATGCATTTTAGTCCAGGTCCTATACGCTGTGCATTTCTAATGTTTGCGACTGTTATATTTAAATATAATGTGCCTGGTTCACCAGCAGGTGGCAGAAAACATGGCAGAGCTACATTTAGATAGAATGGAGCTTTTCATTCCATTCTAACCCCCTCTGTGGAGGAGTGGGCGAGTCCTACTTCCTTCAGGAAGGGTGGGTATTAGTTTCTAGTGAATTCCAGCTTACCCCCTGCCAAGGGAAGCCAAGTCAAGCCAGCCAGAGCACCCTCAGCTCTGCTGGTCATGGAGGCCCCAGCTTAAAGCCTCAGGAGCCAGGAGGAAAGTTCCCTGGCCTAATTAAGAGACAGACCAGAAAGAGAGAAGTGCAGCATACAGAAAAAGCAAAGTTATACAGTCAGCCTATCAATACAGAAGAGCCAGAGAGCAACAAATGTAGCAGAGATGAGTTTGCCTGCCAGAGTTTTAATGCTAAAGCCTGTTGTAACCAAGACAAAGCCTTAAACTGTTTGAAGAACATTTATACAATGTAAAGCTACTTTTCAACTGCATCTTAAGGTTTGGACTGAAGTTATTCTTTTATCACTCAATTATTCCCCCTATTTGTTTGCTTCTGAGCCAAAGCCTTGGGTCCAGCCATATCCAGGTAGGAGCACCGTGACACACATAAAGGGTCATTTTAGGCCGCACTACAGAACTCGGCGTTTGCTACGTCTGGGTACCATCTTAAAAGCGCCCTGGGGGGAGGCAGATGTTGCAGTAGACCCAAGGCCAAAGAAACCATAGAGCCATAGAGGCAGACAAGGCAGCTATATCGGGCCCTTAAAGGAAAAGGACTTAAATTCAATTTCTCCTTACATCTGTGTAACCTCGGAAATGAAAACAAGAATGTTTCAATTCACTCACAGCAAACAGAGATCTCCCAAAAGTTATTAGAAAGTTTCAAAACTTTATATACAATACATATACACAAAGTATATTGCTGTGTTTTACTTTCAATTGGCATTTAAATATGTACTTTTCCTTTTCCTTTTGTTTCAATGGGAATATTTTATTGAACATATTTTTTGCATGTAGCAAAGCAAGTTGGACCATCACAAACCGAAGTAACAATGTGTGATTGTTTATTATACCAGCGAAAAGAGAAAGAAAAAGAGGAACAGAGATGCAAAACATATCCAGACAGTTTATTAAATTCAGCCTTCTCCACAGGCCTGGTGCCTGAGGAATCCACCAAACAAGCTTATCTCTCCATCTGATGAACTAAAAGAACTGTAGGCGCCCCGTGATATATTGTAGTAATACTAGATTAATGCAGATCAGAATCACTAATGTTCAAAGTGTAATCTTGTGGCCCATTCTGCACAAGAAAAAAGAAAGACCTGCAGCGGCATTCTTGCATAAAAATCTAGTTTTTAATTTACTTTGACAAGTATTCAATTATGTTGGTGAGGGTTGCCAGATGCTTTATTTTCCTATTCATTCCCTATGGAAACCTTGTCTGAAATGAGCAAGAACTTTCACTACATTACATATCATACTTGTATGCTCCCACTATACAAATCACGGGGAAAAGAGCACAGTTATACTGCAGATACATTTTAAGAATTTTCACCTTGCTTCTGTTTAATCCACTGAAGATTTTGTTGCATCTTCAGGAAATAGTTTTAAGAAGATCAAAGCTAATGCTATGAAATGAATAAAGAACAAATAGGAACATCAGGTTTTCCAGTATTTACTACTCGTAAATGTATTCAATGAGAGTCCTCATCTAGTATATTAATCGTGGAAGCTAACCAAATAATAGAAATAATTGTTTCAAACATGCATGTAAAGCATCCTACCTTTAACTATAAGTGTAAACTTTCCAGTTGTTTTTCTTTTTCCAAGTCCTGCCATTTCCTATATGGACTGCCTGCCTTCTAATTCAGATACAGTACATGTCTATTCTCTTTGCAGGAACTGAGTAGGCAAGTTAAATCTCTGATGAGCTGCCACTGCCTGAAAAACAACATGTTCTCTGCTGAGATGGTCTAGTGCATGACAAAATCATTCATGGAGCATTGTGGATCAGGCACTGCACTGGCAGACCATTCTGTCTCTGCAAATCCAATTAGGAGCTCTATGCTACATAGGAATAGCTGAAATTCAAAGAATTAGCCTTAGAAGTAGCCTGAATATGGCCAGTACTTTCTAGAAGCCAGTGTACTTTTTCAAAAAGTATTGTACGGCAAAATTTATGAAGTGTTCCATGCCGGGAGCATGTGTTTTTTTACCCAAATGTAACATGTCCATGATGCTCCTGCCATTGCTGCTGACCACCTTGCCTAGTTGTAGTTGGTAGAGAGACAACCAGTGGGATGTTTGCTCATAGTATTGCGATAAACTGGACCACGGCAAGGGGTCCCTTGTTAGTGTTATTGTTGCGATGCCACAAGGGCACTGGGCCCCTTTTAGTGATACTGTAGATGGTGGTACTCAGTGTAGGAAGGCCAGAGCGGAGTAGGGTGGCCTAACTGTCCCTTTAGGTGTTTTTGTGCACATGTCACTGTGCTCCTACATGGATACCACTGGAACCCAGGCGTTGTTATCCGAAGCAGAGCAAATAGGGGGCATAGTTGAGAGATTTGAAGAAATGATTTACATAGATGACATTAGGTTAACCATAGAAGATAGTGGCGGGGTGCAAAAGTGGTAATGCACCTATGGGTCATTACATATCCCCTTACTTAAAAACTAAGCCTTGGCTTGTGCTTAGGGTGTATATTTGTATATATTTGTTTCAAAAACGTTGAAACCTCATGGCTTAAATGTGGATTTGGATTGGGGTTATTGAGGGATTTAGATATCCTTGATGTCCTACAGTATTGATACCTCCCCCTGTTAATAGGTATCTATACCTATGTAATATTGATTTTATTTATTTTTCTTCACAGAGACACATTATGGAAAAGGAGGAGGACCCCATTTTAAACTATTGTGTGACGGTGACGGCTATTATACTCTTATGCAAGAGATCCGCGCGCATATTGTGAATATCTATGTATAATGTTGTCCATGTTGGTTCTTTCACAGAATTGTGATTTTGAACTAAGTGTGTTCCGTTGCCATAAAGAGGAGATCCCTCCCTGGGGTATTGGTTCTGTATTCCGTATCTGTGGTAGCGGATGGATGTCCCTTGACAGGGGTTGTCCATTTGACTACCGCATACTGCTGTATGGTCGTGACATTGACGGTGCCACGACCCTACTGACGGGGATGTCTGACGCCTGACCCCATGGTGTGTATACACACCTCCATGAAATATGGATTCATTGGCATGAAGTTTTTACGCACTATGGTTCATTTATATATATATAATAGAACTTTGGGCGATTGCCCTTATCCAATATGGTCACATTACTGCTTTCTGTTGTGTCACATGATGCGCTACACAGGAATCCCTGTCATGCGCACTCTGTACAGCTGAACGCGGAGCTTTCCACCATGCCAGTCACTTAGCACGCCAATGGTTTATTAAGGTACCTCCTCCTTATATAAAATCCACACCTGTACATGTACACTAATCATCTAGTAATTAAGTTTGCACGGTTTTTACACACATTCTATATATGCAAATTCTATGTATGATGTATTTTTGAGAAGGATTTCACTTGATAATCACGAGTATGATTGTATGTGCAATCTATTTTATTTTGATCACGATTTATTGTTATAATCATGTATTAATTGTACACCTGTTAAATACCTCACTTTGATACCTAACACTTGCTTGAGAAAGGCTCGTGATACGAGCCGAAACGTCGCGGTTGCACATGTTTGAATAAATCTTCAGTTTTATTTTTTGGAAGTGCTGCCTCTTTTCCTCCTTTGTATATTTGGGACCCACGCTAGTCCTGAGGCTTAGCACCCGCCCGGTCTTGGTAGTGCTGCCAGCATTATTTCTTTACTATATATATATATATATATATATATATATATATATATATATGCTTTTAGGGTACCTGGAAAAAAACAAAGTGCTACATGACAACACATATACAAAGACTAACATATAAGACGGCTACCTACAGGTTCCTGCCTGAGTAGGGTGTCTAACCATGGTTTTGCATAAGGCCCTAAAACATGTAAACATTGGGAGGATGAGGTGGTGCTCTCCAATCTCTCCATATACATAATATCAGCGGGTTACCCTTGATGGTCTTAGATCTGCTTGTGACTTTACCACTTGGTTCCCCTGTGTAGCTATACATTACGGTAAAACACCTAGCCAGCTAACACGAGGCAAAGTAAGAACCATTAGTATTTAATGTCTTCAGAGCCAGTCCATATGAGCACGGTGATATAAGACTTGCTTGTGACGTAACTCACATCTTCAGAGGCAGTCCATAAAAAGCGAAGGTGCTGACTATCTGGTTAACAATATAATTACACCAAATTTCATACAAAAGTGCATATAATCACACTGCGGCACCTGCAAGAGAAGACACACAATTGGCTAAACTGCTTGAACATTGCTGAAACAGAAAAGGGGGGAAAAAGTGAATTTTGCACAACCGGTAGGCAACTTGGATACAGCTGATAACTAACATGGCCTTTTCCCTGTAATGCAGCACTCCATCTTCTGCCTTCTGTAGGCGTCCAACACGTCCGCGGCAGCTGGGTCCTCCTGCCAGTGCTCCGGTGTGGACACTGGGACCAGCGGCTTCTCTAGCAGACTCACTCCCCCCTGCAAAGGGGCCTTTAGGGGACCACATGGGAGTATATTCCACTTGCTCCCCTTTGTATAGGCTATGCCTGGTCTGCGGCAGGTAATGTCATCCTGCACGAATCTTCTATATATTGAACCAAATCACCGTTCCGGTCTTCCTTTCCAGTACGGGATCATGGGGCAGGGGTCGGACTAGCAGGCGGACCACCCAATCTTTAATGGCCTTTCTGTAGTCCCACGTGTTGGTACCATAGGCCGTAACTTTCAGAGGGACCACCGAGTTAAGTGGGTAGTAGGCCTTACTCTTTCTGGGTGGCGGAGTGGGAACTCCTGCTGCCTCCACAGCATCAGCCAAACCGGGGACCGCGGGCATCTCCTTTCCCGAACCATGCACAAGCTGCGACACCCAGATTTCTTTGAGATCCTCGCAGAGAGAAAGCAGCTTGTCACCTCAGCACATCTCCCGCCAGTTAGGCTTTGGGAGCACCATCTTGTCCTTCCTCTCACTGTCAATGTTGATCGGAGAAGAAGGAGGGGCTTCAAGAGAGGAGCTTCCACTTCCTCTCCTTACACTGTAATGTTGTTCCCTTTGGGCAGGGCTGTATTTTTACACTCTAGCTGGGGCGTTCCACTACTTTCCCGTGCTGACTGAGCAAGAATAAACTGCGCCATTGCATGTAAAAATGACGGATTAACCCTCCGGATGCCCGCACGCACATTCCTGCACCTGTGGCTCTGCAGTAAATACATTAAAGTAATTTTCAAAGGTATTTTTGTAAGTCCGGTAGGCTATATAATCCAAGGGCACACAGATCTATCCCATTCAAATCCTGCTCATGAAGCCAAATGCAACGGACTGGATCGTGGCAAGGGGTCCCTTGTTAGTGTTATTGTCGTGACATCAGTTGCAGTGAAGCAACAACTGCACAGGGCCCATTTTAGTGATACTGTAGATGGTGGTACCCAGGTGTAGGAAGGCCAGAGTGGTGTAGGGTGGCCTACATGTCCCTTTAGGAGTTGTGCCTGTGTCACAGTGCTCCTACTTGGATACCGCTGGACCCCAGGCGTTGTCGTCCGAAGCAGAGCAAATAGGGGCAATAGTTGAGGGATTTGAAGAAACTATTGTGTCCAGACCTTGTATACAGTGGAACAGCAACTTAACTTTCATTAAACGTTCTTCCAAGCAGTTTACAGACTTTATCTTGGTTTCCAGCAGGCTTCGGCATTAACGGTGGCTGGCAAACTCTTCTCTGCTACGTCAGTTGCTTTTTGGCCCTGCTATGCTAACATCATTAAACAGGAATCTTTTTCTTTCCTTTCTGCTGTACTTAACTTGGTAGTTTGGTCTGTCTCTATGTTTGTCCAGAGTTTACTCCTGGTCTCTGAGGCTTCAATCTGTGGCCTCCATGTCCAGCAGAGCTGAAGGTGCTCTAGCTGGCATGGACACAGCATTCCCCTAGCAGGGGTCAGCTGAACTCTCTCTAAAATGGTCTATAACTAGCTAAACTCCTCCCTAGAGTGAGAAATAGAATGGAAAGAAGGTTCCATTCTATGTAAGATGGCTCTGCCATTTATGTTACACCTACTGGTGAACCAGGCACATTACACTTAAACAGTTACATAACAGATTAAGGAGACACATTGTGCAGGACCTTGAAATGAATACATGGATGACATTAGGTTAACCATAGGAGATAGTGGTGGGGTGCAAAAGTGGTAAAGAACCTCTGGGTCACCATTCCTCCTCCCCCCTTTGGTAATAAGTGGGCCAGTCTTGCTGGCTACCAGAAGGACGTGGGTCAGTTCTGGTTTGTTCTGGTTGAGACTCCATGTTGGAGCTGCCAGGATTCTAACCTATTCCGTGGCTGAAGATAAGTCAGACTACAAAGTGAAGTGCAGGATACAGAAGAAGCTGAGTTATACAGCGAGCCTATCAGTACAGCAGAGTCAGAGTCAGTCACTTATTTCCTTCAATTCCCTCAATTATTCCCCCTATTCATTGCTTTGAAGCCAAAGCCTGGGGTCCAGCCGTATCCAGGTAGGACTACCGTCACAAATGTAAAGGGACATTTTAGGTCGCACTCTACCACTCGGCATTCCTACACATGGGACGCGTTATATAGAGGGCCCTGGGGGAGGCGCCCGTTGCATGTCCACTAAAATTCCTAACTCTTTTCCATGTCAGTGTTACCTAATGTTTTACCATTTAGTATGGACCAGTAAGAAAGGGTTTCGTATTCGCATTATAAATTCTGGTATGGGGTTCCGTTATAACAGAGTTATAATGGAATCAAAAAGAATTTTAGGATGGAATGCAAAATGGAAGTTTTTAAGAAGCATTCTGTTTTGCTCTCTCCTAATACATGTCTATGGGCACATATAACGGTCAGAAAGGCACCAGGCACCACTTCAGAAAGTGATAGAAACACCACCGAAATTGATCGGGAACAGCATGGGGACCATATCTGGGTGCATCTTAGACTCCCAATTCGCTGCTGGCAACCATGTTGTCCTAGTTGTACGCCACTTAGATGGATGGCGAGAGGTATTCGTATTGCGCTGCTATAGGTGAAATTCTTTGACTGGCGCCAGAAGAGCCACATTGAAAGCATTTGCCAAAAATGTTTTCAATAAACTAGGATTAAATTTGTAGCCTGGTTTGAAAGCGAATCCGTTATTCCCATTACCCGCCAAGCATTTTTCTGGAAACCAAAGTCTTTGGGTTCCGAGGGGAGTATGGTTGCAAAGCTGAAACTTAAACTAATTGACGGAAGGGTACCACCAGGAGTGGAGCCTGCCGCTTAATTTGATTCCACATGGGAAACCTCACCTATCCCAGACACTGAAAGGATTGACAGATTGATACCTTTTACTCGATTCTGTGCGTGGTGGTGCATGGCCGTTGTGAGTGGGTGGAGCGATTTGTCTGGTTAATTTTGATAATCAACGAAATTCCACTGTGCTAGTGAGTTACAAGTGCAAGGACATTGCAGAGATATTATTAGAAACACTGGCCACGATAAAATTTTATTGAATTTTAAAAATAATTTTTGCCTGCAGTAATGTTACATTGCAGAGTTTGGGCAGGGAATGGTGGTCAGCACCAGCAACGAAAAATTTTTATTGAAATTTAAGAATGTTTTTTAATTGACCTGTAAAAGATTGTAGGTGAGAGCCTGCAGGTGAGCTGACCCTCCCTGAAGTGGGACATGAGGAGATCTTGTGCACTGATCTCCAAACTCTTTAGCATCCACAGTCAGAAGAAGATGACGGTGGGGAAAGGCAATTAGTGTTTCATGAGGTGGATGACGCAGATAAGACACAGTTGACAATAAGTGAGGATGACCAGAGTGAGGAAGTGGAAGAGGAGATGGGGGACAATGACATCACTGACCCAACCTGGAAAGGTGGCAAGCCAAGCGAGGACAGCAGGACAGAGGAGGAGAGATCCACAGCACCGCAACACGCTGGAAGAGGCTGTGGGGGGCCACACCAAACAGGCTTGCAACTGTTCCCCCCTTGCGGAAATCTCCCTTGCCAAGGGGTAGGTGTTCCGCAGTCTGGAGCTTTTTTGAGGAAAGTGTGGATGATGATAAAAGAATTGTAATTTGCAAGCTGTGCCATACCAAAATAAGAACTCATAAATAACCAAATAGCCATCACATATTTTACATCCAATTTATAAATAGTGATGTCGCGAACATAAAGTTTTCCGTTTGCGAACGGCGATTGCGAACTTCCTCGAATGTTCGCGAACATGCGAACAGGGCAAACTGCCAATAGTGATGGAAAAGTTGTTTCAAGGGGACTAACACCTGGACTGTGGCATGCCGGAGGGGGATCCATGGCAAAACTCCCATGGAAAATTACGTAGTTGACGCAGAGTTTGGTAAGTTGAATTCGCAATGCGATTAATATAACCTGCATTAATCGCATTGCGAATTCAACTTAGAGCTGGGTTCCTAATGGTTGTATTGCTAGAATATAATGAAGATTGAGAATATAGCGCTATATTCTCAATGTTCGTTATATTCTAGCAACACGACCATTAGGAACCCAGCTCTAAGTTGAAATCGCAATGCGATTAATACAGGTTATATTAATCGCATTGCGATTACAACTACTAACACTGCAGCTTCAGAATGAATCTTAGATGGATGCTGTCCTTGCTTTTTGATAGGAGGTGGGAGGGTCTGGGATAGAGACTGATGTACTAGCCCTAAAAGGGATTTTTGGGGTGCTGTCAGGACGCTGTCCTTACAGCAGAGATCTGATGAGTCTTTCAGGACTGGAGTGGACACTGAATACACTAGCCTAGCTATCGATTTCCTTATTAAATCAGCAGCAGCTACACTGTCCCTCCTCTCACTAAGACTGCAGCTTCTGAATGAATCTAAAATGGATGTTGGCCAGGAGATGGGAGGGTCTGGGAGGGAGGGTATGCTGATTGGCTGGAATGTGTCTGCTGACTATGAGGTACAGGGTCAAAGTTTACTCAATGATGATGAATAGGGGTGGACCGAACATCGCATATGTTCGCCCGCCGCGACGAACGCTCACAAGCTATGTTCGCCGGGAACTGTCCGCCAGTGAATAGTTTGGGACATCTTATTTGTGAATTCAACTTAGAGCTGGGTTCCTAATGGTTGTATTGCTAGACTATAAAGAAGATTGAGAATTTAGCTCTATATTCTCAATCTTCGTTATATTCTAGCAATACAACAGCCATTAGGAACTCAGATCTAAGTTTAATTCGCAATGCGATTAATATAACCTGCATTAATCGCATTGCGAATTCAACTTAGAGCTGAGTTCCTAATGGTTGCTGTATTGCTAGAATATAATGAAGATTGAGAATATAGCGCTATATTCTCAATGTTCGTTATATTCTAGCAACACGACCATTAGGAACCCAGCTCTAAGTTGAAATCGCAATGCGATTAATACAGGTTATATTAATCGCATTGCGATTACAACTACTAACACTGCAGCTTCAGAATGAATCTTAGATGGATGCTGTCCTTGCTTTTTGATAGGAGGTGGGAGGGTCTGGGATAGAGACTGATGTACTAGCCCTAAAAGGGATTTTTGGGGTGCTGTCAGGACGCTGTCCTTACAGCAGAGATCTGATGAGTCTTTCAGGACTGGAGTGGACACTGAATACACTAGCCTAGCTATCGATTTCCTTATTAAATCAGCAGCAGCTACACTGTCCCTCCTCTCACTAAGACTGCAGCTTCTGAATGAATCTAAAATGGATGTTGGCCAGGAGATGGGAGGGTCTGGGAGGGAGGGTATGCTGATTGGCTGGAATGTGTCTGCTGACTATGAGGTACAGGGTCAAAGTTTACTCAATGATGATGAATAGGGGGTGGACCGAACATCGCATATGTTCGCCCGCCGCGACGAACGCTCACAAGCTATGTTCGCCGGGAACTGTCCGCCAGTGAATAGTTTGGGACATCTTATTTGCGAATTCAACTTAGAGCTGGGTTCCTAATGGTTGTATTGCTAGACTATAAAGAAGATTGAGAATTTAGCTCTATATTCTCAATCTTCGTTATATTCTAGCAATACAACAGCCATTAGGAACTCAGATCTAAGTTTAATTCGCAATGCGATTAATATAACCTGCATTAATCGCATTGCGAATTCAACTTAGAGCTGAGTTCCTAATGGTTGCTGTATTGCTAGAATATACGTTATACTCAGCTCTAAGTTGTAATCGCAATGCGAATAATACTTACAATTATTTATCGCTTTGCGAATCCATTTGATGCCTCTATTTGATTGTATATGATGGTTGACTATGACTACCACCAACATTTTGCTGCCTCAGAGACAAGATATCTGAACCCCCCAGGGGCCATTTAGGCATTTTTTATAGAAAACGCATCAAAAACGCATCTGCGTTTTTATAATTTTTTTCATTTTTTATTTTATTTTTTTGTGTATTTTGCCACATTTGGTTGCATATTTACATTTGGTATAGGCAAATATGGTGGTCTAGATCATGTGTCTATACCAAAACCTAGGATCACAAGTTATCTCGGGTTCATCTTCTATGAACCCGCCATGCTCCTCATGGAATACCGTGGGGTGTCTTTTTTCTAAAATGGGGTCACTTGTGGGGTATTTATACTGCCCTGGCATTTTAGGGGCCCCTAAAGCGAGAGAAGAAATCTGGAATCCAAATGCGTAAAAATGCCCTGTGAAATCCTAAAGGTACTCATTGGAATTAGGGCCCCTTTGCGCATCTTGGCTGCAAAAAAAGTGTCACTCATGTCGTATCGCCGTACTCAGGAGAAGTAGGGCAATGTGTTTTGGGGTGTATTTTTACATATACCCATGCTGAATGAGAGAAATATCTCTGTAAATTGACAACTTTGTATAAACAAATGGAAAAAGTTGTCATTTACAGAGATATTTCTCACACCCAGCATGGGTATATGTAAAAATACACCCCAAAACACATTGCCCTACTTCTCCTGTTAACAATGAAGGCGGACACTTTACATGTGGAAGAGGTGGAACTAGGGGGAAGACATTACACAGGGTGATAGCCAGATCACCCTCAGTTCGTCTTCTCAATGTGAATTGGATGATGATGATGATGAGGAGGAGCAAGAGACAGTTGCCTACAGAGGGTAGCAACCATAGCAGGTTTATTCCATCTATTCAGCATAGATGGGCAGGAGAGTAGGAAAAGGATAAGGAGATTGAGAGTCATTCTCCTGATGAGGACAGCAAAGTCTATTCTGTTGGGACTCTGAGACACATGGCTGACTTTATGTTATGCTGCCTTTCCTGTGACCCTCACATTCTACACAACAGCAATTACTGGTTGTTCAGTTCACCCTTCTGGACCCCTGCTACAAAGAAAACTTCTCATCTGTCATTCCTATGGTGGAGAGGACGAGCAAAATGGTGCAATACCAGAAGGTCCTTCTTGAAAAATTGCTCCATAAATTTCCATCTGACACTGCTGGCGGTAGAGTACGTAGTTCCTTGGGCAACCCAGGAGGGGAGATGAGGGGAACACATAGTAGTTCCAACTGAGGCAGGACAACACTCTCCAAGGCCTGGGACAGTTTTATGACACCCCGCCAACACCCTCACCTTAATGCGCGGCCTAGTGTCACAAGGATGGAAAAAATTTGGAAGATGGTGAAAGAGTACATAGCAGACCGTGTCAGCGTCCTCAGTGATCCCTCTGTGCCTTACAACTACAGGATGTCCAAGCTGGACACGTGGCACGGACTGGCACTCTAGAGCTATATCTAAATGATAAGGAACATGGAAGATATACTATATTGGACTGCAGTATTCAGAGTAAGTGACCGTGTGGGCACTTTGCGATAAATAAGTGGGTTTTGGGTTCCAGTTTCGGCACTCAGTCTCTAAAAGGTTCGCCATCGCCATTACTGTTTTAGAGGGTTAGCGCACCTGGAGGCCCTCAGCGACATTCTTTTTTCTCAGTTTCATTGCGCCCAGGACCACGGCCTCTGCGTGCACCATCAGCATCACAGCCACTTGCACGTCCCTTACTGGCTGCCTTATTAATATTAAATGTTATATATACTTAAAAGAATGTCACACGTACAGTAGCGTAGGATTTGTAAGTGTATGGGCCAATAAATTAAAACAGGTATTTGGGATGTGCACACTTTACACAGGAGATGTAGCCCTGATAATGTCTCAGACCAGCATACACCGTCTGCGGATAAAGTACAGTATATGTCACAAATAATTTACATCTCCCCAAAATACACTGTTTTCACACGTGGTGCAGTATTTGACACATATAGCCACACATTATGGACACCAGATGTTGCACAAATAATTTACATTTCACCAAAATACACTGTTTTCACATGTGGTACAGTATTTGACACACGCTATGGACACTAGATTAGGCCCAGATTATTTAGATTTGCGCATCAGACACTGTTTTCAGATGTGGTACAGTATTTGACACAGAAAGCCACACACTTTGGAGACTAAATGTTGCACAAATTTGTAAAATTTTTCCCCCAAAACATAGTTTGCGGACGGAGTACAGTATATGTCACGAATGTGGATTAAGCGCACACACAGATGTTGCACAAATTAGTTATATTTCCCCAAAAAACATAGTTTGCGGATGGAGTACAGTATACGTCACGGATGTGGATTAAACACACACACTATTGACAATAAATGTACCGCTGATTAGTTGAATTTACGCAAAAAATACACAGTCTGCAAATAATGTACTGTATATGTCACTAATAGGTATTAAAAAATATATATATTTCTGCTGTCAAACACACACACTAGCCCTTACAAGGATTATTGGTTGCATGAAAAGTTTTAGGTAGTTGTTAAAGCAGCGATTTTTCTTCCTGCGCTGTGTCTCTTCCTCAGCACGGTTGTCCCTGAGACTGATCAATTGAGCGCAGGTACTAAAAATATATTACTGCTCTCAAACACACACACTGTAGTCCTTAAAAGGACTTTTGGGTCTTTGCAAGTTTTGTTTCTAATAAAATCTGTTAAATTTCACTTCACGCACTCTTTCCCTGCCTACGCTCTGCTCTCTCTGACGCTGACTGAGCAGAACACATGTCATCGTGTGCTATATAGCACCCGATGACATGTTCCGGTCAGCCAGTCAGTGTACTGCTGGTAGCTAACATGGCTACGGCATTACACTGAAGGGCATTACTTACTTGCATGTTGATTGGCTGCTTAGGAGGCGCCAAATGTGCGGGGAGGAGACTCGAGCATTTTGCTCTAGCAAATGTGTTACTCGGTCGAGTTTGCTCGCTCATTAATAATCGTTATCCTCAACCTCCATGCCACTTTTATCAGTCTTGGCTTGTCTCCCTCTCGATTCCCTGCTCTGTGTTTGCAATTTTGGTTACCACTGTCCCTGCCATCAACACAATAACTATATGTGCCACCATTACCACCACCACCAACACCAACACGGCTATGTATGAGGTCTCCTGCTTCTGCCTAAACCTGCTGATCATGGCAGTCTGAACTCTGACTGTTTTCGGCCAAGTCATCAACAGGGAGACTATCTTAAGTAGCACATGTATTTTGTTGCCTTGTCTTATGAAAAAAGAAGGTGCCCCCTTAGTAGGGGGCAGTGCAGAAAGAAAGGGTGCAACTGAAAGGCTTCCCTGGGGATAAAAAGAGAAGGAGCATGAAGAATGCCGTAGCCCTTGTTGAGACCCCTGGCTCCAAGGCACGGTGTCATACTCAGAAGAGACATCCATATTATCGTGCTATAATTGAGAGGAGGAGTGAGCAATCCCGTTCCCTTCTACAAACACAACAAACACTGGTATATTCAATTTAAGATAATAAGAAAGCAGTTTTTGCAGTAAAATATCTTTGAACAATATGGTCAAAATTTGCAGTAAGGTGTTCACTAACACAAATTTTTAAGTAATATGCAATGCATTCAGTAACATGGGTATAATGCACTGATATGCCCAATTACAAATAGTAAATTAAAACAGTTTTAGAAGAAAAAAAATGTGTAATTGCTAAGCATTTGGAGCAGAATGCATGCTACTGGGGTGCTGAAAATAAACCTATGAACTGTAGAAAAATTAGTGGCTTGTGTCTGTAATGGCTTTTTGTCAGACACTGCCACAAGACCCTTCTGAGTCACACGCTGAAGACAGAATAGTAATTCTTCTGTCTCAACATAAGGACCTGCCTGCCTACTGACCCCTGATCAAGGTTTCCAGTGTCATGTCATCTTTCCTTTTCTTCCTCACTCATTGTCTTTCCCTGCCAATTTTCACAGTAAAATGCAGTTTTCATATGATTTGTCCAAAGCGAATGGCAAAAACGTCAGATTTTAAACTTTTTTGTGAAATTCGTAACAAATCCAATTATTTTGGAATCAATTCCCTCATGTCTAATCTTCCTCTCTTCTTTGCATACCATTGTACCACACTGAAATGACATTGGCATTTATAAAATTTATAAAATTTACAAAAATAGCAAGCATCGTTGCCCCAAAAGCCAGCATTGTTTGGCTGCTGGATATAATAATGCATTAAAGGGGTTTTCCAGGAAGTAAATATTCATGGCCATTTTTCAAGATACAGTAGGTCATCAATATCAGATTGGTGGGGGACAAACTCCTCGCACCCTTTCTGATTAGTTGTAAGAAGGGACCATATCTCAAGGATGAGCACTGTGACCTTAATACATTGAACAACAGCTGTGCTTGGTATTGTAGCTCAAATCCACTTGAACACTTGAATAGGGCTGAGCTGCCCAAATGCAATGCGACCAATGAACATGACACTACACACCTATGACAAGGCCAAAATGCCCCTCATGAGCGACTCTGGCTCTTTAAACAGACGATTAGTGGGTGTGTTGGGAGTTTGACCCCCACTGATCACATATAGATCATCAATATTTACCGTAAATTCTGGAAAATCCCTTAAAGCAGTATTTATCAAGTAAGGGAGAAGCTATTTTCCTTGACGTTGCATAGTTACAAGGATTACCTATAGACTCTCTGGTTTCCTGCCTTGTCCTAGTGACAAACTACTAGATGTATTGTCTAATTTAATTCATTTGATTTGGAAATGTTATAGCAAGGTTTACCTGGGCACAGAGAGTGATGCTTCTCCATAAAGTAATCTGACAATAGTAGAGAGCAGAGTGTAACATCTTGACAGTGTATAAATAAATCTAATGCCTAGAAGTTGATTGTTCTGGTTCTCCATCTTCCTAATCTGCCATTTAGAAAGATCCATTTCAGTCATATACATAACACAAGACAAGATTTAAGCATGAAATACTGCTATGGAGTGGGACCAACATAATTAGCAGAATGTACCACAAATATCTATCCTTATAACAATCCATCTCATCTTAGAGACACTGCAAGATGGTAGAGACCAGTGGAAGATATATGTTCCCTGTTAATAAAATAGCTCTAAATGAATTTTTTGGCTCTACATGGGCACCCTGAAGAGCTAGAGTAGATAAATTATTAATGCAGGCTATCGGCTGAAGAGCTGGCTTATGGACAAGAAATTGTTATTTTCCACTTTTCCCATCTTGCAGGTCCTAAAATGTTATCGTTAGGATGCCTAAAAACCTGTAAGCTTTAGAAGTCCACATTAGATATGAGAGAATTGATTTCACAAAAATTCTTCTGCCAAACAAATCCGAGTTTTTGTCTATTTGCACTAGATGAATCACGCAAAATGGTGCCCATGCAATTTTACAGTAAACATTGGAGAAGAAAATGACAGGAAGGATGATCATGGAGGATCACATGAGCCTGGGAGGGGGGGTGCTTGCCCTGATTGACTCAGAGGCTGACAGACATGCATAGCTGTGTTGGTAATAGTGGCAGTAGTAGTGGCATTGTAGATTTGGTGGTGGTGGTAGAGGTAGTGATAGCCATGGCAACAGAGGCACTCAGGGCAAATACAGAGAAGGAAATCAGACATAATACAGTTTGATAAAAGTGGCTGGGAGGGTGAGGACTATAATGATGAATATGAGTTGGACAATATACAGTTATTTACCTGATGAAGGGGAGATACTTCCCCGAAACGCGTTGTTTTACCTGCAAAATAAAAAATTAAATACTGAAGCTTTCCTTTCCATCAATAATCAATTTGGCTGGTTCTTTGCGCTGAGGGATGTTCTTTTCTGACATATGTGTTGTACAAGACCTGGGAGGTGGTTCAGGATGCTGAGGGTGATGAAGTAACCTCAGAGGAGGGTGGTAACCATGGCAGCAATAAAGAGCAGAGATAATTAGAGATGTTGCGAACGTAAATTCGTTGAACGCGAATTTACACAAATGTTCGCGAAAGGGCAAACCGGGCAAACCACCATAGACATTAATAGGCAGGCGAATTTTAAAACCCAAAGTAAACAACAAAATTGGTTCAGTGCCGATAGTGGCGGGTGTGCTTTCTATAGTAGACTCAGTCACCAATTACATTTGCTTGAAAGCCACTCCTAAAAATTAACTTTTAATCAATATTATCTTAAAAAAACACATTACCCTTACAATAGGACAAAATTTGTCCTATTGTAAGGGTAATGTGTTTTTTTTAAGATAATATTGATTAAAAGTTAATTTTTAGGAGTGGCTTTCAAGCAAATGTAATTGGTGAATTTTAAAACCCACAGGGACTCTTTCTGGCCACAATAGTGATGGAAAAGTTTTTTCAAGGGGACTAACACCTGGACTGTGGCATGCCGGAGGGGGATCCATGGCAAAACTCCCATGGAAAATTACGTAGTTGACGCAGAGTCGGGTTTTAGTCCATAAAGGACATAAATCACCTAACATTCCTAAATTGTTTGGAATAACGTGCTTTAAAACATCCAGTGTGTGTATACGATCAGGTATGATGTTGTATTGATCA
Source organism: Bufotes viridis (assembly GCA_033119425.1). Lineage (NCBI taxonomy): Eukaryota > Metazoa > Chordata > Amphibia > Anura > Bufonidae > Bufotes > Bufotes viridis. Next base: position 97,811,830 of record CM065592.1, on the reverse strand, counting down.
GGTAGTGTAAGCGTTACGCTTGCTTCACAGTAACAGACCAAACTCTGACAGACCAAACTCCCCGTTTAACGCACCGCAAACAACCACAAAGAGTTGTCAATAGTTGACACACTCATGACATAAATTTTATTCCTTTATGCGTCAATCTTGGTGTAGTGATCACTGTGCACGTGCGCATATTTGGGAGATTGCAGGCTATGGCGGTTTTTCAAAGCCTATGGTCATGCTGAGGTATTTCAGTGACAGTTAAGTGACCCAGAAAACAATGATTCTGCAGTGTGGGCCCATTGTTGGCCTAGTAGACTTTAATGATCACCTTAGATGATCACAAAGAAAATTAATGTTTTTTCTATGAAAAATTATCCAGCCGATCGCTTTTGGTCTGTTCACAATAAATCAACGACCTTATCATGTGGGGTGTGCCAACATTGCCAACACACTCATAAAGGTGATCGCTTCATTGTGATACGCACGCCCCTTCACCACAACAAGTTAATGATCACGAAGGAAAAATTAGGAATGTACACATGCCTGAACAACTAGGTATTGTTGCAGCCGCTGCGGCCGGAGAAATTGATGTTTTCCAAGCAGAAAGTGTAATAAAAGATTGCGGCTTTTACCCTACTTGGTGGCGGAGAAGTCACGCAAGTCATCCGGCATGCAGAGATTAAATAAAGCAGCGTTTGGACCATTTTTAGCCCAAGGCATCTCATCAGGCCTTTTTTAGTCAAATGCATCCCCCACTGTCAGTCCCTTCGGGATCCATGCCTTATTCATCTTAATAAAGGTGAGGTAATCTAGACTTTTTTGACCTAGGCGACTTCTCTTCTCAGTGACAATACATCCTGCTGTGCTGAAGGTCCATTCTGACACTTTAAGCTGGGCAGTCCAGAAGTTCTATCGCAACATGGGATAGCTCAGGCCACGGGTCACGCCTGCACACCCAGTAGTCAAGGGGTTAATTGCTCCTCAAGTGTCGATATCTGCAGTTAAGAAGAGGAAGATGGTGTAGCAAGAGGGGGAGGAAAGAAAGGGTGTAAGCAGGGGGGAGAAAGGGGAGAAGAGAAAAGCGGATAAAATAGAGGAGCGAGAGAAAAAGACTCTCTATCAATAGGGTAGAGCAACAATCAGAGAAATATAGAGCATCAATCAGAGATATTTAGGTACACAACCATTTAAGGCGTAAAGAAACGGATCAATACTAATGGAAACGTGGATGCTCCGGGTTCAGGAGTCCTCCGGGATGATGTTTTTTGGCGCCAGCTTGCCAGACTTCCTCTTGGACTTGGGGGTGCGACCAGGAGCCACTTCTTCCCAGGGCGTGGGAGGTACAATTTGCGGTAGAGAGTCCAAGTCCTTGACCATCGCCCAATCCGGAATTTGCAGATCTGGAAGATCCAAGGCATTGTAGACTCCAGGGAGGTCCGCTGTAGTACAAATCAGGAACCTTCTCCCTCCAGACGTGAAGGCCAAGCCGAACGGGAACTGCCAACTGTATTGTATTCCCTTGGAGCGAAGGGCCATGGTCAATGGCCTAAGAGTTCTTCTCTTTTGTAGTGTTTGCGGCGAAAGATCCTGATAAATGTGGATCTGGGCGTCTTCATATGCAGTTTGAGAGGACGACCTAGAAAGCCGTAAAATGTCTTCTTTAACAGTGAAATGTAATAGACGGCAGATGACATCTCTAGGTGGTTCAGAGTCTTTAGGTTTGCGCCTCAGAGCTCTATGTATTCGCTCAATAACTATCTCTCCAGGGTAGGATTCACCTAATATTTTGTGGAAAATATCTGTGACAGTTGAGAGGAGAGCGGAATTATCTACGGATTCTGGGAGGCCTCTTAGACGAAGATTATTCCTGCGACCTCTGTTCTCCTGATCCTCCAGAGCATCAAATGCCACGTTAAGATAGTTCTGGCAGGAAGTAAAGCTGGAGGTTAGGGCTGTAGTATAGTTGCAAAGAGAGGTTTGGGTAGTCTCTAGCTGTTCCACTCTAGAGCCCAGATGTTTTATATCATGTTTGATGTCCTGCAAGTCCTTGGGGATGGGATCCAGGGCTTGGAAAGGGCACTCTCCAGCGACTTTTGTAGAAAGGAGCGGGAGACTGGTAGCGTATCATGGTGTGAGACCAGCTCACTGTCACTGTCAGTGTCAGCTCCAGTATCCAGATTAGCAGCTGGAAGGATTTCTTTAGAGGGTGGGGGTTCTTTTTCTTCATGTATTTATCCATCTCACCTTTCGCAGTTGTGACTTTATGTGTGGCAGCAGTGTCTTTAGAGACAGGGTTTCCTATTTTGACCATGCTGCAAAAATGCTGAGGAAAGGTTGGGCCATTGAAGCCAGGGAGCAGTTAGTGCATCAAAAATTTTCTGTAATACTACGGATAAGAAAAAATTATGGCTCAAAGTCCACTTCAGACGCTTTGATTAATTGTGATCCTATTCGCTGACTAGTTACAGTCCAGAAAAGTTAGAGCTAAGCTCTGGAAAAACTGCAGGTACCTGTGAGGAAGGTGCAGGTGGGGAGGAAGGTGCGTATGTGTGATCTGATTGTAGACAGGATTTCGTCCATAAATATTAGAGCGTGGCTCTCGTGGGTAGATGTATGGCACCAACTAAGAGAAAAGAGGGGGGGGGAACTTGGAGGACGTGGCGATATGGGTCCAATGGCGGCTGAGATGGCAGTGTACCAAGAGGCAGGTGTTAAGCCAAAGTCTACAGGCAGGAAGACCAGTGCTGCCGATCTATGGAGAAGGACGATGTGCGGCCAGCGGTACTCACACTGAGGCAGAGAGGTTGGTCGGCGCCACACTCTGGGACTTGCCGGCAAAATTGCGGAGCGCGAGGTGCTACGGTAGGCCGCAGGCTTGGTGGAAGCTCCGGTGGTAGGTAGGTCGCGTGCGGAGACGGCAAAGAAGGCCGCAGTAGTCGGTGCCGGGTGCAGGAGTAGGCCTCTCTAGGAAATGAATGTTGTGCGGACTCTGTCGGACAGAGTACTAGTCCAACAGGGTCCCAGGCCACTCAGCAATATCCAGAGGGTACTTTCAGAGGTCTTTGAAGGCTTTGGGGCCACCGATGGCTAAGGATTGGCTGGTTAACTCAGAGAGCTCTCTGAGACACGTCTTAGCAGCTCGGCGGTTAGCCACGCCCCCGATATCTGCAGTTAAGGCAGCGTTTCTCAAATAGTGGGGCGCGCCCCCCATGAGGGGCGCGAGGCTCCGTAAAGGAGGGCTCCAGGTGACAGGAGATGAACGCTTCCCCTGTGGAAGCGTTCATCTCCATAGTGATCTGTATCGCCGTCCTCTGGACAGCGATACAGATCGCTGTGCTGTGCGGCAGGGGAGGGAGAGGCGTCTCCCTCCCCTGCTCCTCTGATAGGCTGCGAGCTTTGTGCCGGCAGCCCATCAGAGCGGTTCAGGCGTCGTGATGACGTCATTGCGCCGCCTGAGCGGAGTGCAGAGCGGGACACAGGCCGGAAGAGGCCTGCATCCAGCGCTTCCAGGGAGGTAAGTATTTTCGGATCCTGGACTCTATTGGGGGGGGGGCCTGCACATAATTTGGGGGAGAGCCTGCACATGATTTGGGGGAGGGGTGAAGCCTGGACCCTGCACATGATTTGGGGGGAGGGGGTTAACGTAGCCTGCACATGATTGGGGAGGGGGGTTAATGGAGCCTGCATATGATTGGGGGGGGGGGGTTAATGGAGCCTGCACATGATTGGGAAGGGGGGTTAATGGAGCCTGCACATGATTTGGGGGGGGGTTAATGGAGCCTGCACATGATTTGGGGGGAGGGGGGGTTAATGGAGCCTGCACATGATTTTGGGGGGGAGGGGGGTTAATGGCCCTCACCTATGGGGAGATTGGTGTACTTATAACAATTTTATAGACAAATGAGACTATTTACAGTCGCGCGGGGGGCGCAAAATGTTTTCTTCTTCCTAGGGGGGGCATGACAGAAAATAATTGAGAAGCACTGAGTTAAGGCGAGGTAGTCTGCTACCTGTCTGTAGAGTCGTTCTCTGAGGGTGGACCCCGAAGGGCTGTGGCGATGCGTAGGACTTAAAAAGCTCTGCATGTCCTCCATCAACAACATCTGTAAAGTGTCCTGTCCTTGCCGGCATGGTCTTGGTAGGAGGAGGATTACTTTCACCTCTTCCCCTGTTAGATTCCCATTGTGCTGTGACATCACCCTTATACGCTGTGTAAAGCATACTTTTTAACTTGTTTTGGAACTGCTGCATCCTTTCCGACTTCCGCGTATTCGGTAACATTTCAGCCACTTTCTGCTTATACCGGGGGTGTAGTAGCGTGGCCACCCAGTACAGGTCATTCTCCTTCATCCTTTTTATACGAGGGTCCCTCAACAGGCATGACAGCATGAAAGACCCCATTTGCACAAGGTTGGATGCCGAGCTACTCATGTCGCGTTCCTCTTCCTCACTGATCTCATTGAAGGTCTGTTCTTCCCCCCAGCCACGTACAACACTACAGGTCCCAGATAGGTGACAACGAGCACCCTGGGATGCCTGCTGTGGTTGGTATTCCTCCTCTTCAAAGCCACATTCCTCCTCTGACTCCTCTTCCCCAGACTCCTCTTCCAGCTTTGCCGCAGGTCCAGCAAGTGATGATGATAAGGCTGTTTCTGGTAGTTATGGTGACCACAATTCTTCCTCTTCACGCTCATCTACGGCCTGATCCAGCACGCTTCGCAGGGCACTCTCCAGGAAGAAAACAAATGGGATGAGGTCGCTGATGGTGCCTTTGGTGCGACTGACTAGGTTTGTCACCTCCTCAGAAGGAAGAAAACAAATGGGATGAGGTCGATGATGGTGCCTTTGGTGCGACTGACTAGGTTTGTCACCTCCTCAGAAGGACGCATGAGCCTACAGGCATTAGGCATGAGCGTCCAGTAACGTGCCAAAAAAATACCCAGCTCCGCAGAGGCTGTCCTAGCGCCCCGATCATAAAAATACTCGTTGACGGATTTTTCTTGTTGGAGTGTTGAATTCCAACGTGTCGGGCTATCGCAAATCAAGCGCCTCACTGGCATGTTGTTTCGCCTCTGAATATCGAAAAAGTGCGCCATGGCCGTGTAGGAACGCCTGAAATGGCCACACACCTTCCTGGCCTGCTTGAGGACTTCCTGTAAGCCTGGGTACTTATACACAAAGCGTTGTACGATCAGATTCAACACATGTGCCATGCACGGCACATGTGTCAACTTGCCCAAATTCAATGTCGCCAATATATTGCTTCCGTTGTCAAACACCCCTTTGCCGATCTCCAGTTGGTGCGGGGTCAGCCACTGATCCACCTGTGCATTATGGGCGGACAGGAGTGCTGGTCCTGTGTGACTGTCTGCTTTCAGGCAAGTCAACCCCAAGACGGCGTGACACTGTCATATCCGGGATGTGGAATAGCCCCTGGGTAGCTGGGGGAGGGTGCAGTTTATGTGAAGCAAGATGCAGCAGCAGAAGAGGACTTAGCCGAGGAGGTTAGCGAAGAGGATGGAGTAGGAGGAGTAGAGGAAGTGGCAGCAGGCCTGCCGGCAAGTCGTGGCGGGGTCACCAACTCCGCTGCAGAGCCACGCATTCCATGCTTGGCAGCCATCAGCAGGTTTACCCAATGAGCAGTGTACGTGATATACCTGCCCTGACCGTGCTTTGCAGACCAGGTATCAGTGGTCAGATGGACCCTTGCCCCAGCACTTTTCCAGACATGCTATGACTTACTTTTCCATAATAGAGTACAGGTTGGGGATTGTCTCTAGTGAAAAAAAATTTCGGCCGGTTACCTTCCACTGCGGTGTCCCAATAGCTAAAAACTTTTTGAAGGCCTCAGACTCGACCAGCTTGTATGGTAAGAGATGGCGGGCTAGGAGTTCCGACAAGCCAGCTGTCAGACGCCGGGCAAGGGCGTGACTCTGTGACAATGGCTTCTTACGCTCAAACATGTCCTTGACAGACACCTGACTGTGGGCAGATGAGCAGGAAATGCTGAAGGTGAGAGGCGGAGTGGCCGGTGGTTGAGAGGGTGCAAGGAGGACATCAGTGGTTGACATGGCTGAAGATGCTGGACCAGGAGGAGGATGGTGGCTTTGAGTTTGTGTACTGCTTGTACTCATGTGTTGATCCCATAGGCATTTGTGATGTGAGATCATGTGCATTCGCAAAGCAGTTTTACCCAGGTGGGTGCTGGACTTCCCACGACTCAGTTTCTTTTGGCACAGGTTGCAAATGTCATCGCTGATATCAGAGGAAGACACACAAAAAAAATGTGACACTGCTGAGCTTTGCAATGACGGCATTCTTGTGGTGGCAACAGCATGCGTTGATTGGCATGCTGTCTGGCTGACCCCAGGTGCCGATACATGCTGTCTGACTGTGCAACTAGCTCCTTGCGACGACCTCCCCTGCTTCTAACTCGTCTCCTCCTCCTCTCTGTCTCCCTATCTGAACTTTCCCCCTGTTCTTCTTCTCTTCGAGCGGGCACCCACGTGACATCCACGGACACATCGTCATCATCAACCACTTCACTTGTATCTGACAACTCAACAAAAGAAAGCAGCAGCGGGTACAACATCATCATCATCACACCGTACTTCCATGTGTGTAATGCTGCCTGACTGAGACATATCCCTGTTATCTACATCCTCTGGAAATAGTGGTTGCGCATCACTCATTTCTTCCAACTGATGCGTAAATAACTCCTCTGACAGATCAAGTGAAGCGGCTGTGGTGCTACTGTTGGTGGTGGCGGCTGGCGGGCGAGTGGTAACTTGAGAGGTGGCCGAAGCTGAGCTGGAGGAGGATGGTGCGTAAAAGTTCCAAGCGGAAGCTGTAGAAGATTGGGTGTCCTGTGTAAGCCAGTCAAATATGTCCTCAGAATTTTTCGAGTCTAGGTTACGTGGCCTCTGAACACTGGGCATTATTCTAGGGCCAAAGGAAATCACAGCACCACAACTACGACAGCCCCTGCGGTTGGCCTCCCTCTGCCTGTCATTATTTTTAGATTAGTGGTACTATGCGTGCAAGGTACTGTGCCACTCTATATGAGTGGTGGGCAGTGGGCACAGTACAGTCAGTGGGCCTGACACTCACTGGCAGGCAACTGCAATTAAATTACAGAGAAAAAATTAAATTACTTTTTTTATCTGCAATGTACTGTGCCACCCTATATGAGTGGTGGGCACTGGCAGTGGGCACAGAACAGTCAGTGAGCCTGACACTCACTTGCAGGTAACTGCAATTAAATTACAAATAAAAAATTCAATGACTTTTTTTTATCTTCAAGGTATTGTGCCACCCTATATGAGTGGTGGGCAGTGGGCACAGTACAGTCTGTGGGCCTGACACTCACTGGCAGGCAACTGCAAATATATTACATAGGAAAAATTAAATTACTTTTTTATCTGCAAGGTACTGTGCCACCCTATATGAGTGGTGGGCACTGGCAGTGGGCACAGTACAGTCAGTGGGCCTGACACTCACTGGCAGGCAACTGCAATTATATTACAGAGGAAAAATGTAATGACTTTTTTTATCTGCAAGGTACTGTGCTACCCTATATGAGTGGTGTGCACACAGTACAGTCTGTGGGCCTGTTGCCTCTCACACTATAAGAGAAAAGCACGGCAGCACTCCAAATTCAGTGAAGGAAAACTGTGGTTCTTTATTCACCCATAGTCATTTGCACCCACTGGATACAGTGTGCTGCCTTCTCCATTTCTTTTATATATATATATATATATATATATATATATATATATATATATATATATATATATATATATATATATATATTTCATATATATATATATATATATATATATATATATATATCTTTATATATATATATATATATATATATATATATATATATATAAAGCAGACTGATGTACCAGCCCTAAAAAGGGCTTTTTGGGGTGCTGTCAGGATGCTGTCCTTACAGCAGATGAGTCTTTGAGGACTGGAGTGGACACAGAACACTGACCTAGCTAATGCTTTCCCTATTAATTCAGCAGCAGCAGCACTCTCCCTGCTTTAACTAACACTGCAGCTTTAGAATGAATCTAAGAGGGCTGCCGTCCTTGCTTTTTTATAGGAGGTGGGAGGGTCTGTGAGGGAGGGTATGCTGATTGGCTGGAATGTGTCTGCTAACTGGGAGGTACAGGGTCAAAGTTTGCTCAATAATGACGTATAGGGGGTGGACCGAACATCGCATATGTTCGTCCGCCGCGGTGAACTCGTGTGTGTCGATGTTCGCTGGGAACTGTTCGAGTTTGGGACATCTCTAGAGATAATGTACAGCCAACATTATTTCTCCAAAAAAGCCTTCCCTGCCTTGTACTGTCAGGTGACAGAGAAAGCTGGCAACTTCAAGCAATGTTTACTGTGCAGAAAGGTGCACACTGCAGTGGACACCTGGAGTGGCTGTTATAGACAGAGACATTACATGTCTTTCATGGCCCACTGGGTCAATGTTTTTTTGTGGGGAGGCAGCGCTGCAGCAAGAAGGCCAGATCCTGTTGACAGCTCTACATTTGTGTCAGTCCAATTCCCACACCAGCTGGCTGCCTATCCGCCTCCTTCACATCCTCCTCCATGGACATCCTCCTGTATCCAATGGCAGCTCTCTCCTATAATTTGTACTAAGTGAAGCATTGCAATGCCATGTTAGAGCTGATCAGTATGGGTGAGAGTAGCCACACAGCCAATCAGTTGCTAAGTGCATCAAGCAGCAAACATTCAGCTGGCTGTCTCCCTCCAACTCTAACTGGGCAAGGTGGTCATCAACAATGGCAGGAACATTTTGGCCATGCTGCATTTGGGAGAAAGTACACATGCTCACTGCATGGCACATGTGATCAATTTAGTTGTTCCACACTTTTTCAAAAATTACGATGGTTTGCAGAGGGTGTTGGCCATGTTCAGGAAAATGTCTTTGCATTTTAGCCATTCTTATAAGGCAAGGAACTCCCTTCTGGACACACATTGACAAAATGGTCTGCCACTGGACAGCATGATCCACAACATTACAACTTACTGGAATTTCCTTAGGCTGAGTATCTGTATGAGCAGTGTAAAGAAGTAAATGATTTTGTCATGCACCAGACCACCTAAACAGGGAGCTGAGGTGGTTATGTTTGTTGTTCTGTGGTCAAGCAGTAGCAGCTTATCAGAGATGCATGTTACATACTTATTCTCTTTGAAGAGGCCACCAGATTTGTCAGTAGAGATAACTGCAGCATCAGTGATGTCATCCCCCTGATATTTATCTTAGAGCAGAGATTTGCTGATGCAACAAAGGATAATGGAAGAACAATAGCTTCCGCATCTTGCTGGTCACCCTGTAGCTATTGGAGACCCACAAACCCAAAGTCCCATGGAGGAGAGAGATGAGGATGAAGACCTACCACTGGAGGAACAGGAGAAAGAGAAGTCAGTTGTGGAGGAGCATGAGGCTGCTGCTGTTGCTGCTGCTGATGACACTGGCCATGACAACCAATTATCACAGTGGGGAGAAGTTGGAATGTACTAGGTCTTTGGCCACCCTGGCGAGAATGACAAGCTGCATACTTGCTTGCTTATGTACTGACAGGCATATCATTAGCATTGAGCAATCTGGTGATTACTGGATAACCATGTCTGTAGACCCTTCCTAAAAGCAAAATCCGGGAATGTTTTCTGTTGCCAAAAAGGAGGCCGAATTGCTGTATTACCAGGATACACTGTGTACATAGCTTGCCGCAGCTCCCTGCGGCCAGACCCCTGCTGCCCACATGTCTGATCTGGAGGCCCTTCTCCACCCCATGCTGAATCACCCACCTCCCATTTCCAAAACCACAAGTAGCAGAAATAGAATCAGCCTGTTCATTATCATCAACATGATGAAACAGTTTATTTAGTCGCTGCACAACGCTGGCGCAAATTAGCAAATGGAGCCAGGTTCAGTCTTACTAGGACTGTGGCCTTTCTCCAAGACACACAGTGGTCCGTGACCCCCATGGACAGATGGCTGGGACTGGCTAACTTTGCTCTATCTGTAGTGATGAGCAGCAGGGGCAATATTCGAATTTGCAATATTTCGCAAATTCCTGATCTTTAGGCATTTTTTTCTTGATTGCGAAAATTCGCATAAAATTCGCGTAGACTGGTATTTTAAAAAAAAAAGAATATTTGCGATTACGAATATATTTTGAGATATTTTAAATATTTGTGAATTCTCGAAGTGCCAATATTCGCGATTAAAATTCGCAATTCGAATATTCATGATCAACACTATCTATCTGTACTGTCTTGTCCAGCCTCTAGTGACATCCGCAGAAAGGGTTTTCAGCACTGCTGGTGGCATCGTCACACCCAAACGGACAACGTTGTCTTCCACCAGTGTGCAAAACATCATACATTTGTCAAAATAAATGAGGCATGGATCCAGAGAGATCTTTACACACCTCCGGCTGAGGCTGATGAATAGATCTGTCATTGCTGACAGAGGTTATTGATCACTCTTAAGCCACTACCGCTGTCTTCCTGCCTACCATCTTATTCAATACTGAATGGCTGCTGATGTTGCTACCACCACCACTGGAGCTGCTACTTCTGCTACTGCCACTCCCATTACCCCTACCCAGCCATCATTATGGCTAGTACTACCCTTAAAGGATAACTGTCACATTTAGACCCAAATTTCAGTTTTCATATATGTAGTTACTAATATAATAATATTTCTGAATCAATAACTATTTGACTTACTTACCCCTTATTTAATAAGATTCAGCCCTTTGCAACCAGTCTGCATAAAACTGTAATTTCACTATTCTGTTAAAATGGCCGCCCTCAGCCCTGAGGCTAATCCATAGGACACCTGCAGTGAAGTTAGTGAAGACCAGCTCTGTATAGGGGGTCTTGCAGTGAAGTTCCCAGGTCTGGCTGAAGCCTGTAGTCCTTCTACAAGCTCTCCTCTTATCAGATAAGGCTGTCATTTATACACTGAGCAGCCCATATCTTCCCTGAGCTGTACATTCTCCAGAACTGCTAAGGGAGTGTCTGCCAAGCACAGGCATGTGGAGAAGTTCACACACACAGCCCAGCACTGTTATCTCCTGTCAGGAAGAACCTGGCTTTTTATACATTCCCTTACAATGTTGACTCACTATCAGTTCCCAGTGCACGCAGCGTGCTCCGTCCTCTATCTGGTAGATGGAAGGAGCATAGCAACCTGATTTTATCTCAGGTAAATATAGCCAATACTGGGGACTTTTAGGTGGCTTTTAGGGGTTATTTATTAAACAATCAGAAATTAAAACAGGGCCAACAAGGTGATATTAATCACCAAAATCCAATAGTAAAAAAAAATAATAATTTGACAGTTATACTTTAAACAGTTGCACACGCCTACTGCCTTGTCTAATCCATACTGAGCTTCTATTGCTGCCACTACTATTTCTGTGATATGTCACTATTTCCCCTATACAGATTAGACCTTACTTTACCCATTCAACATTCCACATATTTTATGCTGCTGCTCCCAAAAATAAGAAATCATTTTTCAAGGGTTGTTTGTAACAAGCCACTCTGTCTTCTGCGTCCAGCAAGGTATAACTTTTGGACACTTGGTCCCAACAATCCACTGGGTTTTGTGAAAACAGCATGTGTGGTTAAGCACCATCTGCTCCCAATAAGGGACAATTTTCAGAACATTTCTATATTTATCATAAAAAAGAATAACTAATGCAATGTTGCAGTGTGCTTTTAAGCAGGCTGTTTGTTAACACCATCAACCATGCTGACACACAGTGTCACGCTGACATTATTTACTTTTGCCATCATTGCATTAAAGAGCTTAAGGGGGGTGGAGGAGAGAAAGAGAAAAAAAAGAAAAGAAGAGAAAAAAAGACAAGATAGAAAAACTATAAGTCCTAGGAGACCTCAGTGTGTCATGCACCAAGTTTCAGGCCAATTGGTGCAGTTTTGATTGTGTTAGAATCAATTTGACCCTGAATCAAAATTTTGGACAGCTTAGACATATCGGACACAGAAAGAATTTGAAGAAATTCACTCAACTCTAGTGTACAGCGAGAACTGTACAAAAATCCACTTTATGAAACCCTAAAAAGGTAATAAGAAGCATTCCTTTTTATGTAAATACTGTAATTCTTGTGCAAATCTCTAATTATCTACAGTATTAATGTTATCACAAATGGTGAGCATGTGAGTGAGTGTGTATTGTCTTGGTTGAGTGTACAGCCCCACAATTACATAGAGTATTATATAGCCTTTTTAATGGGGCTGTAACAGTGTCTTGTAATTAAGTGGAAATGAAAATTACATTAGGAGCACTTGTCCGATAGCCATTACTAGCATAAATTAAAACTCTTATGCAAATCTTTGCTGTTTTAATTTTTTCATATTCAGAAGTTTTGAGGTTAATCAATCCCAATATACAAGGGAGATGAGATAGGCCATGCTAGTTTACAGTGCTAATTGAAATCAAATCAGTTAAAGGCAGACAATTCCCAGGCTACATATAACGAAAACTTTTATGTACAAACTACCTATCAGACTAATAAGTAACATAGTAACATAGTATATAAGACCGAAAAAAGACATTTGTCCATCCAGTTCGGCCTGTTTCCTACAAGTTGATCCAGAGGAAGGCAAAAAAACCTTGTGAGGCAGAAGCCAATTTTCCCCACTTAAGGGGAAAAAAATTCCTTCCCGACTCCAATCAGGCAATCAGAATAACTCCCTGGATCAACGACCCCTCTCTAGTAGCTATAGCCTGTAATATTATTACACTCCAGAAATACATCCAGGCCTCTCTTGAATTCCTTTATTGTACTCACCATCACCACCTCCTCAGGCAGAGAGTTCCATAGTCTCACTGCTCTTACAGTGAAGAATCCTTTTCTATGTTTGTGTACAAACCTTCTTTCCTCCAGACGCAGAGGATGTCCCCTTGTCACAGTCACAGTCCTGGGGATAAATAGATGATGGGACAGATCTCTGTACTGACCCCTGATATATTTATACATAGTTATTAGATCTCCCCTCAGTCGTCTTTTTTTCTAAAGTGAATAACCCTAATTTTGATAACCTTTCAGGGTACTGTAGGTCCCTCATTCCAGTTATTACTTTAGTTGCCCTCCTCTGAACCCTCTCCAGCTCTGCTATGTCTGCCTTGTTCACAGGAGCCCAGAACTGTACACAGTACTCCATATGTGGTCTGACTAGTGATTTGTAAAGTGGTAGGACTATGTTCTCATCACGGGCATCTATGCCCCTTTTGATGCAACCCATTATCTATGATGCAACCCATTATCTTATAAGTGGAAGCAAAAATAGAAGCATTACACTTAAGTTATTAATACAACGATGGAACCTGTCAATTTCAGCAGGTGGACTCGATTATCTAATGTATATGGTGACCTTCCTTCTCTCCCAACTCTATAATAACTGATGTAGGTGAATTCCATCATTAGAGATGTCCCGAATAGAGTTGAGCAAACACCTGGATGTTCGGGTTCGAGAAGTTCGGCCGAACTTCCTGAAAAGGTTCGGGTTCGGGATCCGAACTCAACCTGAATTTAACCCCGAACCCCATTAAAGTCAATGGGGACCCGAACTTTTGGGCACTAAAAAGGCTGTAAAATCGCCCAGGAAAGGGCTAGAGGGCTGCAAAAGGCAGCAAAATGTAGGTAAATCCCCTAGAAACAAATGTGGATAGTGAAATGAATTAAAATAAAGTAAATAAAAATTAACCAATATCAATTGGCAACTTGGAGGAGGAGGTGGAATAGGAGGTTGGGGTGGCGTCAGGTGGGAATGCTATGGGAGTTGAAGTTCTCGTCACAGTCAAAAAAGATTCATGTCTGCCTGCAGTGCCACAGGCCTCATTCACAGACTCAGGGCCATGGCACCTGCAAAGAGGAAAGCGGTCCCGTAACAGCAACACAGGCCTCAGGTTAACCTGCAATGGAACAGGCAACTTGATGCACAATAGTGTGTTCAAATGTAAAAGATTATTCTTTTAGCACTTGTAATTTAACACTTAGTGTAATATACCCTTTTACGGAAAGAAATACACTTGGAGATGCATGGTAGCGTGTGCAGTTATTGAGGATGACCCTATAGGCACTTGTATTTACACCTTGAGTGTAATATACCCTTTTACAGACAGAAATACACTATGAGATGCACAATAGTGTGTGCAAATGTAGAGGATTATGCTTTCTGCACTTGTATTTTAACACTTAGTGTAATATACCCTTTTAAGGAAAGAAATACACTTGAAGATGCACGGTAGCGTGTGCAAATATAGAGGATGTATTTATCAGGCCTTGTATTTAGATGCTAACACGCTGAGTGTAATATACCTTTTTACGGACAGATTTTACGATTGGCCAGCAACAGCTGAAAACACTGATTTACAGTTTTGCTAGCTTGGCAATTGAATTTCACCCTAGAACAAAATATATCCTTTGACGGATACTATTAAACTACTTGTCCAGCCACAGCTAGAACACCAGATTTACTGTATTTCTATTTTTGCAACTGAATTTCACCCCAGAAAATAATATATCCTTTGACCGACACTATAAAACATGTCCAGTCACAGCTGGAACACCAGATTTACGATATTGTTATTTTGTTAATTGATTTTCAACCCAGAACAAAATATATCCTTTGACGGATACTATTAAACTACTTGTCCAGCCACAGCTAGAACACCAGATTTACTGTATTTCTTTTTTTGCAACTGAATTTAACCCCATAAAATAATATATCCTTTGCCGGACACTATGAAACTTGTCCAGTCACAGCTGGAACACCAGATTTACGGTATTGCTATTTTGGTAATTGAATTTCACCCCAGAACAAAATATATCCTTTGACGGATACTGTTAAACTACTTGTCCAGCCACAGCTAGAACACCAGATTTACTGTATTTCTATTTTTGCAACTGAATTTCACCCCAGAAAATAATATATCCTTTGACGGACACTTTAAACTTGTCCAGTCACAGCTGGAACATCAGATTTACGGTATTGCTATTTTGGTAATTGAATTTCAACCCAGAACAAAAGCTATCCTTTGACGGACACTATAAAACTTGTCCTGCCACTGCAGAAAATTGAATTTCACCCCTGAAAAAAAAAATATATTCTTTGCCAGACAGTATTGCACTTGGCTAGCCACAGCTGGAACACCAGATTTAAGGGATTGCTATTTCTTGAAGTGAATTTCACCTCTCAATAAAATATAGAACATTCTATCCTGAGTTTCTAGGGGTGACAATAAGCACAGCAAAGCCCCTGATGTAGGATATAGCAAAAAAAAAAAAACTAACTATTGATGGATTAATGGACTTGATGGCAGCTTGTGCTAGCGCACCACAAGACACAAAATGGCTGCCGATCACGCCAGAAAAAAGTGACAGAAAAAACGCTCTGGGCAGCCTGAAAATAGCAAATGTGGTGCCAATATTCAAAAAGGGTCCAAAAACAGAGCCTGGAAATTATAGGCCAGTAAGTTTGACATCAATTGTTGGTAAACTGTTTACACACTCAGATTGGGTCACTGTAACTAGTGGGGTACCTCAGGGGTCAGTATTGGGCCCTATTCTCTTTAATATATTTATTAATGATCTTGTAGAAGGCCTGCACAGTAAAATATCTATTTTTGCAGATGACACTAAACTGTGTAAAGTTATTAACACTGAAGAGGACAGTTTTCTGCTATAGAGGGATCTGGATAGATTGGAGGCTTGGGCAGAAAAATGGCAGATAAGGTTTAACACTGACAAATGTAAAGTTATGCACATGGGAAGGAATAATGCAAGTCACCCATACATATTAAATGGTAAAACACTCGGTAACACTGACATGGAAAAGGATCTAGGAATTTTAATAAACAGCAAATTAAGCTGCAAAAACCAGTGTCACGCAGCTACTGCCAAGGCCAATAATATAATGGATTGCATCAAAGGGGGCATAGACGCCCGTGATGAGAACATAGTCCTACCACTTTACAAATCACTAGTCAGACCACACATGGAGTACAGTGTACAGTTCTGGGCTCCTGTGAACAAGGACATAGCAGAGCTGGAGAGGGTTCAGAGGAGGGCAACTAAAGTAATAACTGGAATGAGGGATCTACAGTACCCTGAAAGGTTATCAAAATTAGGGTTATTCACTTTAGAAAAAAGACGACTGAGGGGAGATCTAATAACTATGTATAAATATATCAGGGGTCAGTACAGAGATCTGTCCCATCATCTATTTATCCCCAGGACTGTGACTGTGACAAGGGGACATCCTCTGCGTCTGGAGGAAAGAAGGTTTGTACAGAAACATAGAAAAGGATTCTTCACTGTAAGAGCAGTGAGACTATGGAACTCTCTGCCTGAGGAGGTGGTGACGGTGAGTACAATAAAGGAATTCAAGAGGGGACTGGATTTATTTCTGGATGTAATAATATTACAAGCTACAGCTACTAGAGAGGGGTCGTTGATCCAGGGAGTTATTCTGATTGCCTGATTGGAGTCGGGAAGGAATTTTTTTCCCCTTAAGTGGGGAAAATTGGCTTCTGCCTCACAGGGGTTTTTTGCCTTCCTCTGGATCAACCTGTAGGAAACAGGCCGAACTGGATGGACAAATGTCTTTTTTCGGTCTTATATACTATGTTACTATGTTACAGCTTCAATGCTGTGAGGTGAGCACCAACTTGGATTTCACTGCCCTCTGGTGGTGGGAGGAGTGCACCGGGATTACAACAGAGTTCTTCCCAGGAGCATAGGCAAAAAGGGTCATGGCTCTTAAAGGGAGCGACCAACCAACTAAACAGCATGTCTCTATAGTAGTCCATTTTGCATCCCTCTGAGTAAGTATAAAAAATGCCCCCATTTTTGACCTGAAGCAAGGGTCTAACAATCTGGATAGCCAGTAGTCATCCCTCTAGCGGATCCTGACAACGTGGCTGTTTCTATGCGAGCAAGAAAGCATGCATATGGTCATTTGCATCAGGGACTTGGAGGACCTCCCTGCCTCCATCTCCAATGCTCCTCCTGCTCCTCTCCTGTCGCTTGAGCAGATAACCCACCTAGTGGTATATAAAACTATATATATAAAATTCCTGGGTGTTTATGTTTACCTCCACTGCCAGTTCATCCTCCTCAGGGCTCAGGTGTAGTGATGAGCGGCAGGTGCCATATTCGATTTCGACGAAATTCACGAATATTCGAATGAATATTCGTTTCATATTCGTCGAAATCGAATATTCGTCATTTTTCTAGTTATCGCGATTAATATGCGATTTAAATAATCGCGTATTGCGATTTTAACTTAAGGCTACTTTCCTATTGTTTTCATATCTAGAATTAGCGAGGATGACGAATATGACGAATGTATTCGTCATATTCCTCAAAACGAAGATAACGAAGTATTCTACATCTTCGTTTTAGCTACCTATTCGTCAACTTCGCTAATTCTAGCAATCAAATAGGAAGGTTGACTATAGAGACAGCTGTGTTAAATTCGCTATGCGATTTTTTTATTTTTTTTTAATAAATAGAATACTTATAATAATTTTATCAAGTAATATAATTATTGTATTAAAAAAAAAAATCGCATAGCTGAATTTAACACAGCTGTCTGGTAAGTCAACCTTCCTATTTGATTGCTAGAATTAGCGAATAGCGAAGTTGACGATGACGAGACGAATAGGTAGCTAAAGCGAAGATGTAGAATACTCGTTATCTTCGTTTTGAGGAATATGACGAATACATTCGTCATATTCGCTATTCGCTAATTCTACCAAGCCAACCATAAACTTCCTTGCTCATGGAGCGTCCCCATCACCATGGGAACGTCTCCATATACTAAAATGTACTGTCGGATTTGAGGAATTACGTTGAAATCGCAATGCGATTAATTCAAGTTATATTAATCGCATTGCGAATTCAACTTAGAACTGGGTTTATAATGGGTCAGCTTGCTAGAATGAATGAAGTTAACGAATATGGAATATAGCAGCAGTGCTAAGTTGAATTCGCAATGCGATTAATTTAACTTGAGTAATCGCATTGCGATTTCAACTTAGCACTGCTAGTGCTATATTCCATATTCGTTATAATTCTAGCCTATGTAAGATAGCAGTGCTAAGTTGTAATCGCAATGCGATTAATATAACTTGAATTAATCGCATTGCGATTTCAACGTAATTCCTCAAATCCGACAGTACATTTTAGTATATGGAGACGTTCCCATGGATGGGGACGCTCCATGAGCACGGAAGTCGGCAGAAGCGGCAACGGGAACTGACTAGAGCAGCCAGGAAGCCTGGAATCCTCAGGACAGGTAAGAACTACTTTTGGGAAGTGGGAAAGAAAAAAATATAACAAAAAAAAAACAAAAAAAAAACGAATATTCGAAATAGCGAATTTATAGCGCTATATTCGAAATATTCGCGAATTAGCGAAGTGCCGATATTCGCTAAAAAAATTCGCTTTTCGAATATTCGCGCTCAACACTACTCAGGTGGCCATGTAGGTGCCACATCTTCTGTCCCCTCACCAATAAGATTTGTCAGCATCCCCTCCAGGATGTGAAGGAGTGGAATGACATCATTCATCATTCCTCTGCCGACTATCAAAGAAAGTGGCCTCCTCAAAGGGCCTGAGCAAACAGCACATGTCACGCATGAGCCACCACTGGATAACGTGGAATTTACACCAGGGAGTAGACCTGTCAGTCTGCAGCATTAAGAAATTGTTGACCATCTTCTTTTGCTTGTACAAGTGGTCTAACATATGGAGCGTAGAGTTCCAATGGGTGAAACATCACATATCAGATGATGTTGTGAAAGAGCATTTTGCCTTTGCAGCTCAAGAGCATGTTTTGCATGGTAAAAGTGGCTGGAGTGTATGCACATTTTCCTCGACAGTTTTAACAGCTCTTGCAGTTCAGTGGAAGACTTGAGAAATCGGGTGACAGCGAGATTGAAGATGTGCGGCCATGCAGGACGCATGGGTCAGCCCTCCCTTGCGCAGCACAATTAAAATGTTCTTCCAGTTATCAGTAACCATGGTTTCTAAACTTGGAGACAGCATTGCCATCACCTGGCCAAGTTGCTGGTGTGCCTGGTCCGGAACCACATTTACGGACCAGGCACATAATAATAATAATAATGTTTATTTATATAGCACCACCATATGCCGCAGCTCTTCACAAATTTTTTCCTTGACGACAGTTACAATTCCTTATGTCAGCACTGGCGTGAACTCTACTAGATACTGAGAGGCCCAAGGACTGCCCTACATTCTGCCCAACATACGTGTGCAGGGCTGGTGCAGCTTTTTTGGAAAAGTAATATCAGCATGGGACTCTTCACCTTGGCCGGGCATAAGCCATCAGTTCTCTGAAATGATCGACTGTAGTACCAGCAACTTGACCAGGTGCACGTTCAGCTTCTGTGCTGTTGGATGGGTGCATGCATACTTTGTCTTTTTGCAATCGCCTCGATTATCGATTGCTGTCGCAAAAAGTGACGAGGAGAAAGAGGAGGAGTAGCAATAGACAACATTGACATTGTCAAGCCATGACTGCTGGAGAGGGGGTGCAGTTGGTGGGAGATGCAGCAGTTGCTGCATCAGGCTATAATACTAAATTAACGTAACGGTTTTTCCACGCCACTTTATGTTGCCTCTCCATGTGTCCAAAAATAAATAAAAATGTAAATGAAAAATATAATAAATAGCCTTTTCTCATATCCCATCATTTATAAGTGTTTAAAAAAGTTAGTTATATCACTGAGATGTGCCAAAATACAAACTTTTAATTTGTGGGAGATACAGCCTATGTAATCTTTCTTACAATGTGTGTATGTAATCATATAAACACACAGAAGAAGTGTGGGTATGATCCACATTGGAGAGTCGTTTTGTAGGTCTCACATAGTTACAGACGTTGCATGGATGAGAACCACAGCCATAAAATCCGGTTGTCCATAACCATATATCGCAAGCTATTAATCGTAAGTTAAACAGACTAGGAGACAGCAACTGTCATAGTGACGGAGGCCATTTGTAGATGACATCACAGCCATTCTGCAATAATTCCTTAATTATCGTATCATGCTGAACTATAGATAGGTATTTCAAAATTATGGTGGTCATTTATTAAACAGAAATACACCTAAATTAGGCGTATTTTTGGTGCAGAATTTGCAACTTCTCCCCGCTCACGCAAGGTCTAAAAAAGTGAGTGTGACATGGGAGCAAAGGGGGTAGGGACAGCAGGACCATCTAATTTAAGATTTTCTATGCTTGTTTTAGGAAACTTACAGAGTGAAGCGGTGGTGGATAAGCCGAGGTTATGTAGAGGCCAGCGCCTCTTTATAATTTAGGCGGATCCACCACCAACCCGCGGTTGGGCTTTATTAAGACGGGCGTCTAAAACGCCAGTCATAATAAATGTGCCCCTATATTTTTAATTTTCTGAAATTGATTACTATACTGTAGTACTAACACTGGTTTGTTATTAAAATACGCTTTATAGAAGTAGTACACATGCCAATAAAAGGGGATGATAGACATTGCTAATTACAGAGGGACTCTAAATGGATAATAAAATCCAATGTGATAGAGCCTCTGGGCTTAAAGGGTTTGGTCGAATCAGCAAGCGGCATTTATCATGTCGAGAAAGTTAATAAATGCCAGTTACTAATGTATTGTTATTATCTATATTGCTTTCTTTGTGGGCTGGATTCATTTTTCCCATCATATTATACACTTCTCATTTCCATGGTTACATCCACCCTGCAATCCATCAGCGTGGCCGTGCTTGCACACTATAGGAAAAGTGCCAGCCTCTCTAGTGGCCAGGATCATGGGAAGTCCCATAGGCGGATGCTTTTTTTCTATAGTGTGCAAGCCACTAATGGATTGCAGGGTGGCCATAACCATGGAAACAAGCAGTGTATAATGTGATGGCAAAATGAATCAAGCCAGCAAAGGAAGCAATATGGGTAATAACAATACTTTAGTAACTGCCTTGTATTAACTTTCTCTACATATTAAAGCTTCAGGATGATTAGCACTGGTGTTTATTAACTACACTTCATATGAGTATTTAAGAACCAAGAGAAACTCCCTTTAACCCCTTAAGTAGAGCTGAGCGAATCGAAGCTGACGAAGTCCAATTTATTCTGAATTTAAGGAAAAATTTGATTCTGAATGAATGCGAATTTCTTCGCACTTCATGGTAACGAATCAAATTTTTTCCTAACATGGCAGCTAGCCGGCTACAATGGCTGCTAAAATGACGGCTACACGTGTGAGGACATGGGGCAAGGAACTCTGGTAAGGTGGTATGACCCATAATGCCATGCATGCAGCCAATCAGTAGCCAGCCAGCCCGGTGATGTAGCAGGCCCTATAAATACGGTGGCCATCTTAGATTCTGCCATTCACCAGTGTACTTTGTTCAGGGACAGATGTCTATGCAGGCGCTAGGGAGAGTCAGTGAAAGAACAACTAATTGTTTAAAAAAAAAAGCAAAGAAGCAATTCACTAGTGCAGGGAAAGGATAGTGAGAGGAATCATTTCACAGGCGGGGAGATATAGGGAGAATCATAGGAAAAACCTAATTGTGCAGGGAAACATTACTTGGGGATCCAGATAGTCTCATAATACAGCTCTGTCATTCCAGTAATTAGTTATTGGGGTGCAAGTGCTATGTTAAAAGGCCTGTAGTGGCTTATATCTGTGGAAAAAGAGAAATATATTCTCTGATTCTCTGTTTACTGCAGCTATATATGGTGAAAGCGTTTAGTGCCCTATTATAGTATAATACCAGAAAAATTGGGTTTTATTTGTGCTATAAGCGTTTTTTGTCATATTTCTAGAGAAAAAGAGAAGATTAGACAGCGTCGAAATTTGTTGTTATTTGCGCTAAAAGCATATATTGCCAGTTTAGTACAACCCGAGAAAAATATACCCTGTTCACATTTGGGTGTTATTTGCACTATAAGCGTTTTTTGTCATATTTCTAGAGCAAAAGAGAAAAATACACACCATTGACATTTTGGTGTTATTTGCACTAAAAGCGTCTATTTCCAGTTCAGTACAACCCGTAAAAAATTTACCCTGTTGACATTTGGGTGTTATTTGCGCTAAAAGCTTATATTGCCAGTTCAGTACAACCCGTGAAAAATATACCCTGTTGACATTTGGGTGTTATTTGCGCTAAAAGCGTATATTGCCAGTTTAGTACAAACCGTGAAAAATATATGCAGTTAACATTTGATGTTATTTGCGCTAAAAGCGTGTATTGTCATATTTCTAGAGAAAAAGAGAAAAATATACGCAGTTCACTTTTTCTGTTATTTACTTAGAAATCGTTTAGTGGCCTATTTTAGTCCAATACGAGAAATATATACGCAGTTTACTTTTGCTGTTATTTACGCTGAAATCATTTCGTGGCCAATTTTAAATCCTTTAGTTGCCTATCAGTTAAAAAAGAAAAATATATTTGGCGCTTTTAGGGGTGTTTTAATTTGCTTTTTATTTATTAAGTTCAGCTAAAGTATGTCAGACAGAGAAGTGCCAGGCCCTGCACAGGGGAGTGGCAGAGGTGTAATTGATTCTTGCGCAGGCACAGGTCACAGCAGAGTAACGGAGCGTGGCAGCAGGGGTTTCTTCCGAGGTCTCAGGTCCACATGTCACATCAGATTTGATGACACATCAGATTAGATCATTCATCTCCACACTGTCACCATGCCACTCTGTGGCCTTCTGATGCTACCATCTCCACACTATGTCACCTTGCCACTCTGTGGTATCATGCTGCTGCTGCTGCCATCGCCACACAATGTCACTTTGCCACTCTGTGGTATCACGCTGCTGCTGTTGTTGCCATCTCTACACTATGTCACTGTGCCACTCTGTGGCATCATGCTGTTGCTGCCATCTCCACACTATGTCACTGTGCCACTCTGTGGTATAACGCTGCTGCTGTTGCTGTCATCTCCATACTATGTCACCTTGCCACTCTGTGGTATCACGCTGCTGCTGTTGCTGCCATCTCCACACTATGTCACCTTGCCACTCTGTGGTATCACACTGCTGCTGTTGCTGCCATCTCCACACTATGTCAATTTGCCACTCTGTGGTATCCTGCTGCTGTTGCTGCCATCTCCACACTATGTCACCTTGCCACTCTGTGGTATCATGCTGCTGCTGCCATCTCCACACTATGTCACATTGCCACTGTGTGGCATCATGCTGCTGCTGTTGCTGCGATCTCCACAATATTACACCAATCAAAGCAAAACGTGGTCAGTTAAAAAAATATTACTTTATTATCACATAATTTTAAAACCATGAGGACTTCCCTCCCTGATGATGCTTTAGTGAAACAGGTGTCGGGACGCAGAAGAGACGGATTCTGGTATGACTGTATACAATTCTTGCTGTTTTGGTTTACTAGGACTCTGAGTTGGGTTACATTTATGCACTATGCACCTCATCCATCCAATGGGCTGGAGCTGAGTTATTGCTTGCTCAGTTGTCTGTTACATTATTATTAGCCTGTGCTCTCCTGCCTGGGTGTTGTTTATTATGTATGTGTTTGTACCACCAACTTCTTTTAATCATGGTTTTAAAATTATGTGATAATATAGTAATATTTTTCTAACTGACCCCATTTTGCTTTGATTGGTGTAATAGTTAAGGGGATTCCTTTGGGTTGTAAGTGTTTGCTTTCACCATATTCTTTGTTGGTGTTCATCTCCACACTATGTCACCTTGCCACTCTGTGGTATCATGCTGTTGCTGCCATGTCCACACTATGTTACCTTGCCACTCTGTGGCATCATGCTGCTGCTGTTGCTGCCATCTCCACACTATGTCACATTGCCACTCAATGGTATCATGCTGCTGCTGCTTGAAGGTCATGGACTGATCACCCGCCCCACAATCTAATTTGGGTTTCGTAACCAACAAACACAACTTGCTTTTGAGGGCTGCATTAATCTGCAGGTTACCATCGTACAGCTCTACAGATAACTTTCCTTCTGCATCTTTCTCAACAATCTGTGCCCTCAGTAATTAATATTTCAAAATTTGTATTGATAAAATTTAGTTTTACATTGAAGTGACAATCTACGGGTTACTGTCGTACAGCTCTATAGATAACTTTCCATCTGCATCTTTCTCAGCAATCTGTGTCCTCAGTATTTTATGTAGACTCTGTCATTGTGCCATTCTGTGACCTCCTCATGCAGTTGCAAACTCCAGACTCTGCCATTTTTCCTCTCTGTAGCCTTCTTGACGCTAACATCAACTTGTAAGACTGAGTTCACACTTGAGCTATTTGGTCAGTTTTTCCCCCCTGACTGCCCAAATAAGTGAAGGGTGCAGCGATTCTAATAGTGACGCCTGTCATCTGCATGTCATACTGACTCACAGTATTATTTCACTACCACAGCAGACTCCCTATGCATGTTACTGCAAGGCACAGTGTTCTACAACCCTATACAGGCTCTCTGCAGCCTGGAAATAGATGTTTTTTAATGCAATTTGCAGCGAATAAATACGGAACAAAGCAAATTTTTTCAGAGAATTCGGCCAACCAGCCAAATCGAATTTTTGAGAAATTCACTCATCTCTACCCTTAAGTACCTGGCCCATTTTTGGTTTTGCAATTTTCCTGATAGCAAATCACTATTCCTTTAGTCCACTAGTAATCATGGCCCGCTACTATGCAGTCCTCTATATAGTGCTGCGGTGTCGCACTAACTGCTGCACATAAAACATCTGCATATCGCTATTCTTCGTCAGGGAAGCTCTTTTGACTCACTGACAAAGGATAGCGATCTATCCGAAACACTTTGGAAGTTTGGCACACACAGACACTTGTTGCTCCATGAGAGAGCAAGCTTTTAACATACAGGAAGGGAGCTGTGCCACCAGCCGGGGCATGCTCCTTAGAATAGATACCGACCCAATATACCCTGGATTCAACACTGCATATAAGAAAAAGAGTATACACCATAGAGACAGAACAAGCATCAAGGTAATCTTGAATTTAAGTGGCTCTATAGCTGTGGTCATCTTTAGCAGGGGAATCAGAGAGTTAGCGGGTATGGAAAGTAAGAAGCATCTTTGATATTTATTGTATTTACAGACTTTTTAAATGTTCAGCTCTCATAGCCATATGGGGACTTATTGTTTGCGAGATAAGTTGTATTTTTTAAGGGTACCTTTTAATTTACCTTGTCTGTTAATGAAATTCAGGAAAAAAAAATATTTGTGGGAATAAATTTTAAAACAAAAATTCTGCAAAGGTTTTTGGGGTTTTGACAGCACGGTGTTCACTGAGTGCTGAAATTAATATGACATCCTTATTCTGTTGCTCAATTTGAATATGGTGATACAAAACTTGTATAGTTTTTTGTTTTATGACTGGGTTTGGCTTGATGCCGAATATAGAGTGGGCTCACTGCAGCAGCCCGCTCCATACATTCACTCAACCACTATGATGTATGGATACGTCACAGTAGTTGAAGGGGTTGATTCTGGGTGCCCTGGGATAGGCAGTTCAGTTGTACCTCAGATACATTGGGGAATCCAGGATGCAGCAAACCGAATATGTTACCTTATGCTTTATTGTAGCACATAAGATAGGTTTAAGACATAGATTTCTGAACACATGGCTACATTTCTAGAAAATTGCCTTGGTTATTAAGCTTTGTTATGAACAAGGAGCTCTAGACTCGCATACGCTGATTTCAATTTCCAGGTGCTAAAGACTCTCATTTCCAGCAATACCATCTTCTGTAATGTCACACAAGGTCAGCTTTACTGATGGTGGAAATCATTTTAATAATGCAATGATCAAAAAGAAGTGTTCTAAAGACCATACATCTGTCAATTCAAATAATGTTTAGGAGGACACAGTGCAGCCTTTTCTCCTCCCAGATGAAAAATGAGCAGTCGTCTGGTGTCTGTCAGAGGCCAAAGCAGATTCTACAATGTGCTAATGGCCCTGTCTCCTCGACTTAGTCAAGGCAATGATGTGGAGACGGAATGGTTAATTAGAAAGCCTGAAATGAATAGTATGTGCTTGGAAGATATTTCAGGAACATAAACAATTGCGTCTCAATGTGGTCTTTATTTCCATTTCCTCTCTTCCTCAAGTCTTCTATAACAGTTTATCTCTGTGATTCAAGCAAAAAAAAAAAAAAAGAAACCCATAAGAACAAGCAAACAAACATAAAAAGCCTGGCCTGAAAAAAACTATTGTGTTTCGCAGCTGGCTTTGTAGACCGTCAGAGCACTGTCATAGATGTACACAAAAGCAACGCATGAATATTGTTGGAGCCACCTACCTAAAGCAAGGAAATGTGATCTTCTTTCCATCAATGTGGTTGAAATTTGGTTGAACTGGAAAATAGATTTTTTTTTTCTGCTCCGTCTCTGGATGCTCAGCATGTGGTCTGTTCCACAGGTTCACACAAACATATAGGAGCATCAGAGCACAAATGGATTCTTTTATGTGAAATAGATTTTTTGTGCTTAGTATGGATGAAAATATTTGAAAGCAGCCAGTATTAAAAAAGAAAATAGGGCCATGATTTATAAACTTTAAGCCACCAAATTCATTCATCTTGAATGGTTTCCACGACCTATCTGTATGCTAAGCTGACATTATTCCCTATTCCTTGTCTCTATCGGACTTGAGTGGGCACAGCTTGAGAAGATATAGTCAGTATTTGAGTAGGTAATGAAAACTTAAAGAGAACATGTCATCAAAAATGTAGTGCAATCTGCAGACAGCAAGTTATAGGACAGGAGGAGCTGAGCAGATTGATATATGGTTTTAAAGGAAAAGATCTAATATAGCTTAACTTGTAATTTATTCATCTAAATCTCTGCTCGTTCTGAGCAGTGACTGATGACCTTCCCTGTGAGAGTTTGCATACAGAGACATGCCAATCACTGATAAGAACTGCCCACAAAATGTGTTAGTTCAGAATGAGCAGAAATTTTGATGAATTAAATGAAATTTTCCCATAAAAGTATATATATATATATATATATATATATATATATATATATATAATAGTCAATAATAGGCAGCACTCCAGGATAAATCAAATAAAAAATGTGATTTATTCACCCATGTGGTCAGACGACGTTTAGGCTCTATGGGCCTTTCTCAAGCAAATAATAAGGACAACATAGCCTTATATATACCCACAGTGCTTGGTAAAACATGTGATCATACAAAAATTAACCCATGATGTGTCAAAACAGATTACAACAATTAATGCAATACATTAAATCAAAAAAGTGTACATGATTGTCAATACAATAAATACGTGACACATAGTAATAACTTGATTAATTCAAAAAATTCATATATTACATGGTGATATCCATAATTTTTATTAAATCCCCATACATGATAGTGCCGCAATGGTTAAACAAAAGACGTGTCATATGTAAATTGTGCTAAAGAGGAGTATCAGAGGAAAGAGAGGATGCCGCACTGACCAGATATATCACGACCCACATGTATCATAAGTATCCATATTAGCGTGCGTTCCACAGCAATGCGCATGTCCGAACCCACTAGGGGGTAGTTACATCACTACGATGCAGGACGGTCTCACAATACACTCGGCCATATTTGAGACTGTCAAGGACCACAGGACCCACAGCGTAACGCCGTAGTGTCACCTAAATCCATCCCATCCCCGTATTAGCCAATCAATCACAACAAGCATATCGTAGGGCTATAAACCAGACGGGTTAAGAGGAAAAAATACCCACACATGATCTGTGCGCAGTATAGTCCTCTATTGCAGAAAAAAGAAGAGAATTGTGAAGGTATAGTAAAGAATAGTAAAAAAAAATAAAATAGTAAAGAAGGTAATAGTGAACAACCACCATAACCAACCATCATATTTCTGCATACCCCAATGTGCCCCTGAGGGATCTGCTCAATTTACCACACATACACCATCACCAGAGACACGTCCAACTCTTGCCTCTGTGGTATGGACATTTATTATATTGTATAAAAGATATAACAAAAACATAATGATAAAAAGATTAGCGGCCGCTGAAGTTCCAGTACAGTGTATCATCCAATCACCCTCCGATATACTCATCCAGATGTGCAATCTGGAAAAATAAAAAAATAAAAATTACTACAGGAGAAATCATCCAAAGTTACTACCATAACACACAGGAGAATATTGCCGGCATGGTTCAAGAGGGGAAAGAGGGCAAGGCAAGTCACTTCTATATCATAATAACGAACTTACAGTATATTTAACATTAAGACCCAACAGCTAAGGGCTCTTTCACACTAGCGTTTTTGTTTTCCGGCATAGAGATTCGTCGTTGGGTCTCTATGCCGAAAAAATTCTGATCAGGATTATCCCAATGCATTCTGAATGGAGAGAAATCCATTCAGGATGCATCAGGATGCCTTCAGTTCAGGACCGGAACATTGTTTGGCCGGAGAACATACCGCAGCATGCTGTGCTTTTTACTGCGGCCAAAAATCCTGAACACTTGCCGCAAGGCCGGATCCGGAATTAATACCCATTGAAAGGCATTAATCCGGATCCGGCCTTAAGCTAAACGTCGTTTCGGCGCATCGCCGGATCCGACGTTTAGCTTTTTCTCAATGGTTACCATGGCAACCAGGACGCCAAAGTCCTGGTTGCCATGGTAAAGTGTAGTGGGGAGCGGGGGAGCAGTATACTTACCATCCGTGCGGCTCCCGGGGCGCTCCAGAGTGACGTCAGGGCGCCCTACATGCATGGATCACGTGATCTCATGGATCACGTGATCCATGTGCATGGGGCGCTCTGACGTCATTCTGGAGCGCCCCGGGAGCCGCACGGACTGTAAGTATACCGTTCCCCCGCTCCCCACTACTACTATGGCAACCAGGACTTTAATAGCGTCCTGGCTGCCATAGTAACCTCAAAGCATTTCGAAAACTGATCAGGATCCTGATCAGTCTTCTAATGCTTTCAGGCGACTTGCGTTCTGACAGATCCGGCGGGACGGAAATGCCTGCCAGATCCTCAAAACTCAAGTGTGAACGAGGCCTTAAGGGTCTGGAGTACATAAATCCACTCTAGCTCTTTTTTCCTCAACATAGCCAATCTATTACCACCCCGCCTTGGCATGGGGACATGATCAATCACACAACACATAAGATCCCTTTCTGTGAGATTCAATTCTGAAAAATGTTTTGGTACAGGTAAATCAGAGCGTTTTTTCCCGAATGGAAAATATTTGATTATTGAGTCGTGTTTTGAGGTCCGTGGACGTTTTGCCCACGTACAGTAATTTACATCCATAGCTGAGTACATATATAACAAAACTTGAGTCACAAGTCAAATGGAAGCGAATTGGATATTGTGTACTCGTCTGTGGGTGTACAAAATATCTGCCTTTAATAATGTGTTGTAATTTACACAATTGAGACAGGGGAAACAACCAAGTCCAGCCGAACCGATTGTCCTCTGCATCAATGTGTTACTTGGCCCAATATCAACTTTCACTAGCTGATCCCGGAAATTTTTGATCTACGATATGACATAATTTGATCACTATATACGTCAATCGATCATAGGAAAGTCCTCTCTGCCATTTCACGTATGTTACAGTGTTCTTCCTTCACATCAGAAGCTTGTCAATTTATCCTGTCTTTACTTGAGGTGGTTCTCAGATATAATTTTTTTTTGTTTCAAGATAATTTTTATGTTCAGCTACAGGGCATGGCTATGTGGTCCCATGTGGCCACAACTTACGCAAATATATATGCGCAAATTTGAGGAAGATGTTGTCTATGTTTCCCACCACTTGAACCATGTCCTGGCGTGGTGGCATTACATAGACTACGTCTTCCTCATCTGGAATGGGACGGTCCCGCAGTTGTTAGATTTTCATGCTTTTTTGAATGGAGTAGACAACTCATTACAATTCACACTGGTACATTCGTTGAATGAGGTGCAGTTCTTGGATACAACGGTGATCCTGCATAAGGGCAAGTTGAGCACGCAATTGTATACCAAGCCCACGGACAGAAATTATTTTTTGACTTACAGCAGCAATCACCCAAGGGCGATGGTGAAATCCTTACCATATTCCCAGTTTATTAGAGCTCGTCGTATTGTTTCAGACCCGGAGGTACTTAATGACACCTGAACAGGATGGTCACAAAATTTTCTGTATGAGGGTACCCGTATAAATTGTTATTAAAACATAAAGATAGGGTTCTTCGTCCCACTGAGTATAAATGCCCCCGTAGTAACACCCAGAGGATTCCTTTTTTTTCCACTTTTACAGAATTAAGTACGGACATAGCTAAAATCATTAGAAGACATTGGAATGTCCTAAGTGGGTGCCATACAACGTTTCCTGAATTTGCATCTCCTCCTATTATGTCATATCATACATCTAAAAATTTACGGGATCAGCTAAAACTGAAAACTGATATTGGGTCAAGTAACACATTGGTGCAGAGGACAATCGGTCCGGGTGGACTTGGTTGTTTCCCCTGTCTCAATTGTGTAAATTGCCGACACATTATTAAAGGCAGATATTTTGTACACCCACAGACGGGTACACAATATCCAATTCGCTTCCATTTGACTTGTGACTCAAGTTTTGTTATATATGTACTCAGCTGTCCATGTAAATTACTGTACGTGGGCGAAACGTCCACGGACCTCAAAACACGACTCAATAATCATATATTTTCCATTCGGGAAAAAACGCTCTGATTTACCTGTACCAAAACATTTTTCAGAATTGAATCACACAGAAAGGGATCTTATGTGCTGCGTGACTGATCATGTCCCCATGCCAAGACGGGATGGTAATAGATTGGCTATGTTGAGGAAAAAAGAGCTAGAGTGGATTCATGTACTCCAGACCTTTAAGCCGTTGGCTCTTAATGTTGAATATAATGTGAGTTTGTTGTTATGATATAGAAGTGACTTGCCCTCTTTCCCCTCTTGAACCATGACGGCAATATTCTCCTGTGTGTTATGGTAGTAACTTTGGATGATTTCTCCTGTAGTAATTTTTATTTTTTTATTTTTCCAGATTGCACATCTGGATGAGTATATCAGAGTGTGATTGGATGATACACTGTACTGGAACTTCAGCGGCCGCTAATCTTTTTATCATTATATTTTTGTTGTATCTTTCATATAATATAATAAATGTCCGTACCACAGTGGCAAGAGTTGGACGTGTCTCTGGTGATGGTGTATCTGTGGTAAATTGAGGAGATCCCTCAGGGGCACATTGGGGTATGCAGGAATATGATGGTTGTCCACTATTACCTTCTTGATTTTTTTCTGCAATAGAGGACTATACTGCGCACAGATCATGTGTGGGTATTTTTTCTGATCATGTGTGGGGATTTATTATAAATTATGGATATCACCATGTAATATATGAATTTTTTTAATTAATCATGTTACTATGTATCACATATTTATTGTATTGACAATCATGTACACCACTTTTTAGATTTATTGAATTGCATTAATTGTTGTAATCTGTTTTGGCACATCATGAGTTAATTTTTGTATGATCACATGTTTCACTAAGCACTGTGGGTATATATACGACTATGTTGTCCTTGTTGTTATTTGCCTGAGAAAGGCTCATAGAGCCTAAACGTCGTCTGACCACATGGGTGAATAAACCACATTTATTATTTGATTTATCCTGGACTACTGCCTATTTGTTACTTCTATTATTAAGGACTGGCTGTTCCTGTGGCATGCACCCATCTTCATTACTGAGCAGTGCTGCCTATTTTTGACAAATATATATATATATATATATATATATATATGTATATATTGTGGTAAGGTGCAAGGTGTCATATGTGATGGCAGGTACGTGTCACCGAGGTTGCTGGCCTCGGTGAGGTGAGAGCCGGGTTTTTGTCTGCAGCAGCTAGTGCTGTTTGACTTTGTTAAATAGCATGGCTGCAAAGCCGATCCGGGCCGGCTCTTACTGGGAGCAGCTAAAGAGTAGGGTGGGTGGCTGCTCCCCACGGTCCAGTCCATGTTTTGGGCTGGATATAAAACGCAGCCAGCAGCTGTGTCTGGGGAGTGTGATTATCCTGGAGCTGCTAACAGGGCTGGGAGTTCTCTGTCCAGGAGGAAAGAGCTCAGTAAGGAGGTATTTTGTTCCTGGCTACCTGAAGCTGGATTCTCCTGCGGCTGGGCCGACAGCGTGGTGCGAACCTGCACCTACACCTCCCAGGTGACTGAACCTGTGTTGGACTGTTTTTGTTTGGCTACGTTATTTCCGTTGTGTGTGAACTGTCACCAAGAGACTGTTTTTCATTTTGTGTGCAAGTGTGAATAAAACACTGTTTGTTGCACAATCTGGACTCCTTGTTCTGCCTCTAAACTGCACCCGCACCGCTGTCTACCAGAGCGACTCCCCACATTTGGTGTCGGATGCGGGCATGCGCAGTGAGGCTGGCGTGAACGCCGAACTTTGTTTTTGCTGAGAAAAAGTGAATGTCCTATATTAAGCCGGCAAAGTTGCAGCCTGTGATCCCCGACAAAATGGAGGCGGCTGTGAAAGCCCTCATAGAGGCTAACGTGCAGCAGCGGGAGACCAACCAGCTACTGCTACAGCACGTGATGGCGTTGCAAGCGGCAGGAGCGTCCCACCGCGTCCATGATGCCCGGAAAGCTGTCCGTGCCGCGATCCCTAAGATGACCCCCTCGGATGATGTGGAGACCTATCTGGCGGTGTTCGAGAAGGTGGCCGTGAGGGAGAAATTACCCCGAGAACAGTGGGCAGAGGTCGTCGCTCCGTTCCTGGCGTCTGGACCCCAGCAAGTATTTTTGACCTCCCAGATGACCAAGCAGCTGACTACCCAACTGTGAAAGGTGAGATCCTGGCAAGACTGGGGGTGAATGTTTTGGTCCGGGCTCAGCGTGTCCACCAGTGGGACTTTAACGTGGCTGAACCCGCCAGGCCACAATACTATGACTTGCTACAACGGTTGCAAAAATGGCTGCAGCCAGACATACTGACTCCCACTGCTATGCTCGACCGTCTGTTAGCCAATGTCTTCTGGAGGGCTTTGCCTTACCCTCTCCAGCACTGGGTCGGCCAGGTATCGCCCACCAATGCCCTGGAGATGGTCGACCTGGTGGAGCGGTGCGAGGCCACCAGAAACCTGCAGGGAGTCTTGCTTGGAAGGGGTCAGTCAAACCCCGGAGGCCTCTGCCCCAGTTCCGACGTCCGGCGACAGAGCGGCCTGTACGGAAGATACCCCCTGCGAGTCCGCCTCCCGTGGTATGCTGGAGGTGTCAGGAGCCAGGCCACATCAGGGCCGACTGTCCGCATCGGGATGAGCCGATGGAGGTGAACTATGGGGTCGCCACTCCTTGTATGCACGGAAGCTGTGCGCAACTGGCACCCGTGAGGTGCAAGACCATAACCACCTGTGTCAGGTAGAGGTGGGAGATTCGCTGGCGGTGGCTCTGCTGGACTCCGGGAGTTTAGTCTCCCTGGTAAGGGCTGCCCTTGTACGGCCTGTGGAGTATACTGGCCGTAAAGTCGGGGTCCTGTGCATCCACGGAGACCTGAAAGACTACCCCACTGCACTAGTGACTTTGTCCACAGCGGCTGGTAGGTGGACCCACGAGGTGGCTGTCGCTACTAAACTCCCACATGAACTAATACTTGGGAGGGACTTCCCGGTTTTCCGGCGCTGTGGCCGGCAATAAAGGTATCTGAGGGACCCGAGACAGGGGTGACCCTAGTAGAGTGGCCTGATACCGCTGGAAGGCCAGAACCCTGGGAGCCCGAGTCTGAAGGGCCGGCGGTAGGGGTGACCACTGCTCCAGCGGTAGAGGGGAGACAACCCCACTGAGTGTAATGGTGGGAGACACGGAGGACTTGCCACCGGGACCTGAGTTGGCAGACCTCAATGTCTCCGGGGAAAATTTTGGGACCGCACAACACCGGGACCAAACCCTAACCAGGGCCTGGGAGAATATGCTGGAAATTGATGGTAAACCCCAGAAACCAGGGGCTGAATTAATGTTCCCACGATTTATTGTTCTACAGGATATGTTGTATCGGGTGAACCAAGTCCGAGGTGAACCTGTTGAACAGTTGGTGGTGCCCACAGCGTATCGCAAGCTTGTCATGGAGCTTGCCCACCAACTATGTTCTTGGGGACACCTGGGGTGGCAGAAAACCCAGGACCGCATACTGCAGCGGTTTTATTGGCCCAGTGTGTTCAAGGAGGTAGAAAATTATTGTAAGTCCTGTCCAACCTGTCAGATAACTAGCCCCCAGCCTCATTTCCGTAGTCCTCTGGTACCTCTGCCAATTATTGAAGTACCGTTTGAGCGAATCGCTATGGATTTAATTGGGCCTGTACCAAAGTCTGCCAGGGGCCACCAACACATTCTGGTAGTTCTCGACTATGCCACTCGGTATCCGGAGGCGGTGCCCTGCGACATACCTCAGCTAGGCTCATTGCCAAAGAGTTAATGGAGATGTTTTCCCGTGTGGGCCTGCCAAAAGAGGTTCTGACAGACCAAGGGACCCCTTTTATGTCCAAAGTAATGAAGGAACTGTGTAAATTGTTGCGTATAAAGCAGTTACGGACGTCCGTTTACCATCCGCAAACAGACGGTCTTGTTGAGAGGTTTAACCAAACTCTAAAAAATATGTTAAAAGGGTGGTGTCTAGAGATGGGAAGGACTGGGACCTGCTTCTGCCCTATCTCATGTTCGCAGTGCGAGAGGTACCCCAGGCCTCTACTGGGTTCTCGCCCTTCGAACTGCTTTATGGCAGACACCCTCGGGGCCTGTTGGATATCGCCAAGGAAGCATGGGAACAACAGCCTGTCCCCCACAAAAGTGTCATTGAGTATGTCACCCAGATGCAGGAACGGATAGAAAGGGTGTTGCCGCTGGTCCGGGAGCATATGGAGGCAGCGCAACAAGCCCAGAGTAGGGTGTACAATCGTCAGGCTCGGGTACGGGGCTTCAATCCGGGAGATCGGGTTTTGGTTCTGGTACCCACCCTTGACAGCAAATTCCTAGCTAGGTGGCAGGGCCCCTATGAGGTGATCGAGAAGTAGGGAAGTAAATTACAAAGTACACCAGCCAGGCGGCGCAAGCCGGAGCAGGTGTACCACGTGAATTTACTTAAGCCGTGGAAAGATAGGGACACGGCCGACGACCACAGCCCCGGCCAGGGCTTCTAGGTGAAAAGGGTCCAGCCCCACAGTTCGAGGCCTGTGAAGCAGTAACCACGGTAAAATTGCAGACAGCCTGTCTTCCAAACAAGTTCAGGAAGTCAGGAGTTCATCAGTCGGAACACGGATGTGTTCTCGGACCTCCTGGCCGCACGTCTCTCATCCAACATGACATCGTCACTGAGCCTCAGGCCAAGATCCGGTTAAAACCATACCGGGTACCCGAGGCTCGGCGACGGGCCATCGCGGAGGAAGTACAGTTAATGTTGAAGCTCGAGGTCATTGAGGAGTCGAAAAGTGAGTGGGCCAGTCCCATAGTCCTAATACCCAAGCCGGATGGGACGTTGCGGTTCTGCAACGACTTTCGCAAGTTAAATGAAGTATCCAAGTTTGGCGCGTATCCCATGCCCCGAGTAGACGAGCTGGTTGAAAGTTTAGGACAAGCCCGTTATTTTTCTGTGCTGGACCTCACTAAAGGGTACTGGCAGGTACCCTTAGCGGAGTCGGCTAAGGAAAAACTGCATTTGTTACCCGCAGGGCCTGTATCACTACAAGGTGTTACCCTTTGGCCTGCATGGCGCCCCGCCACTTTCCAAAGGTTAATGGACATAGTGCTGCGACCACATCGTCGGTACGCCTTGGCCTACTTGGATGATGTAGTCATCCACAGCACCGACTGGGAAAGCCATTTACCCAAGGTGCAGGCGGTAGTGGATGCCCTGAGGAAAGCCGGACTGACCGCTAACCCAAAGAAGTGCTCCATAGGGTTAGAGGAGACAAAATATCTGGGGTATGTAATTGGGCGGGAGTCATCAAACCTCAGGTAACTAAGGTAGAGGCCATTCGTAACTGGCCCCGACCGGTCACCACCAGGCAGGTAAAGTCGTTCCTGGGGATTGTAGGTTACTACATGAGGTTTGTGCCCCACTTTGCCACAATAGCAGCGCCATTGACAGACCTGTTGAAGGGGCGAAAGTCTGGGAGGGTTAG
The DNA here is from genome assembly GCA_033119425.1 of Bufotes viridis. Lineage (NCBI taxonomy): Eukaryota > Metazoa > Chordata > Amphibia > Anura > Bufonidae > Bufotes > Bufotes viridis. The sequence goes on along the minus strand of CM065592.1, from coordinate 97,775,548 downwards.
CTGGAGTGAGAAGGCGGAGGAGGCTTTCTCCGCGTTGAAGTCGGCCCTGTGTGGGTCCCCGGTTTTGGTGACACCCGACTTCAACAAGGAGTTTGTCGTACAGACCGACGCCTCGGAGGTAGGCCTCGGTGCGGTACTGTCGCAGGAGGTCAACGGGAAGAACATCCCGTTGTCTTCCTGAGCCGTAAGCTCAGTCCCGCCGAGTCCAGGTATAGTATAGTGGAGAGGGAGTGCCTGGCTATCAAGTGGGCACTCGAATCTCTCCGCTACTACCTGTTAGGGAGGAGGTTCCGTCTGGTGACCGACCATTCCCCCTCAAATGGATGAGTCAGGCCAAGGAGAGGAATGCTCGGGTCACTAGGTGGTTCCTATCTCTTCAAAATTTCAAGTTTTCCGTGGAACACAGGGCAGGCCGCTTGCAGGGCAACGCAGATGCCCTGTCCCGCGTCCACTGCCTCACGTGTGTTCACCCCTCAGGGTTGAACAAAGGGAGGTATGTGGTAAGGTGCAAGGTGTCATATGTGATGGCAGGTACGTGTCACCGAGGTTGCTGGCCTCGGTGAGGTGAGAGCCGGGTTTTTGTCTGCAGCAGCTAGTGCTGTTTGACTTTGTTAAATAGCATGGCTGCAAAGCCGATCCGGGCCGGCTCTTACTGGGAGCAGCTAAAGAGTAGGGTGGGTGGCTGCTCCCCACGGTCCAGTCCATGTTTTGGGCTGGATATAAAACGCAGCCAGCAGCTGTGTCTGGGGAGTGTGATTATCCTGGAGCTGCTAACAGGGCTGGGAGTTCTCTGTCCAGGAGGAAAGAGCTCAGTAAGGAGGTATTTTGTTCCTGGCTACCTGAAGCTGGATTCTCCTGCGGCTGGGCCGACAGCGTGGTGCGAACCTGCACCTACACCTCCCAGGTGACTGAACCTGTGTTGGACTGTTTTTGTTTGGCTACGTTATTTCCGTTGTGTGTGAACTGTCACCAAGAGACTGTTTTTCATTTTGTGTGCAAGTGTGAATAAAACACTGTTTGTTGCACAATCTGGACTCCTTGTTTTGCCTCTAAACTGCACCCGCACCGCTGTCTACCAGAGCGACTCCCCACATTATATATATATATATATATATATATATATATATATATATATATATATATTCAGAAGGACTCAGCTTCGCACGGTATATTTATTTATTTCAGTATACACTATAAAAGTAACATCCACAGCACCCTTTCATTTAACAGTGACCTCCACAGCGGCCACCCCTTTATTAGTGACCTCCACAGTACCCCGTCTCGTTAAGTGATTTCCACAACACCCCGTACCCTTAACAGTGACCTCTACAGCACCCACCCCATAACCCTGACCTCCATAGTGGATCGTCCCCTTAACTGTGACCTCCACAGTTCCCTGTCCTCTTAACAGAGACCTCCACAGTGCCCTATCCTTTAATGGTGACCTCCACAGATTCCCACCCCTTTAACAGAGACCTCTACAGCACCCCGCCCCTTAACACTGATCTCTATAGCGGAACGTCCCGTTAACTGTGACCTCCACAGTTCCCCGTACCCTTAACAGAGACCTCCACAGCGCCTTCCCCTTTAACAGTGACCTCCACAGCATCCCACCCCCTTAACAGTGACCTCTACAGCACCCCTCCCCTTAACACTGACTTCCATAGCAGACCGTCCCCTTAATTGTGACCTCCACAGTTCCCCATCCCCTTAACAGAGAACTCCACAGCACCCTCCCCTTAAACAGTGACCTCCACAGCATCCCGCCCCTTTATCAGTGACCTCTACAGCAGCCCACCCCTTTAACAAAGACCTACACAGCATCCCGCCCCTTAAACAGTGACCTCCACAGTGGGCGCCCCTTTTATTAGTGACCTCCCCAGTACCCCATCTCCTTAACAGTGATTTCCATCACACACCATACCCTTAACAGTGGCCTCTACAGCAATCGGCCCCTTAACACTGACCTCCATAGAGGACTGTCCCCTTAACTGTGATCTCCACAGCAGCCTGCCCCTAGTGTGGTCAGAGGTCCAGTTTTAAGCCAGACAGTCCGACTTTCAGACTTCCTGTCCTCCGCCTGGATGGACACAGGGATGTTCTTGTGAACAGCTCACTCTCAGACAGCACCACTGAGCATGAGCTGCTGGGAGAAAGTCACCCTACCTCCCACCCCTGCAGCTGACAGAAGTTGATTTTTACTTTCATTTTCTCAATCCCTGTCTGCTGCGGAGTGGAAAGGGGGCGTGGCTTAGTGGGGCTTGGTGGTGGGGTTTTTAAATCCATCTTTTTGAGGGTGGCCTGAATGACCCTATCTGCCCCTGAACTGTGACCTCCACAGCACTCTGCTCCCTTAACAGTGCCATCCACAGTGCCCTGCCCCTTTAAAGCTGATCTGCAGCAGTGAAGAAAAATGGCTGGGTTGTTATGGAAACCTGGTTTAAAACTATGTGTATGTGGAGACTAAGTACTGCGAGCTTCTATTGGCTGATAAGGGACATGAGACCGTGTGTATGGCAGTTGGGTTGTGAAGTTGGGATATGAAGAGAAAAACCTGCAGGCTTCTATTGGCTGATTTTATTACATCACGAGGGAGTCTGTTATGAATATGAGAGGTCATGATGCCTTGGTCTCATGATCGAGATATATTGACGATATTTTATTCATATGACGGCTCGGCATCGCACGTGGAGGAGTTTCTACAGGCATTAAATAAAAATGACCTTGATATTAAACTTGGAACGTGGAATTACAGTGCAGACTATGTGGAGTTTCTTGACCTTATGATCTTGGTTGAGGACGGTGGCCTTTTGGGCTTTGATATGTACAGGAAACCGGCCTCTGCCAACTCCTTGTTGCACTCCTCCTCCTCTCACCATCCACAGGTCTCCAGAGCAATACCTGTTGGTCAGTTCTGTAGAGCTGAGAGTTTTCTTGCCGACATATGCTGCCTTATACACCCCCAATCATGTCCTGTGGTATGTATCATATATAAGACTCTGTGGATAGTTTTTGCCACGGTACTAGTGGCTTTCCCTAATTGGGTATGGGTGGTGTGAAATATTTCTTAGGACACATACGTATTTTGCTGTACTACCACCTTGGTACTTAGTGTTGATATCTCTGTACTAGGCCACATGGTATATGTATAACATATTTTTGGGGGAAAGAGATAGCGGCTTATGTCAGCTGATTCCGGCACCTTTCTATGTCTGACGCTTTCTTTTATGTATTATTTATACATTATGATATATTGTGCATAACATTTGTGATGTAATAAAGTCAATATATATTTTTTTTACTATATTGGGCATGTCTTTTTTTTTTGTCCCGTGGTGGACAATATTGTGGTGTTTTTTGTACATGCCTTTGTTGATTTTTGTCGAGGCTTGTTTTAGTTGTATATTTTATTGGCTGATATAGGTCACGTGATGTGCCATATTTGCATATTTTTTTGCTGGCCCCTTTAACAGAGAGTTTCAGAGCACCCCACTCGATTGACAGTGACCTCCTCAGGGGCCTGCCCCCTTAACAGTGACCTCCACAGTACCCTGATGCCTTAACAGTAACCTCCACAGCAGTTGCCCCTTTAATAGTGGCCCCTGCCCCCTTAACAGTGACCTCCACAGTGTCCGCCCCTTTAACAGTGACCTCCACAGTGGCCTGCCCACTTAACAGTAACATCCACAGTGAATGCTCCTTTAAAAGTGACCTCCACAGTGCCCGCCCCATTGCTCACCCCTTCAACAGTGACCTCCACAGTGCCTGTCACTTTAACAGTGACCTCCGCAGTGCCTGCCCCTTTAACAGTGACCTCCACAGTGCCTGCCCCTTCAACAGTGACCTCCAAAGTGCCCGCTTCTTTAATAGTGACCTCCACAAAGCGCACCCCTTTAACAGTGACCTCCACAAAGAGTTCCCATTTAATAATGACATCTACAGTGCCCGCCCCTTAAACAGTGACCTTCACAATGGCCTCCTCTTTAACAGTGACCTCCACAGCACCTGCCCCTTTCCCAGTGACCTCCTGTCACGACCGGTTGTTCGGTCATGACTCTGTTGCATCGCATGCGGTTGCCAGCGGCGAGGTTTGTTGTTGCCGCATGTGAGGGCTGTGTTGTTGGCCTCACGTGCGGTTGTTGCCAGCAACAGGGTCGTTACTGCATGCGGGTCTGTTTTCCCCTTTGTGTGCACTTCCCCTTCTTTGGTGTTTACAGGGTTAATGTGTTTTTGTTAGGTGTGGTGGGTTTGACCTCAGGCCGCCTTATAAGTTTGTGTGTTTGGAGCCTGAGGTCAGTTTGTTTGTCTCCAGCCATGGTGTGAGCATGTGCTGGAGGTTGCTGGTTGTTTCCCCTGTATTGTCTGTGTGAGCCACCCTTATTTTTTATATTGATTGTTCTTGTTGCTTGTTGTATATGGTTTCCCCTCCTGTGTGCATCTGCTTGCCCTTCCCCCACCTGGTGTATGTTTTGGTGTGGGTTGTGTGGAGGTATGTGTTATAGTGTATGCTCCGGAAGGGGCTTGCTTACCTGGAGGGGTATAGCTTAAACCAGATGGTGTGCTGTCCTGCCAGGATCTCCCTCATGCATCTGGTGTCCGCACGGGGGTCCAGGAGGTCCTGGTGCTGGTTTGGCTTCTCCAGTGCGGCAGGTAAGTGTGGGCTTTGTGGATTTGGTTTTCTCTGTTGCTTACCTGTCGTGCGGGCGTACACTGTCTGGTTCCTGTCTGCTCTGGAGCCTCTGGAGACGCCTGCTCATCCGTTGTCCTGGATGGGTGGGTGGTCTCTGCCCTCTCACCATCCTATGGCGATACAGGGACACCAGGGGTCTTAGGTTCCAGTAGTATGAGCCCTCCTACCTTCTGGGTTGGCTCATACTGTTAGGAGACCAGGACGAGTATAAGGGACGCTTCAGCAGGGGACCTGCTCCCTATTCCCTGCTTTCCGGCGTCGCAGCCGCGGACATTGCACAGTGGGGGGTTTCCCCCACTCCCCATCGTGACACCTCCACAGTGCCTGCCTCTTTAACAGTGACCTACACAGTGCCTGCCTCTTTAACAGTGACCTCCACAGAGCCTGCCCCTTTAACAGTGACCTCCACAGTGCCCGCCTCTTTAACAGTGACCTCCAAAGCACCCACCCCTTTAACAGTGACCTCCACAATGCCCTCCCCCTCCACAGTGCCTGCTTCTTTCACAGTGAACTGCACAGTGCCCGCCCTTTTAACAGCGGCCTTCACAGTACCAGCCTCTTTAACAGTGACCTCCACAGAGCCTGCCCTTTTAACAGTGACCTCCACAGTGCCCACCACTTTAACAGTGACCTCCAAAGCACCTGCCCCTTTAACAGTGACCTCCATTTTTGTGACATTGATTCTCGCAATCCATGACAGGTTGTGTTGTTTTAAGGCATCATAATCTTTTTTGAGTTCTGCTGATAAATCTCTAAAGTTCACATCCACTAAATTTTTGACCGAGGGGGTCAGTAGGATTCCCAGATATACAGTACAGTCTTGGACCAAATGGAACTTATAAGAGTTGAGCTAGATAGAAACAAATTTCCCCTAACTTCTTTGGAATTTCATATTCCTAACATGTCCTTGAAAGTTTGGATCACCAAAGGCATTGATACTATAGGAAAGCTATTTAATGGCACGACCCTACTGCAATTTCAATCACTACACGCTAAATTTGCCCTCCCAAATTTATTATTCTATCAATACCTCCAAATCCGACATCTCTTAAATTACATTACTTCTGGCACCAATAGCGCCCCACCTAATTTTTGTATCTCTCCGCGGGAGCAAAAAGAGGTATATCTATAATGTATACATCTCTCTCCCCTTCTAACGCCCAGATTAAACTCCCTTTTATGCTCAAATGGGAGGAAGAATTAAAAGACAATTTTTCGCTCTGAGATTGGCAAAAAGCCTTTTTCTGGGCAATCAAACCATCTAAATGCAACAACCAGCGGAGCAAAATAGGAAAATTCAACTGCGCTGGTACCTCACTCCGGATAGACTGGCACATATAAAAGATGACTACCCAGCAGCCTGCTGGCGTGGCTGCGGACATAGAGGGACTCCCGCTCATATGTGGTGGTTCTGCCCTAAAGTTCTTCCCCTATGGCAAGAATCAATAACTTTACTATCAGAAGTAATTGATGAACAGTTCACACTGTCCCCAGAATTAGCTAAACTATGTATAGGCCTCTCTCAAATTGAAACTAATATAAAATGAGTAGTGGCACAAATCCTAACTGCTACCCGCAAGGTTGTGGCCAGACTTTGGAAGAAGGGGGTTACCCCCACCCCCTGATATCTGAAGTTAAACAACTTGTAGACCAAGACATGCAACACAAACTAATTTACTCTCCCACATTGCAATCCTGGACCCGAACCCTAAATCAATGGATGCCTTGGCTTTCGAGTTCACACGCATCTCCCATCCCAGATGCAATATGGTAGTACCTATTGGTACTTTAAACAGCGTTTCCCCTGGCCACCTGTTCTGGGAATTGTATATTGGTCACTGAAGTCCGAATGGTATGCGAGCATATCATGTGACATATCTAAACATACCTTTAGTTGTATTATGTTATGTTTTGATAAGTCAACCAATTTTATTTATGTTTTTCTTTCTTCTGTACTTTCTTAATCCATGTATATTATGAGACCTGATAAAAAATTCTGATATCATTTGTACTATTGTTACATATTGCACTATTGTTATAATTCAATAAAAATTTATTGAAAGCAAAATGTGAAGTTGCACGTATTGCTCCAAAAAATGTGCATTATTAGTGCCGATTTGCGCAATTGTGAAATTAATGATGAGATCGTGAATTCTAGATTTTGCGAATTTATTGTGATTATTATGTGAAAAATTTGCGAAATATGGAAAAACTAATATAACCTATGCCGCTTATCACTAATAATCACCATAAAAACATAATTTTTTGTTGTGATTTTCTGAAAATTGCAGCAAAAAAACCCTACATTTTTACAATCTTTGAATGCACTGTAAAGGTGTGTTCTTGCATATCCACTTATCCACCATTGGGTGATCACTCTTCAGCTAACCAAAAAAGTCAGATTCATTTTGGGCAGCAATTATCTCTATGGCCAGTATTAGTCCCAACTAGAGTTGCAGAATTTCCTCCAACTTTGTGGTAACAAATCAATTTTCCCTGAAATGACATTAAAAAAATAAATAAATAAATAAATAAAAAACATACTCACCTCATCCATTTTTGAGTAAGAAGAGACTGCCATGGCCATCTTGACTGAAGATCCTACGCAAAATCCTACGCGCGATGACGTATGACATCATCATGCCAGCCATGGTAAAGACATCATCACGCATCACGTGAGATTTTGCACGGGATCTTAAATCAAGATGGCTGAGGTGGCCTCTTTGCACCCAAATGGATAAGGTGGTTTATTTTTTTAACCCCTAAAAGCCCTTCACTTTTATATCACATGACGCGATAATCAATAAACGTGGCATCTGGGGGGTTCAATGACAGGGGGCAGCGCAATCGCCGTTCCCTGTCACTGCGGCCACTACTTACAAAGAATTGTGCTTTGTGATGAAGTAATTAATCACAAAGCGAATTTCTTTGTAAAAATTCGGCGAAGCAGCCGAATTGAAGATTTCTTAACTTCGCTCAACACTAGTCCCAGCATAGAAAAAAATGTTAAAGTAAAGTAATAAATGTGCAGTCTGCATATTCTGGAGAATTCTATACAGATATATTTATAGCAGTCTTTAATTAACTCTTTACTCTTTTGCCACAGAAAGGTACTGTACATTTAGATTTTGCAAGCAATTACTTGGAACACAATGTATGTAGTGCCACTTATATTAATGCCTCAAGTAAAGTTATAACTTCCACTGGGTTAATAAACTAGGAAGGGGCATGTACTCACACTTACACTTTACAGCAAATTTCAGACATCAAAATGTCATAAACATAAGTATGTGGGCAAAGTCTTGCATAAGCAGTAGTTATAATAAATACTCTGTGCTCATGAAGCATGCAAAAGAGGTCATTCTGCAAACTGATAAAAACAAGGGGCACCATTTAGGAAATATGTCTTTGTTATTTGAACACAGTGCTTTTGTTATTATGTGCCTTATATTTGATTATTTATTATGTATCTTACATTTGTATCTTATGGTGAAACTCTTTTTAAGAACTATGTATGTCATGAATAGTGTTGAGCTGTCCTGTGGATGTTCGGGATCTCCGGGTTCATCTGAACTTTGGTTCGGGATCCGAACTCGACCCAAACTTGAAACCCCATTGAAGTCATTGGGGACTCAAACTTTAAGGTAGAGGGCTAGAGGGCTGCAAAAGGAAGCAAAATTTAGGTAAGAGTGGGACAGTTGCCCTGAAACAAATGTGGATAGGGAAATTACTTAAAATAAAGTAGAATACAAAAAAAAATTAAATATAATAATCTTGAACTGGGAGGAGGAGGTCAAAGTGGAGTAGAAGGTTGAGGAGGCGGTGGATGTGACATATAGGTGGAAGCAACGGTGGAGGAGTCTACTCAAAGTATGGACAAGTCCTGTGAGATCCTGTAAGGTCTGGTTCATTTAATGAACATGAGCTTGTTCACGTTGGCTGTGGACAGGTGGATGCCATGTCTATGATCACCCCCCGCCATGCTAAACACACGTTTGGACAATACACTGGCCACAGGGTAGGCCAGCACCATCAAGGTATAAAGAGCCAGGTCAGGCCATGTGCCCAATTTAGAGACCAAGAAGTTGAATGGGGCAAACCCATCAGTCAGTACGTGCAGGCGTGTGCACATGTACTGTTCCACTGCCTCCTGCTAAGAGGACGGCATCAACAGCACTGGCCTTATTCGTGGAGTATGCCATATAGAGCAACAAGGCACAAACGTCCCGTATGGAGGCCCAATTGGTGGAGGTGAAGTGGTGCTGTTCCACAGAGCGACTCACCCGTGTGTGCTGCAGCTGAAACTCCACTATCACCTGCTGCTGCTCGCACAGGTGCAAGGTTCCACCTTTTGGGTACATTGCATATGAGGTGGTGAGCAGGAAGGCCGAAGTTACACTGCAGCTCTGACAGGCGAGCCGCAGCAGGGTACAACGCAGCTTTTACATATGGGTTACTTTTCAGGAACCTCTGCACCTCCAAATTCAGCACATGCGCCAGGCAAGGGATGTGTGCCAAATCGGCTAAGCCCAGAGCTGCTAAGAGGTTTCGCCCATTGTCGCACACCACCAGGCCAGGTTTGAGACTCAGTGGCATCAACCACTCATTGGACTGTTCCTCACATTGGTCTGTTCATCGTTGCTCGTCCACAGTTCCTGCGAGATGTGGAGTTTTCCCCCCAAACAGAGGAGATTCAGAACAGCCTGCTGTTTCCCTCTAGCTCTGCTGAAGTTGGAAGTGCAGGTGTTACGCTGACCGGATGGGGGGGTGGTAGAGGAGGAAGTGGATTAGGAGGAGGAAGTGGAGTAGGAGGAGGAAGCAACAAGAAAAGTCCACCAATCCTCAGTAGCGATAGGACATGCCCCAAACCGCTTTCTGCCTTAGGCCCAGCCACCACTGCATTTACCTAGTGTGCAGTTAGCGAGATATAACATCCCTTCCCGTGCTTACTGGTTGATGTATCGATGGTTATGTGAACTTTGTGACAGATGGCATTGCACTTGATTTTGTCTGCCAACTGGTTGTGCAGGGCAGAAATGACCCGCCTGGAAAAGTAGTGGTGGCTGGGAACTATGTACTGTGGGACAGCCACCGCCATAAGGTTTTTAAAAGTCTCCCTCTCCACCAGACAGAATGACACCATTTAAAAGGCCAGGGATTTTGAAATGCTGGCATTCAGGGCCAAAGATCGTGGGAGGGTAGGGGGGAACTTCCTTTTTCTCTCCAGTGTCTGGGAGTTGGACAGCTGAATTCTTCCATGGGACAGTGTGGAGATACTCGGTGACACTGCTGGTGGTGGTGATGGTGCTGTCACATCCCACTGGTGGATCCGCGGGGGGGAAATGTGTCAATTACCCCCCCCCCCTCCGAGAATATGGTGAGAGTCAGAGAGAGTGCTTCCAATCACCCTACATCCCCATTCCGCCGGCGCCGCCAGTTGACGTGCGGGCTGAAGGCTCAGGCTGTCGCTGAACTGCTGAGTACCCGCCGGTGACGTCACATGCCGGCGCTCAGACTTAGCGCGGTATATATTAGTGGACAGTGGGGGAGGGAGCTGTATGCACCTTGCACGGTCGGAGAGAGAGTACTGTACAAACTAGATTGGTGTACTTTAGAGCTGAGCTAGAGATTCTAGCCTGAACCGGTCCTTGCCTGGACCAGCCCAGGCCCTACCAGCGACGAGGTGAGTTTGGGCAATCATGCTCCAGTGCCATGCCGGCTGGCCACCACACTTTTAATAGTTTACTAACTTTTCTAAATAGTTTACTACCTAATACTAACTAAATACTTTACTACCTAATAATAAATACTTTACTACCTGTCCCCGCTCCCCAGGTCCCCAGCCCAGGTGTTAGAGCCACTGACTGGCACTGGCCATGGTCTAGAGTTTCAATTTGCATGTGGTCACGTCATACCGGCCATAAGGCCATAGTGTCATAGTGACACTGCTATGGCCTAATGGCCGCCGTGACAGTAATGACGACCACATGCAAATTGACTGTCACACTAAAACTCCTGATGAAAATGTCTCCAAAACTGTTAAATAATAAAGTTATATGTGATTAAATGTTTCTCAGAGGACATTTTTTTCACCGACTGTTAGCACCCTCGGCTGACAACTCTTTTTGGTCCAGTGATTTTGTCGGTCTCGAGTGTCCCATAGACACACAGAAAACAAGGGTATTTGGTATACCCAGCTTGTTGCCTGAGCAGCATGTACAAGACCTTCAAGTCCTAACACACATTTAAGTTTACGAAGAACCAATTCCATATTCTTGTAGGTTTCCTTCAAGTGTACAGAATAACCTACAGGTATGGAAGTGTAAAAACCACAGTTGTGGAGTAAAAGTGCTTTGAGACTTCTTTTTGAAAAATCTATAAAAATACGCCATTGCTTTGAATCATAATGGATTTTAAATTGACCCATCAGACCTTCGACATCGATGCAATAAACCAACTTGTCTTCCTGGGCGAAGTAAGTAACAAACGTCTTTTCATGATGTCTGAACCATGAAGATGACAATCCTGGCAACAATAAATTCCTGCTTTTGAGCCTTGATCCGAGTAACTTAGCTGCATCTTTGGGAAGATTCACGTCTCTTACCAAATCATTCATCTCCTCCTGAGAAAACAATTTTGGTCTTGTATCATCTTCAAAGTCAGAACTTGATTCATCTTCTGGTTCAGGTATGACTTCCCCTTCATCAGAGCTAGGTATCTCTTCCAAGGTAGCAGGGGGCTTGGATACTGGTATATCTGTGCCATGGGGGATGGGACGAATTGCTGAGTGAAGACTGGGGTATGAAATGGAATGCTTCCATTTGGAATTAAACCCTTTTACATCGCATGAACAAAAGTAACAGTCATCACTATGTTTTTTTTTTTTGCTCTCACCATACCATAGGAATCCCATAAGGGAAAGATTTTTTTTTACCCTTGAACCAGTTTCGGAGGTCCTCAACATATTTATCTTGATCTCCAATTTTTAGTCCAAAGTATGTGAAGTATACTTTTTTCACAAAGTCTGTAATATTCTACTGTTGCTTCAACACTGTATATTCACCACAGATAAAACAGAAACTGTCTGGTGAATTAATACACTTTAGCAGAGCCATAATATAACGGTTGAAAAATGACGAGCGAACAGGAACTGCGATGAAAAAGTGTGAACAACCTAGAACCAAGACCTGATGATGATTCGTGCACAAGTGTGGACTGCAGGAGAGAGCAGTTCTGTGTCTGTACATGAGACATCACAGTGCTGGCCATGCCCTCTTGCACTGACAGGAGCTTCTGCTATCTGCCCTGTGTCTCCCTCCCACTGAATTTTTCAGGAAAGATTAACCCCCTTCTACCATTAGAAGCACAGACTCAGAGCTGAGGCTTACACATACAGCATGCTGCTGAGTATCCCAGTAGTTAGACTTGTCACTCAGAGCAACACTTGTATTCACCCCCTTTGCAGAGGGGGAGGGGCAGAGATTGGTTACCTGAAAATAACAACAAAGGGGCAGAAGAGAACTAGGGAAATGAGGAAATAGAATTTATTTTCCCTAAAACTTGCTTAGCCTATGTATATATTGCTGACCATCAGATTTACAGTGATATTTTTTTTTACATAACTCGGACAACCCCTTTAAGGTTTTTTTGGCATTTTATATCTTTAATGCACTTATGTGGATTAATTAATAGTAATTTGGCCTTTAAATTTGGTTAAAAACCCATAATATAAAAAAATACGAAAAATTAAAAACTATTGATAAACTTGCATTTTGTGGCAAATCATGACGTCTAGGAGTTTTTTCAATATTTTATTTGTTTTCAGCACACCAAAATACATGGAAATTAGATGAAAATAATCAAACAGCTTTTTAGTCGCAAACCTGTGTTATATATATGGTAAAAAGTATAAATCTGAAGGTGTCGGCCCTCTACAGAGTAATGAGGGGGGAGTTGCAGAGAGCGATGAGGAGAAAGCAAAGCTTTTAAATATTTTTTTATCCACTGCATTCACTGAGGAAAATAAACTGTTCGATGAAATGTAGAATGTAAAAGTAAATTCCCTATTTAAAGTGCTCTGTCTAACCCAGGAAGAAGTACAGCAGATAAAAATAGACAAATCGCCATGACCAGATGGCATACACCCCAATATCCTAAGAGAATTAAGTAATGTCATAGCCAGACCCTTATTTCTGATATTTAAGGACTCTATACTGACAGGGAGTGTTCCACAGGATTGGCACATAGCAAAGGTGGTGCCAATATTCAAAAAGGGTCCAAACACTGAGCCCAGAAACTAAAGGCCAGTAAGTTTAACATCTGTCGTGGGTAAACTGTTTAAAGGTTTTCTAAGAGATGCTATCTTAGAGGATCTCAATTGAAAAGAGCAAATAACGCCATATCAGCATAGCTTCATGAGGGATCGGTCATGCCAAACTAATTTAATCAGTTTATATGAGGAGGTAAGTTCTAGACTTGACAGTGGTTTCAGCTGTTGCTGGCAAACTATAATAGTGTCCGCCAAAACATATATTTTGTTCTGGGGTGAAATTCAACTGCCAAAATAGCAATAAAATAAATCAGTGGTTTCAGCTGTGGCTGGCCAAGTTTCATAGTGTCCTGCAAAGGATATATTTTTATCTGGGGTGAAATTCAATTGCCAAAATAGCAATACCATAAATCAGTGGTTTCAGCTGTGGCTGGCCAAGTGTTATAGTGTATTGCAAAGGATATATTTTGTTCTGGGGTGAAATTCAATTGCCAAAATAGCAATACCATAAATCAGTGGTTTCAGCTCTGGCTGGCAAACTATAATAGTGTCCGCCAAAACATATATTTTGTTCTGGGATGAAATTCAATTGCCAAAATAGCAATACCATAAATAAGTGGTTTCAGCTGTGGCTGGCCAAGTTCATAGTGTCCTGCAAAGGATATATTTTGTTCTGGGGTGAAATTCAATTGCCAAAATAGCAATACCATAAATCAGTGGTTTCAGTTCTGGCTGGCCAAGTTTCATAGTGTCCTGCAAAGGATATATTTTGTTCTGGGGTGAAATTCAATTGCCAAAATAGCAATACCCTGAATCTGGTGTTCCAGCTGTTGCAGGCCTAGTTTAAATCTGTCTGTAACAGGGTATATTTTGTTCTGGGGAGAAATTCAATTGCCAAAATAGCAATACCATAAATCAGTGGTTTCAGCTGTGGCTGGCAAACTATAATAGTGTCCGCCAAAACATATATTTAGTTCTGGGGTGAAATTCAATTGCCAAAATTGCAATACCATAAATCAGTGGTTTCAGCTGTGGTTGGCAAAGTATAATAGTGTCCGCCAAAACATATATTTTGTTCTAGGGTGAAATTCAATTGCCAAAATAGCAATACCCTGAATCTGGTGTTCCAGATGTTGCAGGCCTAGTTTAAATCTGTCCATAACATCCAGCACATTCACAACATTATCTCCCACCCAGTCTTCTGCCGAAAGAGCACAGGTGGCACCTGAAAACCAAGCCCATCAGTCTGTCAAATCACCCCCATGCATATCAGTGAAACTGCCTGAGCCTCAAGTTATGCAGCAGTCTCTTATGCTGTTTGAAGACTCTGCTGGCAGGGTTTCCCAAGGGAATCCACCTAGCCCTTCCCCAGTTTTGGAAGACATAGAATGCACTGATGCACAACCACTGATGTTTCCTGATGATGAGGACATGGGAATACCATCTCATCGCAGTTCGGAAGTCTCTGATGATGACGAAACGCAAGTGCCAACTGCTGCATCTTTCTGCAGTGTGCAGACCGAACAGGAGGTCAGGGAGGAAGACTGTGTGGAAGACGATGCAGGGGACGATGAGGTCCTAGACCCCACATGGATTGAAGGTCGTGCCACTGACTTTCATAGTTCAGAGGAAGAGGCAGTGGTGAGACCGAGCCAACAGCGTAGCAAAAGAGGGAGGAGGGGGCAAAAGCAGAACAGCCGCCTCCAAGAGAGTTCGCCTGCTACTGGCCACCGCCACCAGGGACCGAACACCCCAAAGGCAGCTTCAAGGATTTCCCTGGCATGGCACTTCTTCAAACAATGTGCTGACGACAAGACCCGAGTGGCTTGCACGCTGTGCCATCAAATGTAGTGGCAGGTGGGCCCCAGGCGGAGAGTTCCTTGGCGCACGTCCTTCCGCCGCCAAGGATCACAGGGCAACATTCTTTGCCTCCTGTAGCCTCCTCCTCCTACTCTGCTTCCTCCTCCTCTGCTTCCACCAGCTCATCCAGTCAGCCACACACCTTCACCACCAACTTCAGCAGGCCATTCTGAAACTCATATGTTTGGGGGACAGGCCCCACACCGTGCAGGAGTTGTGGCGGGGTATTGAACAACAGACCGACCAGTGGTTGCTGCCGGTGGGCCTCAAGCCCGGCCTGGTGGTGTGCGATAATGGGCGAAATCTCGTCGCAGCTCTGGGACTAGCCGGTTTTACGCACATCCCTTGCCTGGCGCATGTGCTGAATTTGGTGGTGCAGAAGTTCATTTACAACTACCCCGACATGTCAGAGCTGCTGCTGCATAAAGTGCTGGCCATCTGTGCATGCTTCTGGCCTTTACATCCTGCCGCTGCTCGCCTGTCTGCGCTACAGCGGAACTTCGGACTTCCCGCTCACCGCCTCATATGCGACATGCCCACCAGGTGGAACTCCACCTTGCACATGCTGGAGAGACTGTGCAAGCAGCAGCAGGCCATAGTGGAGTTTCAGCTGCAGCACGCACGCGTCAGTCACACTGCGGAACAGCACCACTTCACCACCAATGATTGGGCCTCCATGCGAGACCTGTGTGCCCTATTGCGCTGTTTCGAGTACTCCACCAAAATGGCCAGTGGCGATGACACCGTTATCAGCGTTACAATACCACTTCTATGTCTCCTTGAGAAAACGATTAGGGCGATGATGGAAGAGGAGGTGGCCCAGGAGGAGGAGGATGAGGGGTCATTTTTAGCACTTTCAGGCCAGTCTGTTAGAAGTGCCTCAGAGGGAGGTTTTTTGCAACAGCAGAGGCCAGGTACAAATGTGGCCAGCCAGGGCCCACTACTGGAGGACAAGGAGGATGAGGCAGAGGTGGAAGAGGATGAGGATGAAGCAGGTTCACAGCGGGGTGGCACCCGACACAGCTCAGGCCCATCACTGGTGCATGGCTGGGGGGATACGGAGGATGATGACGATACGCCTCCCACAGAGGACAGCTTGTCCTTACCTCTGGGGAGTCTGGCACACATGAGCGACTACATGCTGCAGTGCCTGCGCAATGACAGCAGAGTTGCCCACATTTTAACGTGTGCGGACTACTGGGTTGCCACCCTGCTGGATCCCCGGTACAGAGACAATGTGCCCACCTTACTTCCTGCAATGGAGCATGATAGGAAGATGCGCGAGTACAAGCGCACGCTGGAAGACGCGCTCCTGAGAGCATTCCCAAATGTCACAGGGGAACAGGTGGAAGCCCAAGGCGAAGGCAGAGGAGGAGCAAGAGGTCGCCAACGCAGCAGTGTCACGGCCAGCTCCTCTGAGGCAGGGTTAGCATGGCAGAAATGTGGAAAAGTTTTGTCTCCACGCCACAGCTAACTGCACCACCACCTGATACGGAACGTGTTAGCAGGAGGCAGCATTTCACTAACATGGTTGAACAGTACGTCTGCACACCCCTCCACATACTGACTGATGGTTCGGCCCCATTCAACTTCTGGGTCTCCAAATTGTCCACGTGGCCAGAGTTAGCATTTTATGCCTTGGAGGTGCTGGCCTGCCCGGCGGCCAGCGTTTTGTCTGCACGTGTATTCAGCACGGCAGGGGGCGTCATTACTGACAAACGCAGCTGCCTGTCCACAGCCAACGTGGACAAGCTGACGTTCATAAAAATGAACCAGGCATGGATCCCACAGGACCTGTGTCTCCCTTGTGCAGAATAGACATTTATAACTGCCTCCCCCTCAACCATGTATTCTTGTACTCCGGGGCACTTCTTTATTGAATCGACATTTTTTTTAACTTTACCATGATCTTGCGGTGCAACCCAAAGTTGAATGAACCTCTCCTATGTCTGGGTGCTGGGCCGAAATAACTGAAAGTGGCCTTCTCCAGTGGTGGGTGATATGACGCATGATTCCTTGCTGTGGGACCTCTCGCCTCTGTCTGGGTGCTGGGGCCGAAATAACTGAAAGTGGCCTTCTCCAGTGGTGGGTGATATGACGCATGATTTCTTGCTGTGGGACCTCTCTCCTCTGTCTGGGTGCTGGGGCCGAAATAACTGAAAGTGGCCTTCTCCAGTGGTGGGTGATATGACGCATGATTCCTTGCTGTGGGACCTGTATCCTCGGTCTGGGTGCTGGGCCGAAATAACTGAAAGTGGCCTTCTCCAGTGGTGGGTGATATGACGCATGATCCTTTGCTGTGGGACCTCTCTCATCTGTCTGGGTGCTGGGCCGAAATAACTGAAAGTGGCCTTCTCCAGTGGTGGGTGATATGACACATGATTCCTTGCTGTGGGACCTCTCTCCTCTGTCTGGGTGCTGGGGCCGAAATAACTGAAAGTGGCCTTCTCCAGTGGTGGGTGATATGACGCATGATTCCTTGCTGTGGGACCTCTCTCCTCTGTCTGGGTGCTGGGGCCGAAATAACTGAGTGGCCTTCTCCAGTGGTGGGTGATATGATGCATGATTCCTTGTTGTGGGACCTCTCTCCTCTGTCTGGGTGCTGGGGCCGAAATAACTGAAAGTGGCCTTCTCCAGTGGTGGGTGATATGACGCATGATTCTCTGCTATGGGACCTCTCTCCAATTGATATTGGTTAATTTTTATTTATTTTATTTTATTTTAATTCATTTCCCTATCCACATTTGTTTGTAGGGCATTTACCTACATTTTGCTGCTTTTTGCAGCCCTCTAGCCCTTTCCTGGACTATTTTACAGCCTTTTTAGTGCCCAAAAGTTCGGGTCCCCATTGACTTCAATGGGGTTTGGGATAAAGTTCGGGTCGAGTTCGGATCCCGAACCCGAACATTTTCGGGAAGTTCGGCCGAACTTCTTGAACCCGAACATCCAGGTGTTCGCTCATCTCTTAAGCTAACCCCTTTTGTTTGACAAATGCTGTTATTGTGTAAAACGTAAATACATTAAAAAAAAGTATACATATTAGGTACCACCGCATCCGTAGGAACCTGCTGTAAAAAATTTCACATGAACTAACCCCTTAGGTGAACACCGTAAAAAAATACATGTAAAAAAAGCCATTTTTTGAATACCTTACATTACAAAAAGTGCAATAGCAAGCGACCAAAAAGTTATGCACAACCCAACATAGTGTTAATAAAACCATCATCTTATCCTGAAACCTTAACTATGGCAATCACCCGAAAAATAAAAATAAATATGTTACTAAGAATATATATATTTTTTGTTTAACAAATGCTGTTATTGTGTAAAACGTAAATAAATAAATAAAAGTATACATATTAGGTATTGCCGAGTCCATAAGAACATGCTGTAAAAAATATCTCATTAACTAACCCCTCAGGTTAACACCGTAAAAAAAAAACGGTGTAAATAAAGCCATTTTTGTCACCTTACATCACAAAAAGTGTAATAGCAAGCTATCAAAAAGTCATATGTACCCTAAAATAGTACCAATAAAACCGTCATCTCATACCCCCAAAAAATGAGCCCCTACATAAGACAGTCGCCACAAAAAAATATATATATATATATGGCTTTCACAATATGGAGACACTAAAAAAATCATTTTTTTCAATGAAAACAAACAACCAAAAAAACCTGAAACAAAACAACCAAATTTGGTATTGTCGCTTCTGTAACAACCTGCTCTATACAAATACCACATGATCTAACCTGTCAGATGAACATTGTAAATAGCAAAAAATAAAAACAATGCCAAAACAGCTATTTTTGTTACTTTGCCTCACAAAATGAGTAATATAGAGCAACCAAAAATCATATGTACCCCAAAATAGTACCAATAAAACTGTCACCTTATACTATAGTTTCCAAAATGGGGTCAATTTTTGGAGTTTCTACTCTAGGGGTGCATCAGAGGGTCTTCAAATGTGACATGGCAGCTTAAAATTTTCCCAGCGAAATCTGCCTTCCAAAAACCATATGGCGTTCCTTTCCTTCTGCGCCCTGCCCTGTGCCCGTACAGCAGTTTACGACCACATATGGAGTATTTCTGTAAACTACAGAATCAGGGCAATAAATATTGAGTTTTGTTTGGCTGTTAACCCATGCTTTGTTATTAGAAAAAGTGGATTAAAATGGAAAATCTGCCAAAAAAATGAAATTCTGAAATTTCATCTCCATTTTTAAATTAATTCTTGTGGAAAACCTAAAGGGCAATCAAAGTTTGTAAAATCAGTTTTGAATACCTTAAGGGGTGTAGTTTATAAAATGGGGTCTTTTTGGAGTTTCTACTCTAAGGGGGAAAACAAGAGGTCTTCAAATGTGACATGGCAGCTTAAAATTATCCCAGTGAAGTCTGCCTTCCAAAAACCATATGACATTCCTTTTCTTCTGCACCCTGCCGTGTGCCCGTACAGCAGTTTACGACCATATATGGGGTGTTTCTGTAAACTACAGAATCAGGGCAATAAATATTGAGTTTTGTTTGGCTGTTAACCCATGCTTTGTTATTGGAAAAAGTGGATTAAAATGGAAAATCTGCCAAAAAAAATGAAATTCTGAAATTTCATCTCCATTTTCCATTAATTCTTGTGGAACACCTAAAGGGCTATCAAAGTTTGTAAAATCAGTTTTGAATACCTTGAGCGGTTTAGTTTCTAAAATGTGGTCTTTTTTTGGAGTTTCTACTATAGGGGTGCATCAGGGGGTCTTGAAATGTGACATGGCAGCTTAAAATTATCCCAGTGAAATCTGCCTTCCAAAAACCATATGACATTCCTTTTCTTCTGCACCCTGCCGTGTGCCCGTACAGCAGTTAACGACCATATATGGGGTGTTTCTGTAAACTACAGAATCAGGGCAATAAATATTGAGTTTTGTTTGGCTGTTAACCCTTGATTTGTTAGTTGAAAAAAATTAATTAAAAAAGAAAATCTGCTAAAAAAGTTCTGAAATTTCATCTCCATTTTCCATTAATTCTTGTGGAACACCTAAAGGGTTAACAAAATTTGTAAAATCAGTTTTGAATACCCATTTTATCGTTGGTTTCTTTTAAGTAAGCCCGACAAAGTGACTTCAGACCTGAACTGGTCCTTAAAAAGTGGGATTTGGAAATTTTCTGAAAAATGTCAAGATTTGCTTCTAAACTTCTAAGCCTTCTCATGTCCCCAAAAAATAAAATGGCATTGACAAAATGATTAAAACATGAAGTAGACATATAGGGAAAGTAAAGTAATAACTATTTTTGGAGTTATTACTATCTATTATTAAAGCAGAGAAATTGAAATTTGGAAATTTGCTAAATTTTCAACATTTTTGGTAAATTTTTTATTTTTTTATGAATAAGGCCCCTTTCACACGGGCGAGTTTTCCGCGCGGGTGCAATGCGTGATGTGAACGCATTGCACCCGCACTGAATCCGGACCCATTCACTTCTATGGGGCTGTGCACATGACAGTTGATTTTCACGCATCACTTTTGCGATGCGTGAAAATCGCAGCATGCTCTATCTTCTGCGTTTTTAACGGAACGCAGGCCCCATAGAAATGAATGGGGCTGCGGGAAAATCGCCAGCATCCGCAGCAAGTGCGGATGCTTTGCGATAGCTCCCGCATGGTTGCTATGCAACCATCGGGATGTGTAATCGTTCTGTATTATTTCACATTATAACATAGTTATAATGTAAAATAATACCCTTGGCCATCTTCCTAATCGTTTAAACAGGTGCAGAATGGGTTAAAATAATAAACTAATATTAACTACCTGTTCCATTTGATCGAAGCTCGGCTCTCTCCGTTAGCTTGCTAGTAGGAAGGACCTGTGATGATGTCACAGCATCACATGACCCAATCCCTGCTCCATCACTATGGTGATGGAGCATGTGATTGGTCCATGTGACCATGTGACATCATCACGGGTCCTTTTCCTACTAGCAAGCTAACGGAGAGGAGGCCGGGCTTCGCGATCAAATGGAACAGGTATGTTAATATTAGTTTATTATTTTTAACCCATTCTGCACCAGCACTCAGCTAGCGTGAGTTCTTTTTTGTTTCATTCCCTTGCTATTCCTCCTGAATATGTATGAATACATTAACAATTGGGTATTACTATCTTTCTTGTCTGTGGAGCTTTTCCCTACATACTCTAACACCGTCCAATCAGTTTTGACAGTGGCATCCGCTGCACTGCATTGACAAGGGGAATAATAAAGTCCGGTTGTTAATTTATTAATGCATTTCCAGTTAGAATACCATAGGAAAAGCACAGTACAGAGCTCTGAAAGAAAATGCTTCAGCATTGCTACTTTATGAAGAATACAAGTATTTATTCAGAGATGTCAGGAGAGGTGCAGGTCTTAAGTCCAAAAAAACTTCTGAAATACTAATATAATAGGAATTTCAGTATCATATAAACAATCTTTACTGGATTTATAATAGAAAATATTTATGCATTGTATGAGTGTAAAGTAGAAAAGTAAAATGCCGGATAATGCCTTCTTATCACTTTATTTCAGTAACAGGGAAGCTAAGAACCCAATCCTACTGTAAATTAAATTGACCTTATGTTACATTGCCTGTGTGTCAAAGGAAAGACAACTTTACAGGATTTGCAATTACTAATTTAATCTATGATAAGTGCAGGTGAGAAAAAGGCCACGGATATAAGCGTGAAATCACCTTTTGCATGTTTACACATCACTATTTAATGTTCTACTGGAATTCGAAGGTAAAAATGTAAAACTGCCAGACTTGGCAGATCATTGAAAAGCTTACAGGATTATCAAACCAGTCATTTAAAATGACATTTTCACTGCCTAAATATTTGTCTATGAAATGGGTTGTATGGCACAGAATCTGGCAACACGTTATGGGTTCTTCATGCTCTTGAAACACCCCCGTACCCCCATAAAACTGTCAAGCCTCCTTTTAATGAAACATATATAAAACAAGATGATGATGTTTGCCACGTCTCAGCATGCTAATTCACTTTGGCGTTTTCCTGTCGAGTTCTTGTATTAGCACTTTAATCAATTTGTCTTTTAAGGAGCATGGCAGAACGTTAGCTCTTGGAACACCAGCAAGAAATATAAGAAGGTGTTTAATTTCCAGGTATTCTACCCATTTGTATAAACATAGAAATATGGCCTAAATCATTTAGTATTCTGCACATGACTGCGTCTTTGCGCTCCATGAACCACTTTACTGCTAAGACTGCCTCAGTGGTTAAAGTGTGGTGGTACCTCACATTACTGAGTAGCCCTGCTTTCCTAATTATTATCCTAAAGTTTAATTTCTTTTTTTTATAGCGAAACTTAATACATTTTAAAATAACACCTTCTTTCCAATTGCTACAAAAACAGAGGTTCCTCAAGAAAAATTAGACCCAAAAGCTTAGCACCTAGTTTACCAAGACTGTGGTGTTCTGCGCTAAAGTTTTCAGCTACTAACATCGCTAGTCAATTTTAGCTGATTTTTAAAGGTTATTTCTAAAAATAGCAGTTTTGGTTTAATGGAATATTATTGTGTGTTTATTATTGTAAAGTACGGTAATCATTTTAATTCTTGAAATTGTTGCTGATTGAATACAACAAAAAAAAAGAAAAAAAACATTTAAACCTGTATTCAGCCCTGGAGAATGTGCAAATAAAGCAGTTTTTACTTGTTTTTTTTTGCATCTGCCTTTCTTTTTTTCCTTGGGCGAGGAGGGGGTGGGGGGGGGGGGGTTGGGGCGATCACCAGCTCCAGAAGTTAGCTGAAGTTCTACCAGGAATATAAAAGGCAGAACACACAGGAATTTTTTCTCTTGGTGTTTTTGTTCATTAGGCAGCATTTTTTGTCTTTCTTGCTTCAAGCAGCATGCCAGAGCTCTATGCTTTATGCAGCATGTTTTGTTATATCACCTTCTCTATGAGGGCTCATGCACATGAATGTGTGCCACCTGTTCCATGCATTGGGGACCACAAATTTTTAAGCCCTATTGTTAAAGAGGTTATCCAACGTCTGAATCATGCCCCCCAATGCCCGGGCCCTTCATATGGATTATACTTACCCTCCTCCCCGGCACCCACATTGCTCCTGATCCCCGCACAGCCACCACTGCATCTCCTCAACAGTTAGATCAGGGCTTTCCTCAGCATGAAACTCTTCTTATTTCAGGGAGGAGACTGGAAAAGCCAGCTCTATGCCTCACCTGTATTGTTTTGCACCTGAATTCCTCCAGTAAAGAAGCACATTGGTTTACTACTGCAAACCCTGAATCTCTGGACTTATTTCCCAGGGGGGTGGACCACACCTCTCATCCCTTTCAGAGAGCAGAAACACATAGTAACAACTTAACAAAGTCTGGGGGATTCAGTGTAGGGTTGTGGCCACTCCAAACCTGGCCACTGCACATATTCCATCAGTTGGACTCAACCAGGTGTGTGTAGTGGTGCAGTTCTGCACCTTCATCAAAATATAATCTTTTTCTAAAATGTAATTATTCTCTGTGTCATTAGCCACAGTTTTCTCCATACTCAGTCTGATTTTTGGTGCCCCATGATAACAGTGCCGCTGTCTGCATGCCAACCTACCATAATTTTCTATACTGTATGGCTGCTGCTGTTGCTACTGCCACAGATGCTATTCTCTTCTGCTACTCTTCCTACTGCCACTTCCATTACTCCTACTGACACTAATATTACATTGATAGAGTCGCCGTTACTACTACTACTGGCCCAACACAGCGGTACACACATCTGCTGTCTTGTCTGTTCCATGCTGTTCTGCTACTGCCTTTACTGTGGTCAACAGCTTATATTACCTTACCCTTTCCATAACCACAGTCTACTGCTGCTCCCAATTAAGGGGGCAATTTTTCCAGGTTTGTTCTGAACAAGCCACTTTTCCTTCTGACAATGAACAATTGTGTTTGTATAAATAGGGGCAGGCATTCAACCCATGTTAAGGCATAATTTCAAATACTTGTGCAGAACAAGCCACTGTTTCTTCTGACATTAACCTGTGTGTGTCCTGTACCTAACTGTCAGTTTGACGGCAAGCTGTCTCTCTGTTGCAGCACAGTTGGGTTCATTCCATTGCCTTGACAACCAGCCCCATTGGCAATCAGGCTGGTTGGTCTATCGGGGAGCAGGGATGTCGGGCTAATCATACGTGGGGCCAGTGTCACATGCTTGCTGTAATTGGGAGATTTAAACAGGCAGCTGCTGTCTTCCTGCTACACAATCAGTGTTATACTGGTTCTCTGAATTCCTGGACTAGCGACCCTCTGCAAGTTCTGACTTCTGAATACTAATTCCACCTCTGACATTATCTGTTGATTTTGAAATTGATCGGCACCAAGTTGGGGGCCATTGTTTAGAATGGATCATCCAAGTAGGTAGGGATAGTGGTGTGGGTGGAAGTAGCGGGCTGCACTATTCCCTATCTAACATGACAGTGTATGTATAAACAGGGGACCTCAGAATATCATATACCAATATTCAGGACAGTTGTAATATACTTAATTCATGTAGAATTGATTCGGACACAAATCTATTTTTTTTTTAATTTAACAAATTAGACACTAAATGAATCATCTCAAGTGCTGAACGAATCGAGCTTCAGATCCTAGAACCGAAGTCGATTTGTTCAAAACTTAATTTGAATGCTGTAAGGAGATTTGTCTCTGTACAGCATTCAAATGTATGGGCTCCAGAGAGGGAAAATCGTTATTACCTAAGTCTTTTGAGACTTTGGTAAATAACTTCGGGATTTGATTTTTCAACTGTAAAGCCATTTAAGTACCAGCCAGTACAGAAGCAGGATCCGGATCCATGTTTTAAAATGGTTTTAAGGTTGAAAATCAAATCCTGAAGTTATTTACCAGTCTTGCAAGACTTTGTTACCTCGCTGGAGCTCATACATTTTAATGCTATATGGAGACAGGTTCTAGGATCTGAAGCTCGATTTGCTCAACACTACTCATCTTTCATGTAAGCCCAGCTATGGAATGTTAAAAAATAGTGACCAGAAGTTCAGTGAACAGATCCCAGGGGCTATGGAGGCAGAACAGGGAACATGTGAGTGTAGATTTCTGCACAGGTATTGATGGAAGGGGGACAAATTTAAAAAATAAATAAATAAAACAAAATAAAACAAATATAAAAACCTTAACAACTCCTTTCAGGTTTCAATGAAGGCATATTTCTGAATAAATTTCTATAAAATACACTGCAAGTATGCCAGTTATTATTTCTCTGATTTACTTCCAATGTTTGGTGTATGCTTATTTGTCTGAATAGTGCACCAAGCAGACTTTTAACTGTCAGAAAAGAAGTAAAAGGGAATTAGTCATGGTCTGTGTTGTCATCAGCCACTGCAATGATTCAAAGTACAAGATGGGAAATATGACCCCAGTGCAGGAACCTAGATTTTGCCTAGATTACCTGCTCTAATTTGCCAGGAAAACAAATTTAGACAAATCCAGATTTGCTCAGATTATGAAAAGCAAGAGTAAGTAAAAACTCTATTTGGAACTATTTTTACTGATAAACTTTTTAAATATTTGGACTGGAATGAGTAACACAGATAACTGCTGCCAAAACTAGCTATAATGATTTAGAATTTCCTTAGAAAGAGTTATAAATGAAAAGATATAGCTCTCAAAGCAAACTATTTACTAATGGAAAACAATTTATTCAGGTTAATTGTCATCATTTTTCTCAGATTATACTATTTATTCCGGATTCCTACATATTACAAGAAGTTTTCCCCTATCCATAGGATATTTGATAACTATTAGATCAGTGGGGACCCGAACGTATCAAGACTAGTGTTTGGCGCGAATATTCGAATCGCAAATTTTAATCGTTAATTTTGCCACGTCGAGAATTTGCGAAGATTTTGAATATAGTGCTATATATTCGTATTCGCGAATATTCTAGATTTTTTTTCCCTCTGAACCCATGATCCCTCCCTGCTTCTTGCTTGAGGGCCAATGAGAAGGCTGCAATGTCTTTGTCTGAGCTTAGCAACATCCCTAGCAACCAATAGGAAAGTTGCCTACCCCTTTACTATATAAGAACCTCCCCAGCAGCCATTTTATGCAGTTTTTTACAGTTCTGAGAGAGACAGCAGTGTCAATGCTGTGCTCTGTGATTTGCTGAGTCATTACATTAGATAGTTAGTTAGTTAGCTCATATATATAATACAGATAGTTAGTGGGAGATAGTCAGTGTAGGTTAGATCATGATATAGTGTAGCTGATAGGATCCAGTGCAGGGTGTTGTGTAGGGTTCTGCTGTCCATACATACATGCTACATACATAGTGCTGTGATGTCACATGTTCACAACAATACTTAGTGCACCAATCAGTAATATGTAGTCAGACTGGCTAAAATGTGAAATTGCACGTATTGCGCAAAAATATGATATGATATCATTGATTGCCGATTTGCACAATTGTGAATATATCGGAGCACTCTATCAGCATATAAAGCTATTGTAATGTTCTGCCGTGCCAACCATTTTCTCCAGTCTCAGAAATAGTGACCCACGCCTGTATTGCAAGCGCGATACGCGCATATTACATTGCCGTTTTTTGCAATCAAGAAAATAATCGAGAATTTTCTAATTTATGATGAATATTCGCCCAAATATTCACAAAATATCGCAAATTCAAATATTGCCCCTGCCGCTCATCAATAATCATGACATGAATGGAGAAGCTGGTCATGCATGCTAATCTACTCACTCGCTATGGGACTGCTGAAGATATGACAACAGTTACTCATTGGGATGTGAATGACATATATTGTCCTTGACTATACTTACAACTCCATATGTCAGCGCTGGTGTGAATTGTACCAGACACTAAGAGGCCCAAGGACTGTCCCACCTTCAGCTCAATGTACTTTTATGGAAAAGTAATGTCGGCTTGGGCTCTCTACCTTGGGTGGGCACAAGACATCAGTTCTCTGAAATATGCAGAGTCAAGTACATGGAAAGGGAGGAACTGTATGTAATACCAGCAACTTGGCCAGGTGCAAATTCAGCTTCTGCGCTGTTGGATACACTCATACTGTTGTCTTTTTGCAATCGCCTCAATGATCGATTTCTATCCAAACAAGTGATGAGGAGTAGGAGGAGGGGCAACAGGAGCAATAGACGACATTGAAGTTGATGTGAAAGAATGACAGCTTCCTTCTGCTGACGTTTTTAAGGCCTGACTTCTGAAGAGGGGGTGAGGGCCAGTGGGAGATGTAGTGGTTGCTGCATCAGGCTGTTACAATCTATGAGTGGCATAGTTTTCCCATGCCCCTTTTGGTCATGCTCCATGTGTTTACGCAGAGCCATCGTGCCAACTTTAGCACCCTGGTCACGCCTTCTGCCCACATATCCTGAATACTGCTATGCTATTGTTAACCAATGACTTGGTGAAAGATTTCCACACTGATGAGTATAACATTTTTCCTCCACCACTGCATGATGTCTGCCTGCCACTGTTTTTAAGAACCCGTAAACTGCTAGTGTGTTGCTCACTGGTATTCTCCCGCATAGCTGATGGTGCCCACCCCCCTCCCCTGCTTTCACTCTGCTGTCTCACAGGCACGCTTCCACCCTACTGTTTCATGGGCATGCTTCCAGCCTGCTGCTGTCTCATGGGCACACTGCCATCCTCACCCCCTGATGATGATGCCCCCTCTTCACCCAGTTACTATGTGAGATCAGCTACGTCATCATTTACATCTGTTTAGTTGTCACTTATGTCACCCTTGGCTGTCTCATGCACACGTCACTAACCTCTCGCAACATGTGCTCCCACCTGATTGTCATCATCGATAGTTGCACACCTAGAGGAGTCCACAGGAGTCCTGACCTCTCCTCCAAGTCTGTGGTAGCTTGTAACTGCTGACTGTCCTCACAAAGCTCATCCATGCTGAAAAGCGGAGCAGAGTCAGCAGCTGCCATTACTTGGCTATCAGAAGAAGCAGCAAAAGCAAGAGGCAGGTTCAGGACAGGTCAGGGCACTACGGCAGCTCTTGGGCCATGCCAACTAAGCATGGTGTCAAAAGAACCCACCGATTCCTGGTTGTGTGTATCTGCTGTCACTTGAGATGATGTTGAAGAGCGAGTCAACCATTGAAGTACAGCTGGATTATTGGTCAAAACACGACCACTGGATGACAGTGGTCTCATGCTGTATCTGCTGCTACCACCACCCCTTCTTC
This sequence comes from Bufotes viridis, assembly GCA_033119425.1. Taxonomy (NCBI): domain Eukaryota; kingdom Metazoa; phylum Chordata; class Amphibia; order Anura; family Bufonidae; genus Bufotes; species Bufotes viridis. Next base: position 97,747,479 of record CM065592.1, on the reverse strand, counting down.
TCCTGCTACTTGTGCCGGCAACAGCAACATTTTTGCCACTGCTCGTTTCTTTGGAGGGCCCAGGCAACTGTCTGTTGGCTATAGTCTTCAGTAACTGCATCAGTAATGTAACAGAGTAACTATGAATGTTGCAGCAGTTGAACAAGGTAAACACAACAATATATCAGGCTGCCCTTTAATATTGGGCACAGTAATTCTATGTGTAAACTAATAGATTAACGGGATTGTGGCAGAAGTTCAAGAAGTTGCAAACAGCGATATATTAGACCACCTTTTAATACTGAGGCACAGTAATTCCATGTATGTAGTGTCCCACTCCGTAAAAGTAGTGGGGCCCCATATATATATATATATATATATATATAGATAGAGAGAGAGAGGGGGGGGGGGGGTGGAGGGATGAATAGATGGATAGATAGACCAAAGGAAAAAGTCCACGGCACTTCCAGTGAATAGTGTCTTTTATTTACACCAATGTGACGTTTCGGTCCACACAATGGAACCTTTTTCAAGCAGTGATACAATAAAATGCAATAGTGCTAGTATATAAAGGTTCCCTAATTGCGGTCTCATAAATTACATAATCAAGTGTAATAATATAATAAACCCCCAAAAATGTGATATACCTAAATGTAACGTGTACAAAAGATTTCGTTGCATCAATATACCATACATGTGTATTACATATAATATAAACTGTGTTTAATTAAAAGTGCATTTAGTGCATATTTCATGATATATGTTAATCATTCAATTATCTAAACATGTGCTGAATACATAATTCATTCAAATTTACCTAGATGATGGGGTAAAGTAGGAGGAACCACAGAGCCCAGCATGATGGTGTAGCATGTGTAGTAGCGTCTCTGAGAGCACACTGTGCCTGCGCAGAGTAGCCTGAAGCCATGGGAGTGTACATTGATTCGATCACATGATCATGTGTTGCTTAGCTGCCACAGAAGCCGGAAGCTAGACCAGTCTCTGCTATACATGTAGATCAATCAACAAAAGTATTAGCATTGACAGTGGAGAAAAGGACACATCACTTACCCACTATGCTCACAGAGAAAACTACATATCACTGCTATGAGTGTGATCGCAGAAAATGTTAATCGAAAATCACATCAGTGCCGAGCGGTCATGTGCTCAGACAGTCACATGATCACACTGATAGATAGAGGGAGAGAGATGAGCTAATTTCTTAAAAATTCGATTCGGCTGATACGGCGAATCGCGTTAAAAATCGGCTATTTCCTGGCTGCAGAGAGTCTTTACAGTGGTGTAGAACACTGTGCCTTGCAGTAACATAGGGAGTCTGCTGTGGTAGTGAAACACTACTGTGAGTCAGTATGACATGCAGATGAAAGTCGTCGCTCTTAGAATCACTGCACACTTCACGTATTTGAACTCGGCCTTACAGGTCAATGTTAGCTTCAAGAAGAAGCGCACTCCTTTTAAACCGTCGGCAGCTGATTCCACATAGATGTCTACAGAACATGTTCTATTAACAGCTTTTACAATAGAGCCCCCCCCCCCAACAGAGTGGAGAGGGTGTCAGCAATAAGTTTGTGTTGACGTCACTGATTATTTTGCCCTTCCTCTGCGCCATTGGATGAGTGCATGCATATTGTTGTCTCTTGGCAATCACGTCGGTGATTGATTGCTGACGGAATGACGGAAGAGGAGTAGGAGGAGGAGCATCAGGATCAGCAGAAGGTGGGAAGGACGGACAGCTCACTTCTGCTGAGGTGGTGAAGCCGTGACTGCCCGAAATCGGGTGCGTGCAACTGGGTGATGCAGCAGTTGCTTCAGTAGGCTGGACCACAACATCGGAGCCATGGTTCTTCCAGGCCACTTTATGGTGATGCTGCATATGTTGACACAGGGCTGTGGTGCCTATATTGGCACCCTTGCCACGCCTGACCTTTTGCCCACAGATTCTACAGATTCCACAGATTCCGGCGGCTTAACAAAAAACTGCCACACTGCTGAGTATGTGATTTTACCCCCGACATTCCGCACTGACTGACTGCTCCCTCCGCTGCTTCTAAGAACCACTGCACCATTACATTCCAGGCAGGTAGGCTCCTTCAAAGCGTGTCTACGCTGGGCATGTTTGGCTCCCAACCTCCCACTGCTGCCACCCTGCTGACTCCTGGCTACACTAGCAACTTGCTTGCTCGGCCGTTGCCTCACGGGTAAGCTGACGACTTCTTCTCCCGATGATGACGAAGCCCCTAATTCACTCGGCTCCCAAGTGCGATCCTCATCATCTAGTACTGTACTGATGTCCTACTCAACGGTCTGTGGTGGGTCAGGGGCCTGACCACTTGCAACACCAGCTTCCACTCTACTGTCCTCATCACTACATGCCCGCCTACTGGAGGAAGCAACGGATGTCTCCTCATTAACTTGGCTGGCCAGTAGCTGCTAACTGTCTTCTAGTAGCTCGTCCTCACTGTGTAGTGGAGCTGAGCCCACAGCATATAATACTTCTCTGGCTGAGGGAACAGAAAAGGACAGAGTCAAGTTGAGGACAGGTGAGGGCACAGGGTCTTCTCCTGAGCCATGCCAACTAAAGGTTGTGTCTAACGAACCCACCGACTCTTGGCTGGGGATGTCTGATGTCACTTGGGACGAAGTAGATGACCGAGTCAACCATTCAAGAACTGCTTGGTTGCTGGTCAAGACACGACTGCTAGCTCACACCGGGAGCTCAGGCCTCTCGCTGTGACTCCTGCTGCCACACCCCCTTACTCTGCTGCGACCTGTGCCTGTGCCAGAAAAATTTAGGCCTCTGCCACTCTCCTGTCAAGGGCCTGGCCTTTCTCCGTCTGACAAACTGTTAGATAAAATAAATAAATAAAAAGGAAATTAAAACACCCCAAAAAAGTCTGTAATTTTCTCACTTCACTACACAACTGCTAATACGCCCTTTTTTCCCCTAATAATACACTCCAAAAAGGGCTTTAGAACATATAACTGCACTGCTGAACAGCAAATAGGCCCTTATTTTTTTCCACTTATACACGCCACAAAAGGCTTTAGAACATATAACTGCACCCCTGAACAGCAAATATATATATTTTTTCCACTAATACATGCCAAAAAGGGCTGTAATTTTCTCACTTCACCACACAACGGCAAATACTTTTTTTAGTGCCACTAATACACGCAAAAAAGGGCTTTAGAACATATAACTGCACCGCTGAACGACAAATAATATATATAATTTTTGCCACTAATACACGACACAAAAAGCTTTAGAACATATAACTGCACCCCTGAACGGCAAATATATATATTTTTTCCACTAATACATGGCAAAAAGGGCTGTAATTTTCTCACTTCACCACACAACGGCAAATACTTTTTTTAGTGCCACTAATACACGCAAAAATGGGCTTTAGAACATATAACTGCACCGCTGAACGACAAATAATATATATATTTTTTTGCCACTAATACACGCCAAAAATGGCTTTAGAACATATAACTGCACCTCTGAACGAAAAATAATATATTTATTTTTTGCCACTAATACACACCAAAAGGGCTGTAATTTTCTCACTTTACCACACAACTGCAAAATACTTTTTTTGTGCCACTAATACACGTCAAAAATTGCTTTAGAACATATAACTGCACCGCTGAAAGGCAAATAATATATAATTTTTTACCACTAATACACGTTAAAAAGTTGCTTTCGAACATATAACTGCACCGCTGAACGGCAAATATATATTTTTCCACTAATACATAATTTTCTCATTTCTCCAGACAACGGCAAATAAATTTTTTTGCGCCACTAATGCACGCAAAAATGGGCTTTAGAACATATAACTGCACAGCTGAGCAACAAATATATATATATTTTTTGCCACTAATACACGCCAAAAAGGGCTTTAGAACATATAACTGCACCGCTGAACGGCAAATATATATTTTTTCCACTAATACATGCCAAAAAGGGTTGTAATTTTCTCACTTCACCACACAATGGCAAATACATTTTTTGCGCCACTAATACATGCAAAATTGGGCTTTTAGAACATATAACTGCACATCTGAGCAGCAAATATATATATATATATATATATATATATATATATATTTTTTTTTTTTTGCCACTAATACACGCCAAAAAGGGCTTTAGAACATATAACTGCACCGCTGAAAAGCAAATAATATATACTTTTTTGCCACTAATACACGACAAAAAGGACTGTAATCATCTCACTTCACCACACAATGGCTAATAAGCCCTTTTATTACCAAGCCAAAAAAATGCTTTAGAACAGGCATGCTCAACCTGCGGCCCTCCAGCTGTTGGAAAACTACAACTCCCAACATTCCCTGACAGCCTACAGCTTTTATCCTACAGAAGGGCCTCGTGGGAGTTGTAGTTTCACAACAGCTGGAGGGCCGCAGGTTGAGCATGCCTGCTTTAGAGCATATAACTGCACCGCCCAAGAGCAAATAAGACACAGAAATATTTCCTTGTAATAATATTTCCTGTTAATGGTTGTATCAAACAGCAATTGCATCCCAATAACAAGAATGGTTTGCTGGAATTACAGCGCTGTATAATGGCAATTTAGATCCGCAGTCAGTGCAGCAAAGTGTAATAGGATTGTTCCTATTACCCAGGCTGTAAACTCCCCTACTGACCCCTGTTCTGCTTTAATACTGTGGAATGGTTCCTCCCTTAAACTTCTATATATCAAAATAAAAGATTTAAAGTCATTTCTACCACTGTCACTAGCACCTGCTGAAGTCTCTCGCTACACTAAGTACACTGAAAAATGGCTGAATCCAAGATGGCTGAGGCTATTTATAGTGCTTTGACATCACAGGGCTGTCTGTCTGCTGGTTGGCTGCATGCATGGCATTGTAGGTGATTTCTCTTTCCCAGAGTTCCTTGTTCCATATTTAGAATATAGTACTATATATTTGTAATGACGAATATTTGTTTTGGGTTTTATTTTATTTATTTTTTTACACAGTACACATCAGGTGATCATCCCTCCCTTCTTCTAGCTTGTGGGCCATTGAGAAGGCTTTGTCACAGTTTAGCAGCATCCCTAGTAGTGTTGAGCGAACAGTTCGAGCATAGTTCGGGTTCGTACCGAATTTTGGGGTGTCCGGGACACGGACCCGAACCCGAACTTACTTCCTGCTTTCTGAAGGGCTGCACAGCAGCCAATCAGCTAGCGTTTTACTTCTTACCCTAAGAGCCCATCACAGCCATGCCTACTAATGGAATGGCTGTGATTGGCCAAGTGCAGCGTGTCACCCAGCCTCTATTTAAGCTGGAGTCACGTAGCGCCGCACGTTACACTGCTCTGATTAGTGTAGCGAGAGGACGCAGCTTCTGTGAGGGCGAGATTAGGCAGGGAAAAGTCAGCAACAGCACCTAATGAAGTGATCGATATACAGCTGTGAATGATTGAACTTCTGCTAGTTATTTGCTCACTGGTTTTTAGGCTGCACAGAGCGTTTTTCTGTCACTTATTTTCTGGGGTGATCGGCGGCCATTTTGTGACTTGTGGTGCACCAGAACAAGCTGCCACCAAGTCCATCAATCCATCAATACTAGTTTTTTTTTTGCTATATCCTACATCAGGGGCTTGGCTGTGCTAATTGTCACCCCTAGAAACTCAGGATAGCAATTTCTATATTTTATTAAGGGGTTAAATACAATTGCCCAAATACCAATCCCCAAAATCTGGTGTTCCAGCTTTGGCTAGCCAAGTATAATACTGTCTGCTGTCTGGCAAAGGATAGACTATTTTCTGTGGTGAAATTCAATTGCCAAAATAGCAATACCATAAATCAGTGGTTTCAGCTGTGGCTGGCAAAGTATAATAGTGTCCGCCAAAACATATATTTTGTTCTGGGGTGAAATTCAATTGCCAAAATAGCAATACCCTGAATCTAGTGTCCCAGCTGTTGCAGGCAAATGAATAAATCGGGGGCACACTTAAAACTTAACTTTTACTACGTATCAATAAAACAGCAATATGCCCTCCAATACAAAGGAATAATACACCATAATGAGTGCAAATAGTGTCAAAGTGCATGCAGATTCTCCTATATCAGGCGTTCATAAAGACTGCCAACGATATCTGTATGCAGGTGGTCCCATGCAGGGAAGAGGGGGAACGGGGGAGGTCCTAGTGTCACCCTACTTGGCCTACCGTACCCTACACCTATTGACAGTGTCCCACCCCGCAAGGAGTGGCACCATCACCGGAACCTATCCCTGCTCAAAAACACCCTAAATAAGGGGTTAAGAAACCAGGAGACCAACTGCCCAAGTGCAAACTTAAATGCTAAATAGTCGCCGTTAAAGAAGGCTCATATACAAATTTAAAAAGGAAAAAAAGAGTATGGGCTACTTATGGTTAATGAGATGCCACAGATTCTTGATATAGCCAGACCAACTGGTCCCAACGCGTTTCATCAAAAACTGGCTAATGGATGACCCCTTGAATCATCAGGGGACCGGGGTCAATATGGAAGATCAGTGTGGATCATCTCGGTCTATCCCCAAATTCTGTAGACTCTGAAATAACAGCACAACCATACTCATAAGTTTGCTATCACCACGAAATAACACTGATACAAAAGAAAAAACACTATCGTGGAAACACTGTACTTACATCAGACCTGGAAAGGCGTATGGCCAAGCCGCAATGGTCAGAAGGAGCCGCCGGGGAGGTATATCCCGTTCGCCCGTAGGACAAGCTGCACTCACCTGTCAATGCGGCCGTGCTCTGTTTTAAAGCGTGCCGCCAAGTCCCATGTGATGCGCGCGACGTCATGACGTAGAACCGCACGACGTGACGTCACTGCGCACACGGAGGGCATGCGCCCTGAGAGTCCTGAGGCCACATGAAGTAAGGGAACATGTTGTATTGTTACACCCGGCACACAGGGGCGGGATTAAGGCAGACAATGGCCTTGTACTAACAACGCATATTTATGCGCATGCGCAAAAGTGGCAAAAGCCAATGAAGGAGAGCAAATATGTTCTCAACTTACTGGAAGGAGTCAAAAAGCCTCAACTACCATAAACAAAAGTAGAATATTTGTGCAGGTCTCCCCATCACGAGTTGATCACTAGTCAATATGATCTTACAAGATGGAATCATTAAATCCATATAATGATCCACAAGATAGAACACCCAGATTATAATAATAATAGAGACGTGTATACAGCAGGGTACACGGCAAGGGAGGAAGGAGGACCTCTAATATGCTAGGGGGAGGCTAGACAAAGCAACCATACTGTAGCTGTTCATTCAAGCCATTTGGGTGGGAGGTGTTTAGTTTGAAAATCCACCAACACTCCCTTTGGAGTATTTGTCTCTCCCAATCACCCCCTCTAGTGGGCTTAGTCACTTTTTCTACACCCCTGAACTTGATGGCCGAGGTCCTTCCTTCATGGCATAGATGGACATGCCTCGCCACCGGGGTATCTTTGTTTTTACGGATATCCCCAAGTGCTCCCCCATCCGTCTTCTCAGTTCTCTGCAGGTCTTGCCAACATATCTCATCCCACAAACGCACAACAAGACGTAGATCACACCAATAGTTTTACAATTGATGAAGTCTCGTATATAGTGAGTATGACCGGTTTGGTCTATAATCATTTTACCTGGGGAGACATGTTGGCAAAAGCTGCAGTTGCCGCACTTGTGGCAACCTTTTACAGGGGACCCCAGCCAGGTCATGGCACTAATCTTGGGGGGTGTAAAGTGGCTGTGGACCAAATGGTCCCTCAGGTTCACGTTCCTCCGAAATGTGATGGCCGGTTTCGGGGACAGTACCTCTCTCAGGTCGGGGTCAATCAGTAGGGTTTCCCAGTGTAGACCAATGATCCTACGGACCTCACTGACGGCCGAATCATAAGACCCTACAAGGCGTGTAATTCCATCACTCATTCTCTCCTTTATGCCTGATGGGTTCAGCAGAGATGTTCTAACAGAGTGGAATGCCCTTTGGTATGCCCGTCGTAAGATGGAGTCCGGATATCCGCGTTCCAGAAAACGCTGTCTCAGGATATCCGCTTGTCTCTTGAAATCCTTAGGGTCAGAACAAATACGTCTAAGTCTCAAATATTGTCCGACCGGAATACCCCGTCTAAGTGGCAGAGGGTGACAGCTCTCCCACCTCAACAATGAGTTGGTGGCTGTAGGTTTACGGTAGATGGAGGTCTGTAGCCCTCCATCAGTATTTTTCTTAATAGCCACATCCAGAAAAGGCAACTCATCCTCAGCCACCACAGAGGTAAACCTAAGGTTCAGAGAGTTAGAGTTCAATCCTGTCACAAAGGTATTGAACTCTTCCTGGTCCCGCTCCATAGGACAAATATGTCATCTATGAAGCGGGACCAGAGTACTACATGACCGGTGTCCAACAACGAAGACTCCCCAAAGACCACCGTCTCCTCCCACCAGCCCAGGAGCAAATTAGCATACGATGGGGCACAAGAACTCCCCATCGCGGTGCCCCTGAGCTGGTGGAAGAAGTGCCCATCAAAGAGGAACACATTACGGGTAAGCACGAACCCGAGTAGGTCCAACACGAAGTCATTGTGCGCTCGGTGTTGTATGCCTCTAGAACCCAAAAAATAACCACATGCCTCTATACCATTATCATGAAGAATTGAGGAATAAAGAGCCTCAACGTCAATGGAGGCTAATAGCCAATGTGGCTCAAGGGTGAGGCCATCAAGTTTCAGCAAGAGATCCCCTGTATCCCTCAGATAGGACGGCAAGCTCTCAACGAAGGGACGAAGAATGCGGTCGACATAAATGCCGCAATTCTGGGTCAAACTTCCCACCCCGAAACAATTGGTCGTCCCCTAATCGGTGTAGTCTCTTTATGTACTTTGGGAGACAGTAGAAAGTTGCAAGTACAGGATGTTTCGGTAGGAGGAAGTCACACTCCTCGTCCGTAATGAGTTTATCACTCCTGGCTCTTTTCAAAAGTGTGCCCAGTTCCGCTTTATAAACTGCCGTCGGATCTGAGGGAGGATCTCATACCCTTCCTCATCTTTCAAGAGGGTGAGGCACATTTCTTTGTATGCCATCGTGTCCATGAGGACAACATTACCCCCTTGTCCGATGGCTTAACTATAACACTACCATCCTTCTCAAGGTCCTTCAAGGCCCGTCTCTCCTCCTTGCTACAGTTAAACCACCGGGGGTTGATCCCAATTCATTAAGGTCACTGAGAGTCTGTTTTAAAACACATCAATACAGGAAATGTCACCCTGTGGAGGCATCTTCACGCTCTTATTTCTCAAATCCGTGAACGGGCCCTCACCTGAAGCTGCCCCTGAGGAGCTCTCAAGGCTATAAAGTAACCGCACGTCCCCAAGGATCTCCACTGGTACCCCAAGCTCACGGCTTTCTCTTTTGCCACGAGCTTGTGGTACTTGTGCCACCTAAGTTTCCGCACAAATAAGTGGAGATCCTTGGTCCATCTGAAAATATCAAAGCCCGCTGTGGGGACAAACGATAAACCCCGTTTTAGTAGTCTCACCTCAGCTTCAGTGAGACACCTAGAGGAGAGATTAATTACCAGCTTATCAGTTTCAGTGGCAATTACAGCTGATTCGGATTCCTGCTGCGTAGGGGATATGGAGGTTCTTGTCCTAAAAAATTATTCAGTTGTTGGGTTGATGGTATCGAGTTATTAGAGGTGCGTCCACCCCTCCTCCTCCCTCTATAACCCCCACGCCCCGACCTCTAGCCCTGTTCGGTCGTTCAGGTTCGTTGTCTGAAACTTCCGAGTCGGTGGTTGAGATATCAGTCTTAAAGGTATTGTCAGGGTTAGTCAGGAAGAGAAAAGCCTTATTATCTTTAAAATCCTGTAAATCTCTTGTGAATTGTTTATGTTTTCTCTCCTTGAGATGATACTGGTATCTCTCTATGGTGTTTTGAAGCTGTTTCTCTCTATTACCGAACTCAGGTTCCCCACTGAATCTCTTTGTGATCTCTATTTGTTCCACTAGATCTTTATCTGCTTTCGTATATATCACCCGCTCCTCTTCAAGAAGAAGTTGCATAAAACGTAGTGAGTTATTAGTGGCCTCTCTTTCCCACTTTCTTAAGAGCTCAGAGCTCCTACTACGATTTGCAGGAGTCAGGGTGATACGCAGACCTCGGGGTACTATTCCTTGTTTGATGTAATGTTCAAGAGTTTGGATCTCCCACCAGGAGCTAATGTGTTCCTTGTAGACCCGTGTGAGTTCAGAGAAGGCCCCGTTAAATGAGGGTGTATACTTCTTCTGAGTAAAGATTTGATCAGAAAATATAGTGCTGGCCTCAGTAATCCAGGTCTCTTTATTCAAACCCGTGGTGTGGAAACCTGCCATATCCTATAAACAAAATCAACAACTATTGTAAAGCAGGTGTTATGAAGACACCTGAAAATATGCTACCCAGAGACAAACAGCCAAATGAATAAATCGGGGGCACACTTAAAACTTAACTTTTACTACGTATCAATAAAACAGCAATATGCCCTCCAATACAAAGGAATAATACACCATAATGAGTGCAAATAGTGTCAAAGTGCATGCAGATTCTCCTATATCAGGCGTTCATAAAGACTGCCAACGATATCTGTATGCAGGTGGTCCCATGCAGGGAAGAGGGGGAACGGGGGAGGTCCTAGTGTCACCCTACTTGGCCTACCGTACCCTACACCTATTGACAGTGTCCCACCCCGCAAGGAGTGGCACCATCACCGGAACCTATCCCTGCTCAAAAACACCCTAAATAAGGGGTTAAGAAACCAGGAGACCAACTGCCCAAGTGCAAACTTAAATGCTAAATAGTCGCCGTTAAAGAAGGCTCATATACAAATTTAAAAAGGAAAAAAGGGTATGGGCTACTTATGGCTGTTGCAGCTGTTGCAGGCCAAGTGATAATCTGTATGTAAAAGGGTATATTTTGTTCTGGGGTGAAATTCAATTGCCAAAATAGCAATACCATAAATCAGCGGTTTCAGCTGTGGCTGGCCAAGTTTCATAGTGTCCGCAAAAACATATATTTTGTTGTGGGGTGAAATTCAATTGCCAAAATAGCAATACCCTGAATCTAGTATCCCAGCTGTTGCAGGCCAAGTGTTAATCTGTCCGTAAAAGGGTATATTTTGTTCTGCGGTGAAATTCAATTGCCAAAATAGCAATACCATAAATCAGTGGTTTCAGCTGTGGCTGGCCAAGTTTCATAGTGTCCGCAAAAACATATATTTTGTTGTGGGGTGAAATTCAATTGCAAAAATAGCAATACCCTGAATCTGGTGTCCCAGCTGTTGCAGGCCAAGTGTTAATCTGTATGTAAAAGGGTATATTTTGTTCTGCGGTGAAATTCAATTGCCAAAATAGCAATACCATAAATCAGTGGTTTCAGCTGTGGCTGGCCAAGTTTCATAGTGTCTGCGAAAACATATATTTTGTTGTGTGGTGAAATTCAATTGCCAAAATAGCAATACCCTTAATCTGGTGTCCCAGCTGTTGCAGGCCAAGTGATAATCTGTCTATAAAAGGGTATATTTTGTTCTGGGGTGAAATTCAATTGCCAAAAGAGCAATACCCTGAATCTAGTGTTCGAGCTGTTGCAGGCCAAGTGTAAATCTGTCCATAAAAGGATACCTTTCATCCAGGGCCTAAATACTAACCCTAAAGAGATATTCCCCTAAATCAGTGGTTACTGCTGTGCCTGGATTAGTGTAATACGCTACATAAATAAATAGGCAGATAGTGTTAGGTGCCTGTAAAAAAAGGCCTGACTTTGAAATCAATACATTGGGCCGAATATTTTTTTTCTTATTGTGGTGCTTGGTGAACGGTAACAATGAGGAAAACATTTAGTAAGGGACGCGGACGCGGTCGTGGTGGTGTTAGTGTACCCTCTTATGCTGGGAGAGGACGTGGCCATTCTGCCACAGCCAGACGTCCTAGTAAACCAACTACCTCAGGTTCCAGTACCCGCCAGAATTTACAGCAATATTTGGTGGGGCCCAATGCCGTTCTACGGATGGTAAGGCCTGAGCAGGTACAGGCGCTAGTCAATTGGGTGGCCGACAGTGGATCCAGCATGTTCACAACATTATCTCCCACCCAGTCTTCTGCAGAGAGCGCACAGGTGGCACCTGAAAACCAAGCCCATCAGTCTGTCACATCACCCCCATGCATATCAGGGAAACTGTCTGAGCCTCAAGTTATGCAGCAGTCTCTTATGCTGTTTGAAGACTCTGCTGGCAGGGTTTCCCAAGGGAATCCACCTAGCCCTTCCCCAGTGGTGGAAGCCATAGAATGCACTGATGCACAACCACTTATGTTTCCTGATGATGAGGACATGGGAATACCAGCTCATCGGAGTCCGCACGTCTCTGATGATGACGAAACACAGGTGCCAACTGCTGCGTCTTTCTGCAGTGTGTAGACCGAACAGGAGGTCAGGGAGGAAGACTGTGTGGAAGACGATGCAGGGGACGATGAGGTCCTAGACCCCACATGGAATGAAGGTCGTGCCACTGACTTTCATAGTTTAGAGGAAGAGGCAGTGGTGAGACCGAGCCAACAGCGTAGCAAAAGAGAGAGCAGGGGGCAAAAGCAGAACAGCCGCCTCCAAGAGAGTTCGCCTGCTACTGGCCACCGCCACCAGGAATCGAGCACCCCAAAGGCAGCTTCAGGGAGTTCCCTGGCATGGCACTTCTTTAAACAATGTGCTGACGACAAGACCCGAGTGGTTTGCACGCTGTGCCATCAGAGCCTGAAGCGAGGCATTAACGTTCTGAACCTTAGCACAACCTGCATGACCAGGCATCTACATGCAAAGCATGAACTGCAGTGGAGTAAACACCTTAAAAGCAAGGAACCCCCTCTGCCTCCCCCTGCTCCCTCTCCTGCTGCTGCCTCGGCCTCTTCCTCCGCCTCGGGAGGAATGTTGGCACCTGCCGCCCACCAAACAGAGGATGTGCCACCGACAACACCACCTGCGTCACCAAGCATCTCCACCATGTCACACGGCAGCGTTCAGCTCTCCATCTCACAAACCTTGGAGAGAAAGCGTAAATTCCCACCTAGCGACCCTCGAGCCCTGGGCCTGAATGCCAGCATTTCTAAACTACTGGCCTTTGAAATGCTGTCATTCAGGCTGGTGGACACAGACAGCTTCAAACAGCTGATGTCCATGGCTGTCCCACAGTATGTTGTTCCCAGCCGCCACTACTTCTCCAAGACAGCCGTGCCTTCCCTGCACAACCAAGTATCCGATAAAATCAAGTGTGCACTGCGCAACGCCATCTGTGGCAAGGTCCACCTAACCACAGATACGTGGACCAGTAAGCGCGGCCAGGGACGCTATATCTCCCTAACTGCCCACTGGGTAAATGTAGTGATGGCTGGGCCCCAGGTGGAGAGTTCCTTGGCAAACGTCCTTCCGCCGCCAAGGATCGCAGGGCATCATTCTTTGCCTCCTGTAGCCTTTTCCTCCTACTCGGCTTCCTCCTCCTCTGCTTCCACCAGCTCATCCAGTCAGCCACACACCTTCACCACCAACTTCAGCACAGCCCGGGGTAACGTCAGCAGGCCATTCTGAAACTCATATGTTTGGGGGACAGGCCTCACACCGTGCAGGAGTTGTGGCGGGGTATTGAACAACAAACCGACAAGTGGTTTCTGCCGGTGGGCCTGAAGCCCAGCCTGGTGGTGTGCGATAATGGGCGAAATCTCGTCGCAGCTCTGGGACTAGCCGGTTTGACACACATCCCTTGCCTGGCGCATGAGCTGAATTTGGTGGTGCAGAAGTTCATTCACAACTATCCCGACATGTTAGAGCTGCTGCTGCATAAAGTGCGGGCCGTCTGTGCGCGCTTCCGTCGTTCACATCCTGCCGCTGCTCGCCTGTCTGCGCTACAGCGTAACTTCGGCCTTCCCGCCCACTGCCTCATATGCGACGTGCCCACCAGGTGGAACTCCACCTTGCACATGCTGGAGAGACTGTGCGAGCAGCAGCAGGCCATAGTGGAGGTTCAGCTGCAGCACGCACGCGTCATTCGCTCTGAGGAACAGCACCACTTCACCATCAATGATTGGGCCTCCATGCGAGACCTGTGTGCCCTGTTGCGCTGTTTTGAGTACTCCACCAACATGGCCAGTGTCGATGACACCGGTATCAGCGTTACAATACCACTTCTATGTCTCCTTGTGAAAATGCTTAGGGCGATGATGGAAGAGGAGGTGGCCCAGGAGGAGGAGGAGGAGGAGGATGAGGGGTCATTTTTAGCACTTTCAGGCCAGTCTGTTAGAAGTGGCTCAGAGGGAGGTTTTTTGCAACAGCAGAGGACAGGTACAAATGTGGCAAGCCAGGGCCTACTACTGGAGGACGAGGAGGATGAGGTGGAGGAGGATGAGGATGAAGCAGGTTCACAGCGGGGTGGCACCCGACACAGCTTAGGCCCATCACTGGTGCGTGGCTGGGGGGATACGGAGGACGATGACGATACGCCTCCCACAGAGGACAGCTTGTCCTTACCTCTGGGGAGCCTGGCACACATGAGCGACTACATCCTGCAGTGCCTGCGCAACGACAGCAGAGTTGCCCACATTTTAACGTGTGCGGACTACTGGGTTGCCACCCTGCTGGATCCCCGGTACAAAGACAATGTGCCCACCTTACTTCCTGCACTGGAGCGTGATAGGAAGATGCGCGAGTACAAGTGCACGCTGGTAGACGCGCTCCTGAGAGCATTCCCAAATGTCACAGGGGAACAGGTGGAAGCCCAAGGTGAAGGCAGAGGAGGAGCAAGAGGTCGCCAACGCAGCTGTGTCACGGCCAGCTCCTCTGAGGGCAGGGTTAGCATGGCAGAAATGTGGAAAAGTTTTTCAAAAGTCCAAAATGGCTGCCTATACATGGATTGCATGTCTAGCATCTAACAATATATAGTAACATAGTAACATAGTATATAAGACCGGAAAAAGACATTTGTCCATCAAGTTTGGCCTGTTTCCTACAAGTTGATCCAGAGTAGTGTTGAGCAAACAGTTCGAGAATAGTTCGGGTTCGTACCGAATTTTGGGGTTTCCGTGACACGGACCCGAACCCGGACATTTTCAAAAAAGTTCGGGTTCAGGTCCGGTGTTCGTCGATTTCTTCCCGCTTTCTGAAGGGCTGCACAGCAGCCAATCAGTTAGCATTTTACTTCTTGCCCTAAGAGCCCATCACAGCCATGCCTACTAATGGCATGGCTGTGATTGGCCAAGTGCAGCATGTGACCCAGCCTCTATTTAAGCTGGAGTCACGTAGCGCCGCACGTCACACTGCTCTGATTAGTGTAGGGAGAGGACGCAGCTTCTATCAGGGCGAGATTAGGCAGGTTAAAGTCAGCAACAGCACCTAATGAACGGATCAATTTACAGCTGAGAATCATTGAACTTCTGCTTGTTACTTGCTCGCTGGTTTTTAGGCTGCACAGAGCGTTTTTCTGTCACTTATTTTCTGGGTTGATCGGCGGCCATTTTGTGACTTGTGGTGCGCCAGAAGAAGCTGCCACCAAGTCCATCAATCCATCAATACTAGTTTTTTTTTGCTATATCCTACATCAGGGGCTTGGCTGTGCTAATTGTCACCCCTAGAAACTCAGGAAAGAAATTTCTATATTTTATTAAGGGGTTAAATACAATTGCCCAAATACCAATCCCTAAATCTGGTGTTCCAGCTTTGGCTAGACAAGTATAATACTGTCTGCTGTCTGGCAAAGGATAGATTATTTTCTGGGGTTAAATTCAATTGCCAAAATAGCAATACCATAAATCAGTGGTTTCAGCTGTGGCTGGCAAAATAGAATAGTGTCCGAGGTAATGCACACACGTACAGACGCACGTACACGATTCTTGAATAGTTGTATTATCGCGATAATAAAACTAACAGTGTAAAGTTGACTGTATTGCTCTAAGTTATATTTGCGTACGAATGTAACTTCTATTACAGCACACCAATACTAAAACTGACTAAGAGACAGCTTTAAGTTGTATTCGAACGCGATTGCAACTTTGGAACTTAAAGTGGTGTACGATTTTAAAAGTTGAGTACTAAAAAGTTGGAATCACAATGCGATTCTTATGTATTTGCTTAATCGCATTTCGACTACAACTTTGAGCTACGATCACCATGGAACGCCTCCTCCAGTAGAATGTACTGTCGGATGTGAGAATTAAGTTGAAATCGCAATGCGATTATTATATATCTAGCTTAATCGCATTGCCGTTTCAACTTAGCATTGCTAAATAATTCCATCCATATTCGCTAACTTACTGACTCAGTAAGTTAACGATATGGATGGAATTATTTAGCAATGTAAAGTTGAAATCGCAATGCGATTAAGCAAATATATAAGAATCGCATTGCGATTTCAACTTAATTCTCAGATCCGACAGTACATTCTACTGGAGGAGGCGTTCCCATGGTGATCGTTAGCTCAAAGTTGTAATCGCAATGCGTTTATTGCGGTATATTATCCCTCTGGGTGTCTTTTACAGCCTTTTTAGTGCCCAAAAGTTCGGGTCCCCATTGACTTCTATGGGGTTCGGGTTCGGGATGAAGTTCGGGTTGAGTTCGGATCACGAACCCGGAAATTTTCCGGAAGTTCGGCCGAACCTCTCGAACCCGAACATCCAGGTGTTCGCTCATCTCTAATCCAGAGGAAGGCAAAAAAAAACTTTGAGGTAGAAGCCAATTTTCCCTACTTAAGGGGAAAAAATTCCTTCCCGACTCCAATCAGGCAATCAGAATAACTCCCTGGATCAATGACCCATCTCTAGTAGCTATAGCCTGTAATATTATTACACTCTAGAAATCCATCCAGGCCCCTCTTGAATTCCTTTATTGTACTCACCATCACCACCTCCTCAAGCAGAGTGTTCCATAACTTCACTGCTTTTACAGTAAAGAATCCTTTTCTATGTTTCTGTACAAACTTTCTTTCCTCCAGACGCAGAGGATGTCCCCTCGTCACATATAACAACTTCTTCCCTGAGTACACTTATACCCATAAACAGCACTGCATGACATAATATTCCTGAGACAGAGGTAGATTTCTCTCACCAGAACACTACCCACAATACCTTGCACTTCCCACAATACGATAATTTTTATTAACAAGAAAACAAAGTGCAGTTCATTTTTACCACCGCTAGATCGTGCTGTAACCTAACTAATAACTACAGAAATACAGGAATTGCAGCAGAATCAATTAGAAAAGAAATAGAAGAGATCTGGAATGATTCTTAAACTCTGGCAAATAAACTAAGACCATTTTCTAGCCCTGCTGGGCAGAACAGCTATAATTACTTCTAACAGGCTGTTTTACACCTTGCATGTAGACACACTTCCAGTCACCCCTAGGTGCTGATGGTACTAAAGATCTATATATAGAGCAGGTTACAGGAAGTGCAAGGCAGTAAATAGAAGGCAGTTGGCAGTTGAGAGCAGTTCAGTGCAGTCAAGTAATGTCAGTGGAAGTTTTGTCTGCAGCTCCCAAGTCAGACCCAAAAATCAGACCCTGCGGCTAGACTGCAGAGTCAGATAAGGGAATTGGCCAACCAAAGCTAAGGCTGGACTCTCCAAAACCTTCAGAAGCCAATAAAGCTGACAAATAGCTACCCCGCTGAGTTTTGCACAGACCAAGGATAGGCCTCAAGAGAGGAATAACAGAAACCCAGTGTGTTAAGGAGTATAAGGAGAGACTAGTGGAGATGAGAGTGTTACATCAGCCTATAGACTCCATTAGCACCCAATGGGAAATTGTGAGAAAAGAGTTAACCTATAGTGCCTCTTCACAGTCTACAGTAAAGTACAAGCTGTAAGCAAAGCCACATTCCTCTATGGACAGCGTGGACGTATTATTGGAAAATGTGAGTAAGCCAGGAAGGCATGATATGAAATGTGAAACAGAGACGTTTATTAATGTATACTCCATACCTAGAATATAGACAGTCAGCCAGAAGTTACAATAGTCTGAGTGTGACCAGAGTCAATACCTCACCAAGATCCTGTTATTAGGATTACAGATGCATCTAACTTGTGATGTAATTTGAATGGATTACAACTACCGCTTGCATTGCAATAATCTATATATCTACCTCAAGGCAAGTGATTCTCAGTAAATATTCAATTAATTTATTCAAACGGGCTCTTCTTTATTTCACCACCTCATTTTCACCCAATTTTTGGCCTAATATTCGTCATAAGTTTGCAAATTTTAGAATTCGTTATCTCCAGTCCATTATTTCTTGATTGCGAAAATCGGCAAGGTAAGATGCAGTATTGCACGCGCAATATAGGCGTTGGTCACTTTTGCTACATTTTTAAGCTGCTAGACCAGGGATGGGCAAACTCGGCCCTCCAGCTGTTGTAAAACTACAATTCCCACCATGCCCTGCTGTAGGCTGATAGCTGTAGGCAGTCTTTGCATGCTGGGAGTTGTAGTTTTGCAACAGCTGGAGGGCTAAGTTTGCCCATCCCTATGCTAGACACTAATCCCTATCGCAGCTCAGTAACTCCTATCATACTACCTAACGCCCTGCACTGGAACCTATCAGATACACTATATCACTATCTAACCTATACTGACTACCTCCCACTAACTATCTGTATTATATATATGATCTAACTAACTATCTAATGTAATTGAATAAGGATCCAGATGACTCAGCAAAGCACAGAACACAGCAATGACACTGCTTTCTCTGTCAGAACTGCAAAAAAACAGCAGAAATGGTAAGGAGTAGGCAACTTTCCTAATGGTTGCTAGGGATGTTGCTAAGCTCAGACAAAGATATTGCAGCCTTCTCATTGGCCCACAAGCAAGAAGCAGTGAGGGTACTCATGAAAAAGAAAAATCTAGAATATTCACAATTACGAAGATATAGCACTATATTTAAGATCTTCGCGAATTCTCGAAGTGCCGATATTCGTGTTAAAAAATTTGCGATTAGAATATTCGCAATCAACACTACTGGCATCATGACATCAAGGACCATGTCTTCCATGCACCTTAAACCCTATACTATCAAGGGCACCTCAACCAACATCTGGAAGGAGATTCCTCAATACCAGAATGTGCCCCGACAGAATCCAGTGCCTTGCTTCCCATCACTGCACGCCTGCCCAGGGAGCTCTGCTAAAATGTGAGTACCAACTACTGTACTACACCCATCAGGCCACCACACCCTCCCCTGTGGCCCAGTTTGTTGCATCTATAAACTAATAGATTAACTGGGATTGTGGCAGCAGTTTAACAAGATGCACACGGAGACATATTAGACTGCCCTTTACTACTGAGAAATAGTAACTTCTATGTTTAAAGTAACAGATTAACTGGGATTGTGGCAGCAGTTCAACAATAGACACACAGTGACTGCTTTAAATTTTCACTGTTCCTGCAGTCTCCCTATATTCTCCCTACAGTCTCTAAAAACTCTCCCTACAATCTCCCTACACTGTCTCTGCATTCTCCCTATCCATTACTCTTCTATTAATAGCTTTCTGCAGTACTGTCCGTAGTGCATAAGCGTTTGTTACTATGCTGAGATCAGAGTGAAATGGCAGAGACCACGTGGGATGAGGCTTTTATAGGGCTGAGACAACACAGGGGGTGGTTATCTGCTGATTGGATGGCTGTATGGCATTATAGGTCATATCAGGTTCCCAAGCTTTTTACTTTCACTTTGTAACATGTGCAGCAGCCATTTTCGAAAAAAAATAAATAAATATTGGTTACCACGAACTGCAAGCAAATTGAGATTTGTGGCAAATCAAATTTTCCCTAAATTTTGGAACAAATTCCACTTCCAATGATTTGATCATTACATCTATGGACAGCTTATTCTACTGATTGGTGGGGGCGTTGTCCTTATACAGTAGATATGCCACAAAGGTTATTGGTGGGAACAGCAT
This sequence comes from Bufotes viridis, assembly GCA_033119425.1. Lineage (NCBI taxonomy): Eukaryota > Metazoa > Chordata > Amphibia > Anura > Bufonidae > Bufotes > Bufotes viridis. Next base: position 97,727,497 of record CM065592.1, on the reverse strand, counting down.
ATAATGAGACAATGCTAATGACTAATATTTTGGCCACCATTAGCTAGTAATAGAATGTGTTAACCTATGTGAAAGGGTCACAAAATTCCTAAATAGCCTGACATTCATAGAGTAGTGCATCACACATTTTTATTGTATAATACACTTCTCCACCTTGCCACATTCATTAAACAGTTAAATAATTCAGAGAGAGCTATTTGAGCAATACTCTCTACATCAGGCATCCTCAAACTGCGGCCCTCCAGCTGTTGCAAAACTACAACTACCAGCATGCCCGAACAGCTTACAGGTATCAGCCTACAGCAGGGCATGGTGGGAGTATCAGTTTTACAACAGCTGGAGGGCCACAGTTTGAGGATGCCTGCTCTAAATGCATAAAATGCACTCCATCGATGACCTGAAAGTCACCATTATACACAAGAGCATTTTACCATTTGCCCAGAGTTTGCAATGTAACCCTAAACCATATTAAACTCACCAATCTTTCTATAACAGTCTGTTGAAAACTAGGGCAAAGTGGGTATACCGGAGCATATGGTGTGAGTTAGTTTTTATCTAGTACCTTTAAATCTCCTTTGAGCTTTGCATTCCCTTTAGGAAGGAAATATGTTAACAATCGCCTTTTGTTTTACAATAAATGATGGTCCCCATATGACTCACTCGTTCTTGGTAAGCTTTAGATGCTGGTAGCACTTCATTTTGGCAAGGTCAGAAAGAGCTTTATTTCATGTGAGCAGATACAGATAGGGTTCAAAGACCATTAAAACTTTGTAGAGTTTGCAACTTAACTTTGTGAAATGTGATTCGGATTGCAGAGCACTGAGAGCAGTAAATTTGATAATAGACGAATACACTAAGGAACAGTTAAAATCTGTGTTCTAAATTAAACATTTAATCATTGCCTATCTACACCAGATAAGAAGTAGAACTACCAGGGAAGTCCATGTATAGACAATCCTTATAATATGTAGTGATGAGCGGCAGGTGCCATATTCGATTTCGACGAAATTCGCGAATATTCGAATGAATATTCGTTTCATATTCGTCGAAATCGAATATTCGTCATTTTTTCTAGTTATCGCGATTAACATGCGATTTAAATAATCGCATATTGCGATTTGTACTTAAGGCTACTTTCCTATTGGTTTCATATCTAGAATTAGCGAGGATGACGAATATGACGAATGTATTCGTCTATTCCTCAAAACGAAGATAACGAAGTATTCTACATCTTCGTTTTAGCTACCTATTCGTCAACCTCGCTAATTCTAGCAATCAAATAGGAAGGTTGACTATAGAGACAGCTGTGTTTAATTCGCTATGCGATTTTTTTTTTTAATAAATAGAATAATTATAATAATTATATCAAGTAATATAATTATTCTATTAAAAAAAAAAATCGCATAGCTAATTTAACACAGCTGTCTCTATAGTCAACCTTCCTATTTGATTGCTAGAATTAGCGAGGTTGACGAATAGGTTGCTAAAACGAAGATGTAGAATACTCGTTATCTTCGTTTTGAGGAATATGACGAATACATTCGTCATATTCGCTATTCGCTAATTCTACCAAGCCAACCATAACTTCTGTGCTCATGGAGCGTCCCCATCACCATGGGAACGTCTCCATATACTAAAATGTACTGTCGGATTTGAGGAATTACGTTGAAATCGCAATGCGATTAATTCAAGTTATATTAATCGCATTGCGATTTCAACTTAGAGCTGGGTTTATAATGGGTCAGCTTGCTAGAATGAACGAAGTTAACGAATATGGAATATAGCAGCACTGCTAAGTTGAATTCGCAATGCGATTAATTTAACTTGAAGTAATCGCATTGCGATTTCAACTTAGCACTGCTTTCTTACATAGGCTAGAATTAACGAATATGGAATATAGCACTAGCAGTGCCAAGTTGAAATCGCAATGCGATTACTTCAAGTTAAATTAATCGCATTGCGAATTCAACTTAGCAGTGCTGCTATATTCCAAATTCGTTAACTTCGTTCATTCTAGCAAGCTGACCCATTATAAACTCAGCTCTAAGTTAAAATCGCAATGCGATTAATATAACTTGAATTAATCGCATTGCGATTTCAACGTAATTCCTCAAATCCGACAGTACATTTTAGTATATGTAGATTCTCCCATGGATGGGGACGCTCCATGAGCACGGAAGTCGGCAGAAGCGGCAATGGGCACTGACTAGAGCAGCCAGGAAGCCAGGAATCCTCAGGACAGGTAAGAACTACTGTTGGGAAGAGGGAAAGAAAAAAATATAACTAAAAAAAAAAAAAAAAAAAAAAACGAATATTCGAAATAGCGAATTTATAGCGCTATATTCGAAATATTCGCGAATTAGCGAAGTGCCGATATTCGCTAAAAAAATTCGCTTTTCGAATATTCGCGCTCAACACTAATAATATGTTCCCCAAAAATGTCTTAAATGCCTGTTTGGATAAAAATTGAGAATTACCCAACCTAAATAAAATCCTTCCAGGTCTCTTACTGAAAATGAATATAGAGCACAAACAATGGCACATAGACGATGCCAGACTTTAGGTAATTTTACTTAAAGGGGTAGTACAGGATTTCACTATTGATGGCCTATCCTCAATATTAGTGTTGAGCAAATTGAAGCATATGAAGTGGAATTCGATCAGAAGTTTAGGAAAAATTCTATTCACCATGAATCCGAATTTCCCAGTGCTTCATAGTAACAAATTGTTTATTTTTTCTAAAAGTGAACGTAAGAAGCCCAGGAACGCAATATGACCCATAATGCCGTGTAGCCAGCCAATCAGCAGATAGCCATCCCCTGTGATGACTCGGCCCTATAAAAGCCTCATCCCACGTGGTCTCCGCCATTTCACCGTGAGCTGAGGGAAAAACTTGACAAGTGCTTACGTGCAATGGACAGTGTTGCTGAAAGCTATCTATTGAAGAATATTGAATATGAAGAGTGCAGGGACAATGGAGGGACAGTGGAGGGAGATTGTAGGGAGAGTTTTTAGACACTGTAGGGAGAGCATAAGGAGATTACAGGTACAGTGGAGGTTGAGTGTAATCCCTGTTAGAGATGTCCCAAACTATTCGCTGGAGAACAGTTCCCGGTGAACATCGCATGTTCGCGTTCGCTGAGACGGGCGAACATATGCGATGTTCGATTCGCCAATTATACGTCATCATTGAGCAAACTTTGACCCTGTACCTCACAGTCAGCAGACACATTCCAGCCAATCAGCATATCCTCCCTCCCAGACCCTCCCACCTCCTATCCTGAAGCTGCAGTGTTTGTTAGAGCAGGGAGAGTGCTGCTGCTGAATTAATAGGGAAAGCGTTAGCTAGGCCCCATAGAGATGCCTATTCTTGTCCGCAGGCTGCGGACAATGATAGGACATGCTATATATTTTGCGGAGCCGCGGCTACGCAAATGCGGAAGCGGAGAGCACATAGTGTGCTCTCCGCATCACATCCGGCCCCATTCACAATGAATGGGTCCGCATCCATTCCGCAGAATTGCGGAATGGATGCGGACAAAAATTGCGCATGGGTGAATGGGGCCTTAGGTTCGGATGCGTTGCGGATGCCTTCAGTGAAAACTATGCGATTTCACAGGCAAAGCCATTCAGTTTTGCCTGCGATTGCGATCAGTTGTTCAGTTTTTTCCGCGCGGGTGCAATGCGTTTTGATGCGTTTTTCACGTGAGTGATAAAAAACTGAAGGTTTGCAAACAACATCTCCTAGCAACCATCAGTGAAAAATGCAACGCACCCGCACTTGCTTGTGGATGCAATGCATTTTTCAAGCAGCCCCATCCACTTCTATGGGGCAAGGGCTGCGTGAAAAACGCAGAATATAGAACATGCTGCGATTTTCACGCAACGCACAAGTGATGCGTGAAGAAGAACGCTCATGTACACAAACCCATTAAAATGAATGGGTCAGGATTCAGTGCAGATGCTAGGTGTTCACGTCACGCATTGCACCCGTGCTGAAAACTCGCTCGTGTGAAAGGGGACATCAGCTGTAAGGACAGCGTCCTGACAGCACCCAAAAAAGCCCTTTTTAGGGCTGGTACATCAGTCTTTTATTTATTTTATTTTTTCTATATATATATATATTGCAGTTGCCTGCCCGTGTGTGAGAGGCCTCAGGCCCACAGACTGTACTGTGTGCACACCACTCATATAGGGTGGCACAGTACCTTGCAGATAAAAAAGTCATTTAATTTTTACCCTTTAATATAATTGCAGTTGCCTGCCAGTGTGTGTCAGGCCCACAGACTGTACTGTGCCCACTGCCCACCACTCATATCAGGTGGCACAGTACATTGCAGGGCGCACACACAGTGACCTAAAATTCAAACAAAGCGGACCGAGCATGGGTCATTTTCCATGCTGGGTCCAAAAATCTATTCACTACACAGGCCGTAGCCCTGATAAGGGACAAAACAGAGATTAAACTGATAGGAATAGTACTTAGTTAACACTAGTTGCATTGGTGGCAAATTCCATTGCAAGTGCCCAAAATTAGAAGGAAGCGGACAGAGCAAGCTTTTTTCTCTATGCCCCCATGCAAGGATTCAATTCAATACACGTCCCCTGATAGGGGACTTAACAAAAATTAAAATGGTAAGAATAGTAGTTCACACTATTTGTATTGGTGGCACAGTACATTGCGCGCAGTGCCCCAAATTGGAGGGAAGAGGACCGACCAACAATATTTTTCCATATTCCGGTTCCTAAAATCTATTCCATACACTGGCCCCTGATAGGGAACAAAACAGAGATTAAACTGGTAAGAACAGATTTTTTTAATTTTAAAAAAAGAGGACAGCCTCTGCGGAGCTGGGTATTTTTTGGCCGTGTTACTGAATGCTCATGCACAATGGCTGTAGGTTCATGTGTTCTTTTACGGAGGTAACAAACCTGGTCAGTCAAACCCAAGACAACATCATCGACCTCATCCCATATGCATTTTTTCTGGAGCGTGCCCTGCAAGGAGTGCTGGATCAGGCTGTAGATGACCATGATGAGGAGAAATTGTGGTAACCATCACCACCAGAAGCAGCCTTGTCGTCGTCGATTGCTGGACCTGCAGCAACGCAGAGAGAGGAGTCTGAAGAAGAGGAGTCAGAGGAGGAAGGTGGCTTTGAGCAGGTGGAAGACCACCCACAGCAGGCGTCCCAGGGGGCTTGTTGTCACCTTTTGTGGACCCTTGGTGTTGTATGTGGCTGGGTGGAGGAAAGACTGGAATAGTCGAAACGTCGCAATTGTATGCTGCTATCTAAATAAAGACACCGGACTTCATTGCAAACGGAAGAGTACTGCAGATTTATTATTTTTTTGTTCATTATTTGGGATCCTTACCATCTGCTTGCACCAACATTGGACTACCAACTGGGTACCGTATTGTTTTGATTTTTCTCCCAAATTTGGGTTATGTAGTGCTGCTTAAAAGTTTTTTTGTACTACTTTGGGTGGAGGAAGAGACCTTCAATGACGTCAGTGAGGACAAGGAAAGGGACATGGCTAGCTTGGTATCCAACCTTGTGCAAATGGGGAGTTTGCGGTTGTGCAAATGGACTGTTTGCGGTTGTTTGCGGTGCATTAAACGGGGAGTTTGGTCTGTCAGAGTTTGGTCTGTCACTGTGAAGCGAATGTAACCCTTACATTACCTGATCGATACAACATCATACCTGATCGTATACATGCACTGGATGTTTTAAAGCACATTATTCCAAGCAATTTAGGAATGTTAGGTGATTTATGCCCTTTATGAATTAAAACCCGACTCTGCGTCAACTACGTAATTTTTCATGGGAGTTTTGCCATGGATCCCCCTCCAGCATGCCACAGTCCAGATGTTTTAAAATTCGCCTGGCTATTGTAGTCTATGGCGGTTCGCACGGTTTGCCGGTTCGCGAACACTTGCGGAAGTTCGCGTTCGCTGTTCGCGAACGAAAAATTTTATGTACGCAACATCTCTAATCCCTGTGTGTCTTGTTGAACTGCATGCACATTTGCAGTTAATCTGTTAGTTTATACATAAAATTACTGTGTCTTAGTAGTAAAGGGCGATCTAATAAATTGTTGTATTTATCTTGTTGAACTGATGCCACAATCCCCGTTAATCTATTAGTTTATACATGGAATTACTGTGCCTTAGTATTAAAGGGCAGTCTAATATATTGCCATGTATATCTTAGTCAACTGCTGCGAAATTCACACTTAGGGTCCATTCACACGTCCGTGTGTGTTTTGCGGATCCGCGGATCCGTGGATCCGCAAAACACAGAAACCGGCAATGTGCGTTCCGCATTTTGCGGACCGCACATCGCCGGCACTCTCATAGAAAATGTCTTTTCTTGTCCACAATTGCGGACAAGAATAGGACATGTTCTATTTTTTTCGGGAACGCGATTGCGGACCCGGAAGTGTGGCTCCGCATCGTCTGTCCCCATTTAAACTAATGGGTCCGCAATTCCGTTCCGCAAAATGCGAAACGGAATTGCGTACGTGTGAATGGACCCTTAATCTGTTACATTATTTATACAGTTACTTTACACTATGGGCCCTCTAAATGAAAGGGCAGTGGCAAAACTGTTACTGTAGCCTGTACAAGTAGGAGCAGAAGAAGAAGTGGTGGTAGCAGCAGCTGCAGCAATAAGCCAGAGCTGCCACTGTCATCCAGCAGACATGTTGTGACCAACAACTCAGCTGTACTAGAATGGTTGACATGCTCTTCAACATCATCTCAAGTGACAACAGATACACACCGTAAGGAATCGGTGGGTTCCTCTGACACCACACTTAGTTGGCATGGCCCAAGAACTGCCTCTGCACCCTCACCTGTCCAGAAGCTGCCTCTTTTTTGCTGCTCCTTCTGCTAGCCAAGTAATGATAGCTTCTGGCTCTGCTCCACTTTTTAGCGAGGATTCCTAGTTTTCGCTTACAATTACTGATCAAATATTGACCATCTGAAAGAGGCTTTATGGATACTTAAAATACAGGCTTTGTTTTTGTTTAGTTTTCTGTTCTTCTAACAGCTCAGAAGAATGGAAAAATAAACAGTGATGTAAACACAGACTCACTGTCTCTGCTACTGCCCCCCTCCAGACTCTGTTATGGGTCCACTATTGTCACTTTTATTGCTGCTGCCACCCTCCCCATTCTATTATGGGGCCACTACTGTTAATGGTACTGCCATTGCTGCTACGTTCACCACTCTGTCATGGGGCCACTATTGTCACTGTTGCTGCTGCTGTCACTTTCCCCTCTGTTCAATGAGGCCACTACTTGATTCTTGGGGTACTGCACAGCGATAAATTAGACCTGACACTATCATTGACCTGTAATACTGACGCACCGTAAATTTACAGCTAACAGAAGAGATTTAAAAGCATGTGTTTGGACTGCCACAAAATTCAATAAAGGAACTTTTTTTTTTCTCCACTACTTTATCGGTGCTGCCTCCATTTCTTTATTTTGTTTCACTAAGGAGCCATTGCACTGCCGGGGCGCACATGAGTTTTTTGTTTTACTGTAGGATGCTGTATGTTTTTCTTTTTTGTTTAACAGAAGAGTAGTGTTGAGCGAACCTGAACTGTAAAGTTCAGGTCCATACCAAACTTTGCGAGTCCGAGTACCCGAACCCGAACTTTGCCAGAAACATTCAGTTTCAAGTTTGGTGTTTGGGCATTTAATAAAGCTTTTTAAAGGCTACAGGGCAGCCAATCAACAAGCTTTTAAGCTGTGGCAACTTAGAAGATATCACAACAATTAAGTAATGGCATGGCTGTGATTGGCAAGCCTCTATACAAGCTGGATCAGGTGTAGCACCACCCATCATCTCTGAGTACTTCAGGGACAGGAAGCAGGCAGCTGAAGCGAGGGAGAGGGTTAGGAATCTTGCTATTTGTTTTGTGGGGGACCTATAATGATTTTTTTGGGTGCAATACACCAGCTTTGCACCCCTGACACATAAATATAATAATCAATCTAGCTGTTAATTCTGTGGATGACCTATAGTGATTTTTTGAGGGTGCAATGCACTATTTTTGTACCCCTGACACAAAAATATAATAGTTAATCCGTCTGTTAGTTCAATGGGAGACATATACCCATTTTTGGTGAGAGATACACGTGCACTGCATATGTGACAGGGAAATTAATATAGTTAATCCATGTGTTAGTTCGGTGGGTGACATATTCCCATATTTGGTTTGAGTTACACCTGAACTGCAAACGTGACAGGGAAATTAATATAGTTTATCCATCTGTTAGTTTGGTGGGTGACATATACCCATTTTTGGTGTGAGATACATGTGCACTTTATAAATGACAGGGAAATTAATATAGTTAATCTGACTGTTAGTTTGGCCGGTGACATATACCCAATTTTGGTGTGAGGTAAACCTGCACTACATATGTGACAGGAAAATTAATATAGTTAATCTGACTGTTAGTTAGGCCGGTGACTAGAGATGAATGAATCAAAGCTGACGAAATCGAATTCGTTCCGAATTTCAGGAAAAATTTGATTCTGAACAAATGCAAATTTCCTTGTGCTTCGTGGTAATGAATCGCAATTTTTCATAACAACACGGCTACTTGGCTACAATGGCAGCTACACGTGTGAGGACATTGGGCAAGGAACTCTGGGAAGGCAGGATGACCCATAATGCCATGCATGCAGCCAATCAGCAGCCAACTAGCCCTATAAATACTTCAGCCATCTTAGATTCTGCCATTCAGTTTTGTACTTTGTTCAGGGACAGACGTCTATGCAGGCGCTAGGGAGAGTGAAAGTAAAACGAATTGTTAAACAAAAAAAAGGAAAGAAGCGATTTACTAGTGCAGGGAAAGGATAGTGAGCGGAATCATTTCAGAGGCAAGGAGAGACGTTTGCAGATGCTAGGGAGAGTCATAGGAAAATCCTCATTGTGAAAAAAAGCGATTTACAAGTGCAGGGAAACATTACTTGGGGATCCAGATAGTCACCCAGTGGCACGCACCTAGTTTCAGCCAGTCAAGCCTCCACCACCTCAGCTGAAGGGAGCGGTCTGTCAATCCCATCTTCTGCTAGTCCAGATGCTCCTGCTGCTCCTCGTCAGTCATTCCGTCAACAATCGATCACCGAAGTGATTGCCAAGAGACAACAGTATGCGTGCACGCATCCAACGGCGAAGAAGCTGAACGTGCTCCTGCCCAAGTTTCTGGTGCTGCAGTCCCTCCCTTTCGAAGTGGTGGACTCACACAGAGAACTGATGGCTTGTGCTGAGCCGAGGTGGAGAGTCCCAAGCAGTCATTTCTTTGTGAAAAAGGCAGTACCATCCCAGCACACACATGGAGAACAGAAGGTGGGCCAGTCCTTGAGCCTGTCGGTGTCTGCCAAAGTGCACGGCAGTGCCGACGTGCTGGGCGGTAACTACCGTCAGGGTCAATATATGTGCTTCATGGCCCACTTGGTGAATGTGGTTCCTGCACAGCCACACCAGCAACTTGAACAGGTGACGCCTCTTCCACGTTGTCACGCCGTTGGTCCTGCAACAATGTCCGCTTCTGCCTCCTCATCCTCCACCATGTCCTCAGCCTCCACTGCAGGGACAAATCACAGTACCGCTTCAGCATACAACATGTGCAGGGCATGGGGGTGTCACTCTGTTCTGCAGCTGGCTTGCTTTGGCGAACGGAGTCACACAGGGAAGCAAATGCTCCGTGTGAGACGTCAAGAAATTTGAATCCTGGCTTTGTCCCCGACTACTCAAAATATTAACTAGGGTGACCGACAATGGAAAGAACATTGTGTCGGCGCTGTGTCAAGGAAGGCTGAGTCATGCGCCCTGCATGGCACACGTATTCAATCTGGTTGTCCAGCGGTTCATAAAGTCTTCCACCCATCTCCAAGACATCCTAAAAATGGCCAGGAAACTTGGCATGCAATTCAGCCCCTCGTATACCGCAAAGCACACCCTCCTTGAGTTGCAGCGGCAGAACGGCATCCCCCAACATAGGCTGATTTACGACGTTTCCATCCGTTGGAAATCCACCCTCCATACGTTGGACCGACTATACGAACAGAGAAAGGCCAGCAACGATTTCTTGATGATGCAAGCAGATAGGAGAACTACCCTGTGTAACTTCGATGTCAGCCACTGGCAGCTTATGCGTGACACCTGCAGTTTGCTCAGGCCCTTTGAGGATGCCACATTATTTGTCAGTAGCCAGGACTACGGGATGAACTTCGTCATTCCACTGCTTCATGTCCTGGAACAGATGGTGGTAACAATGGCTGGTCAGGGGACAGGAGACGTTGCGCCTAGATCTCATGGGCACATGAGCCCTGTGGGGGCTGAACTGGAAGAGGAGTGGGAGAAGGACATTTGAGCAAAGGCAATGTGTAGCCAATTGGGTGGTTTTTCTACTCAGCTGACAGGGCAGGAGGAGAAGGAGCAGCCAGAGGAGCAACAGGAAGATGAGGAAGACGAGACATAGGACCCAGACACAACGTGGCAGTATGCAGTGGAGAAGGAAAAAGGGAGTCCCTCTGAGTCACTTGCAGAAATGGCCCGCTGCATGCTCACTTTCTTGCATAGTGACAGCCGAATTGTCACCATTCAACAGAGGGATGACTTCTGTATCTCCACCTAGTTGGACCCTCGCTTTCGGTCCAGAATGCTGGCCTTTTTTACACCCACCGAGAGGGAGGACAAACTAAACTACTACAGAGACATCCTATGTAGTCAGTTGGCCGTTGCCTATCGGCCCCATTGTTTATCCTCTCGTAGGTCTGATCGGGGGGGACCTCTGCACTCACTTTCTACTGCCATGGCTGCTGGGGAGGGGTGGGTTGGCAGGAGTAGTACCAGCTCCATCAGCAGCAGCCTAAGTCTAGAGTCGCTGATGGATAGCTTTATTCACCCGCATAGTGAAGAAACTACTCACTAGCAGCAGCAGCAGGTAGACTTGGAGCAGGACCTGAACCAGCAGGTGGTGGCATACTTGGACAGCACCCTGCCACCCCACATTGAAGATCCGCTGGACTACTGCGTAGCCAAACTGGAATTGTGGCAGCAACAAGCAGAGTTTGCCCTGGATAAGCTGTTCTGCCCAGCCAGTAGTGTGGAATCAGAGCGGGTGTTGATTCCGGGGGGGCCATAGTTACCCCAAGGAGAACTCGCTTGTCAACCCAAAATGTGGAGAGACTGACCTTTGTCAAGACGAATCAGGCGTCGATCAGCCAGGATTTCCAACACCAATTCCTGATGTATCAGACTAGATCATCTATGGTGCCACACCAATACTTTGATACAAGAGACCATTTTCTTCTGACTACCTGCCTCAGCTACTACTTTGATGCTGCAACCCGCCTGATGCCACACAGTTGATGCCAAGAGCTCCTTATTTCTCCCACCTCCGTTAGCGGATACTGGTATTGCTACCCACTGCCCCACTCTTTCACTTTCACTTTCAGGTCTCCTGATGCTGCTGCTACCATATCCAAACTATGTCACCTGGCCACTCTGTGGTCTCCTCCTGCTGCTGCCATGTCCACCATTTGTCACTTTGCCACTCTAAGTCTCCTCATACTGCTGCCGCAATCTCCACATGCCACTCTGTGGGATCCTGCTGCAACTGCTGCCATCTCCACACTATTTTACTTTGCCACTCTATGGTATCCTGCTGCTGCCATCTCCACACTATGTCAACTTGCCACTCTGTGGTCTCCTCATCCTGCTGCTGCTGCCATCTACACACTATGTCAACTTGCCACTCTCTGGTCTCCTCATGCTGCTGCTGCTGCTGCTACTGCCATCTCCACACTATGTCACCTTGCCACTCTATGTTCTCCTCCTGCTGCTTCGATCTCCACACTATGTCACCTTGCCACTCTGTGGTCTCCTCATGCTGCTGCCATATCCACACTATGTCACCTTGCCACTCGCTGGTCTCATTAGACTGCTGCCATTTACAGACTCTGTCATTGTGCCACTCTGTGGCTTTCTCATGATGCTGCTGCATCTGCCAACTCCAGACTCTGTCATTGTGCCACTCGGTGGCCTCCTCATACTGCTTTCACCTCCAGACCCTGTCATTGGGTCACTCTGTGGTCTCCCCATGCTGCTTCTACCTCACCACTATGTCATAGGTCCACTCTGTTGACTTCTCATGCTGTTCCCACCCTCCCCATTTCATGACTGGTCCACTATTTTTGATTTTGGCCCGGCTGACATCATCATTTATTTGACCTTTCTTCTGATCTGTCAGAAGGAAGGAAAAATGAGACGCAAAATTGATCCTGTCTATGTAGCAGCTCAAAGCCCTGTATGGGCCAATTAGAATTGGCTATGATTTAATAGTGAAAAGCAGGAGTGGGTCATCTCTGTTTTGGATCCACTCCTGTTTTTTTTTTTTTTTTTTTTTGGCATTAGCAATACTGATGGATTACTGAAAAAATGCTGTCCTAGTAAAGGCAGATGCTCAACAGACAGGATCCATTTTTTTAATGTTATCGCTCTGATGGATCAAAAGAAGGGCAAAATAATCAGTGACGTCAACACAAACTTACTGTCATGGTGTGGAGTGGGGGAAAACTCCACACCATACAATATAGAGTGACGGGATAGCAACTAGGTCTGGATGCCGGGAAAAGGGAGCAGGTCACCTCCTAGAGCATCTCTAAACCTCGAACCCAGATGGTAGGAGGGCTCATACACAGGAACCTGGGCTCTACCTGACCCTAAAGATCCCTGGAATGTCAGGACTGAGACAACCTGTTCATCCAACAACAAGGATGAACAGGAGTCTCTGCAGGCCTAGCAACAAGGAGAGGAGAAGACAGTGAGTAGCCAAGTGGATCGGCAGGTAAGAATCCAGTGTCGACCATAACCAATGAACCAAGAACAACGGAATAGTTGGTAACTTACCTGCCATAGCTGCTGGAAGGCACACCAGAAGATGACACCACCATGAACTGGAACCCATGCTAATGTATTGCAATCCGAACACCCCACCGGACTCAATACAAACCGACACACATAGGAACCAGCAACTACTCACTGACTTTGTTCTGTCCCCCACTGGGAGATTCATTTCAGTATAATTACAGATCACATCTTCTGTATTTCTGTAGTTATTAGTTAGGTAACAGCACCATCTAGCTGTTGTAAAAATGTACTGCACTTTGTTTTCTTGTTAATAAAGATTATTGCTTTGTGGGAGGTGCTAGGCATTGTGGGTAGTGCAAGCATTCTGGGAAGTAGAAGCCCAGCCTCCATGTTACAGGACATCAGCAGAGCTGTCTCCTGAATATCTTCTTCATAAACTTAGTAAGAACAGTTAGTGATTGCTCATCTGATAATTGTATATGGAAAAGGGCGCAACTAGCCTATATAGACACGCCTAGTCTATAAAATGGACAGTAAACGTTAGTAACAAGATGGTTGGGCACACCTCATTGGGAAGGATTTACATATTATATTATTTATATTTATTGTGAATAAATTATTGAGTACAAGTTTATTTACACAGGGTTGAACAAACATATTATCAGAGTCTCATGTAGTATGTAGTTTATTGTGTATACTAGTCAATTAAAACCTTATATCAAGTAATTATCCTATGGATGTAGAAATATTGGAAATATTGAACAACGTGGAATGTGGTATACATGATCCGTGGTGTACAATTAATTGATATAAGGTTTTAATTAGGGATGAGCAGCAGGGGAAATATTCAAATTTGCGATATTTCGTGAATATTTGGGCAAATATTAGCCATATATTCGAAATTCGCAAATTCGTAATCTCCAGTCATTACTTTCTTGATTGCAAAAAGCATATAAATTGTGCATAAAATCTGCATAAAAATTTGCATAAACTGGTAATTAAAAGATACGTAATTAATCATGACATATCATTTAATTACCAGTTTATGTGGATTTTTATGCAAATTTTTATATGCAAATGTTCACAATTGTGAAAAATTTGCATATAAAAGTCTGCATACAATTTGCACAACAATTTGCATAAACTGATATTTAAAAAATGAATATTCGCGATTGCGAAAATATTTTGCGATATTCTAAATATTCGTGAATTCTCGAAGTGCCGATATTCGAGATTAAAATTCGCAATTCGAAAATTCGTGATCAACACTAGTTTTAATAGACTAGTATACACAATGAACTATTCTTTAAACAAACTACATGAGACTCCGATAATAGGTTTGTTCAACCCTGTGTAAATATACTTGTACTCAATAATTTGTTCACCATACCACATTTATAAATCCTTCCCAATGAGGTGTGCCCAACCATCTTGTTACTAACGTTTACTCTTCTTCTTCACCGCCTGCCGACCGCCAAACGCAGGGATGCTTCCAGGCGGCAGGCTTGTTCCTCCTTGATGCGGCCTGGGCAGTTTTACTGCAGCCTGCCAGCGATGATCAATCATTTTCAGATTTTTCAGTTCCACACATTGCATTTTTCAGATCCACACATTGCCAGAACTTTATAGAAAATGCCTTTTCTTGTCTGCAATTGCGGACAAGAATAGGACATGTTCCATATTTTTGCAGAACGGAAGTGCAGACTCGGAAGTGCGGATCCACAATTCCGGATCCGAGCGGGACAAAGTCTGTCCCCATAGAAGTGAATGGGTCCGCAATTCCGTTTCGCAAACAGAATTGCGGACGTGTGAATGGGGCATAAGGGTACCTTATCACCACCAGTTAGTTAGCTACTGGTTAGGTAGTTAGCGCCCAGCCCACCACACCGCAGTCACTGATTTTGGCAGAGATTTTTTCATCCACATTGATTGATGCGAATGAAAAAATCTGTGCCGTTCATTTTTTATTTTTTTTTCAGTCGAGAGGCTGAACGGAAAAAAAAAATCTCACCCGTATGCTCAATATAAGGAGAATAGCAGAAACTCCTAATGCTGGCCATACGTGTAATGATTTCAGAGACCCTCAAATGCCTGAGCAGTACAAAAACCTCACATGTGACCCCATTTTAGAAAGAAGACACCCCAAGGTATTCCGTGAGGGGTATGGTGAGTTCATGTAAAATTTTATTTTTTGTCACAAGTTAGTGGAATATGAGACTTTGTAAAAAAATAAAAATATCAATTTCCGCTAACTTGTGCCAAAATTTTCTTTTTCTGTGAACTCGCCATGCCCCTCACGGAATACCTTGGGGTGTCTTCTTTCCAAAATAGGGTCACATATGGGGTATTTATACTGCCCTAGCATTTTAGGGGTCCTAAAGCGTGAGAATCTAAATGCGTAAAAATGCCCTGTGAAATCCTAAAGGTACTCATTGGAATTTGGGCCCCTTTGCGCATCTTGGCTGCAAAAAAGTGTCACTCATGTGGTATCGCCGTACTCAGGAGAAGTAGGGCAATGAGGTTTACAGAGATATTTCTCTCACCCAACATGGGTATATGTAAAAATACACCCCAAAACACATTGCCCTACTTCTCCTGAGTACGGCGATACCACATGAGTGACACTTTTTTACAGCCTGGGTGCGCAAAGGGGTCCAAATTCCAACGTACATTTAGGTTTTACAGGGATGCTCACAAGTTAGCCCTGCCCAAAATGCCAGAACAGTAAACACACCCCACAAATGACCCCATTTCGGAAAGTAGACACCCCAATGTATTCACTGACGGGCATAGTGACTCCGTGGGAGATTTTTTATTTTTTTTGCCAGAAGTTAGCAGAAAGGGAAACTTTATTATTTATTTTTTTTCCTCAGAAAGTGTCATTTTCCGTTAACTTGGAGAAAAAAATGAAATGATACATGAACTCACCATGCCCCTCCGCGAATACTTTGGGTTCTAAAATGGCATCATTTGGGGGGTATTTATACTATTCTGGCATTCTAGCACCTGAAGAAACATGACAGGTGCTCAGAAAGTCAGAGCTGCTTCAAAATGCGGAAATTCACTTTTTTGCACCATAGTTTGTAAATGCTATAACTTTTACCCAAACCAATAAATATACACTTATTGGATTTTTGTAAATCAAAGACATGTAGAACAATACATTTATAGAATTTTTTTTATAGAAATGTAGTTTAAAAAAAATAAAATTACAACAGATAGTGAAAAATGTCATTTTTTTTCAAAAATTTCGGTCATTTTTGATTAATAGCAAAAAAGTAAAAATGTCCGCAGCAATTAAATACCACCAAATGAAAGCTCTATTAGTGAGAAGAAAAGAAGGTAAAATTCATTTGGGTGGTAAGTTGCATGACGGAGCAATAAACTGTAAAGGTAGCGTAGTGCAGAATTGTAAAAAGTGGCCTGGTCATTAAGGGTGTTTAAGCTAGGGGGGCTGAAGTGGTTAAACTCCACAATCTTTGTGCAAGTATATCTGGTGAGTGACATCTACCTCTTTCTCAGAGATACTATGTTATACAGGGCTGTTTAGCTAGGAATAAGTGTTACTCAGGGAAGAAGTTGTAGTATTGTTAATTGCTGGACATACAATCCATGTATAGGCAGCCATTTTGGACATCTGTTCAGTGTTATGCAAATATTAGAATACATGCTGTTCTATGCTTTCTGCTGATACATGCTATGCTATTTACTTATACATGTTATTTGTGTTCTTAGTTAGACTACAGAAAACAGTCCTCTTATTTGAAAGACAGGAATGGTTTATGCTGAATGTCAGACTGCACACTGTGTGAACGTGTATGAAGACAGAACAGTAAAACAGATGCTAGTCACCAGCGAGAGTGGATCTGACTATATGGAGCTGCCATCACACACGCGGTCCTGCATACACAATTGCAGCGGCTACCATACAGTCACAAGAAGCGAGAGTGCAGTCCCAAGCAAGTGCAGCATGATCCAGACCACGTTGAAGTCCGTTTCTACATCTAGCAGCCAGCAAACAGGCAAAAAATGTCCACTATCCGGTCATTATCATACAGGACAAGGTCACGAGCAAGCTGCTCTAGCAAATCCTTAATAATAGAAAAGGATGCTATAGCCCGTGCAGAAGCTGAGGCAGCAAAAGTAAGGTCTTCTTTTGCCGCACAAGGGATTCAACTAAAGAAGGAGAGAACACACCTATAAGCGGCACTGGAAGAAGAGACAGCATGCCTACAAGCGTCACTCGAAAAACTAGCCGCAGAGAAAAAAGTGTCAGCCGCAGTGCCCAAAGCAGAGTTCCTAGAAGCATTGGAGTTCCCCGAATCTGAGAATAACAGCCGAGTACTTGGGCCAGACCTAGATGAACAAGATCCAGCACATCGCATCTCAGAATATGTCCATCAGTATCCCAAGACAGATGACAACTGTGATCCAGTATATCAGCCAGCTGATAGGAAGGAGATCTGCCAGGGCTAGCATTCCTGGACACCGCCAGAGGTGTCAATCTGATTGTCCAAAAACTCCCTTATAATCTACAAGAGAAGTGGATCACACATGGTTACTATTATAAACGGTTTCATAATGTACCATTCCCCCCCCTTCAGGGTGTTTGTAGACTTTGAGTAGAGAAAAATTATATCGGCACACTAAATCTGGGGTCACCTGAAGAGCAATTGAAACAGTATTTAATCTGTTAAAATGTGGCTTAATTTATGTCATAAAAAATTGCCAATGTCCCTATATATACACTGCTATACATAAATAAATAATATAAAATTGAATAGAGTAAGGTGTGGATAAATGAACAAAGTCCCATACATGAATGAGCAAAGTTAATTGGTTTGGTAGAATCCGCTGTGTTAATGGGAAAAGTTCACTGGATTCATGCGCTGTATCCTCTGTATATTCCCATACAGTACATAAAACACTTATATGATTACAAGAAATTAGTCCACAAGTTCAGTGTTTTATGGTTCTAATATGTACCTGTGTAGTATGGCTGATCAGAGGTGCAGAGGTACTGAGGGTATAGTATTGAATATCACCGATATAATAATCGGTTGCCCCTATATGCATGAGTGTTAATCTGCTTAGATATGTCTCAACAGACCAATATCTGCGGTGTTTCAGTGAACCAGTGTATGCGGTGGCGTCCCACCGTGTATCAACCACACTGGTCGCCGTTACCTTTCTTGCAGTCTTCACAGATGTCCTCCATTCTCGGCGGTGTGTGCAGCGGTGTCTCACGTGGATCATCTGGGCGCAGACGCAGGCCGGTGCACCAGTCACTTGTCTCGTGGCTTTTCACGCGAGAGTGCACGTCCCACGTGGTGCTTCGAGCCATAAGTTCAAGCTTGCACAGGTTGCTGTTGGTAAATATTATTCAGTAAGAGAAACGCTTCTCAGAGTTCATCCCAACATAGGGAAGTGCGGGTACAGTTGCTTATATACCAAACTCGTTTCAAAGTCTTTCTGACTTCTTCCTCAGTGGAAACCCGCAATCCTCCATTTCATGGTATTTAACCCTCTCGGGGCTAGACAAAAAATGTGGAATGGATTACTGGATTACTGATTCTTCTATTTATAATAAAATTACATCTTTTATCTTTTTTTTCTTCTTCTCCCTATCATCTGGCATGGATATCTGGAATCATGCAGAGAGCAAAATATTAAAGGTGGAAACGTTCACCTTTGACAAATTGGAAGACAATCCAAATACAGATCAGTCAATGGTGGAATCTTTTAGAGAATTAAAGACACTTTTACACAAGGAAATAAAACAGAGGTGGGAGATTAGATCCCTGCAACAATATGCAGATAATGGTAGGGTCCCAAAAGGCCTACGTATAACAAAAAGCCCAGCACAAGACCTCCAGAATACAGATTTAAATAGGGAGTGGGAATCTCTCCTGCTCACTTAATCTATGGACTTAATCAAATTAGTAATTAAGAGACGTACCCAAATCCTTGATGAAATGGTCATCAAGATAAAACAAATTAAGGAATTTCTAGACAAAGTACCAAATAATGAGAAATTCAACATTTGGCAAGATGGGCTATGTAAAAGTCTAGATAAATTAGAGAGGGACATTATGGAGAAAAAAGTTAAAATATACAAAAATAACTTAGGGGTCCCACAATCTAGGAAACCCTACAAAAAGGATCAACAGGGAAACAATCCAGAAAGTATACCACAAAATGAAAATATTAATACCCAGACAAGATACAATGTTCCAATCACTAATAGGTTTGAAACATTGACAAGTGAACATTTTTTAGACAGGACACCACCACACCACAAAACACGTTTACATCACCCACCACACTTATCCCCAAGTCGGATCCGACGCTCACTATCCCCATCCCCACACCAATACAACTTGAGGAACAGGCAGAGACAACAAGATTGGGAACGCAGAAACCACTATCACCACAAGTCACCAACACGCAGTCAATACTCACGTCACAGACCCAACCACACACAAGAGAGCACACAAGGACAGCACCACAACATGCACAATCAAGAAATAAGAAGAGAAAATCCAAAAAGATACAACAGGAGATAGATATTGACACTAAAGACGCAATTATCAACTTTCCACCACACTCACAGAATCACAAATAAAACTTTTAAGTAAAGGACTTAAATTTGCCCCCACAGTAAAACTAATTTTAGACATTCATTGAAATAGAAAAATTCATCAGAACTTTAAGTTTAAAAAAATATTTGAGACATTCATTGGAATAGGCAAATTCATCAGAAATTTAAGTTTAAAAAAATATTTTCTAAAAAATCCAACTATCCAATATACAGAACAAGATGATAAATATACACACACAAACTTAAAACCAAGATCGGTTAAATATCCCAGACAAGAAATAAGCCACAAAATGGCTACTTTCCGCAAATGTGTAGAAACTGACCTGAGATGAATGAAGAGTAAACATATAAAAAATAATCTATCAAACCAAGAAATCAAAGCTATAAAACAAATACAAATGCAAAATAATTTAACTATCAGACCAGCCGATAAGAGGGGTGCCATTGTCATCTTAGAAACAACCAAATATAACCAGGAATGCGGCAATTATCAGATCAATTGACTTACACAAAACTAAGGACCTCACTAAAGAATTTTACACATTATTAACCAAGTTATGTCATGAAGGCACAGAGAATAAAATACTACTTGAACAAGAATCTAAATTTATCCTAAACACACAATAAAGACTCCCGGTATTTTATTTTTTGCCAAACGTACATAAGAATCCTGAAGATCCACCTGGACATCCAATAATATCGGGCGTTGAATCGTTAACATCAAATCTGTCACAGTACATAGATAAATTACTCCAACCCGTAGTAAGGAACATGAAGTCTTATATTAAAGATACAACACAAATTATAAAGATCATTGAGGGCCTCAGATTTGACCCAGAATGGATCCTTGG
Source organism: Bufotes viridis (assembly GCA_033119425.1). Taxonomy (NCBI): domain Eukaryota; kingdom Metazoa; phylum Chordata; class Amphibia; order Anura; family Bufonidae; genus Bufotes; species Bufotes viridis. The sequence goes on along the minus strand of CM065592.1, from coordinate 97,707,152 downwards.
AACGTTAGATGTACAGTCACCATACACATTAATTACATCTTAACACATAATTATTTCTGGTTCGAATCTGAGTGCTACCTCCAAACCAAAGGTACAGCCATGGGCACCAGGTTCGCCCCCAGTTATGCAAATTTATTTATGTCCGAGTGGGAGGACGAACATATTACACCGAGACTAGTGACGGACCTGGTACTATGGTACCGATACATAGACAATTTTATTTTCATCTGGAAAAAGAGTGATACGGAACTCACTGACTTCCTGTGGGAGATTAATAATAACACTATTAATTTGAAATTTTCATCTAATATAAGTAAAACTGAAATAGAATTTTTGGATATACAAAGCTAGGTAGCCCATGAGAGTCTGATCTGTTGTACCTATCAAAAACCCACATCAAGGAACAGTTATATCCTTTTTTCTAGCTTCCTAGATGGCTTTTAAACATCCCGGCCGGCCAATTCAGATGCCTAAAAAGGAATTGTACAAACGATGAACAGTTTGAATATGAGGCAAAAAACTGTTTAAATATGAGGCAAAATTAATGACACAACAGTTTATTGACAAAAACTACCCCGCTGGAGAGATAGAAAAATCACTTACCAAAATTAGGAATTTAGATAGAAATACCTTTTTCACCAAAGACTACACTCATATTATTTTACATAACCATAGCAAAAGCAGGTGCACTCTGCGGCAATACTAAACCCTCACACTGATAAAATTGAGGGGTTAGTTCGACATATCCTACTAGGAGGACATGTTTTAAGCTCGGACACCACGGCAAGGTCCCTCAAGTAGCCCGAGGCCCTACCACTCAACCTACCTGAGCAGTATGGGCTATACCAGGAGCCGTTGGGCATTACGGGAGCATAAGGCCTGACTCACAGACAGCTCACCAGTGACCTCCAGCATGTAACCATGCTTGCAATGAGAGGTGGGAGGTGCCTGTGAGCCCCACCCGAGACCAGCTGATATGGCCCAGAGCCTCACAGGTGCACCTGAATGTAGCCTGTAGCTCCCGTAATGCCCAACGGCTTCTGGTATCGCCCATACGGCTCAGGTAGGTTCAGTGGTAGGGCCTCGGGCCACTTGAGGGACCTTGTCATATTATTTTACCATTTAATACACAACACAAAACAATTGAACGCATCATACAAAAACACTGGCACTTCATCCTAAAAGATAGATTACTACACTCATTTATTTCTCCTGAACCACATATGGTTTATACAAAAGCTCCCAATTTGGGACTGAAAATTGCACCTTCTATCAAGCCGCACAGAAAAGAAGACAAAACAATGGGAAGATGGCTAGGTTTTGAAGGGATTGCACAGATGCGGCAGATACAGCAACTGTGGAATAACCTCCTTTCAAAAGAAGACGGAATTTATACATTTAACATCTAATTCATATGTACATGAAATCAGGGACCTTCTAACATGTAACAGCACTAACGTGGTTTACATGATACAATGTCCCTGTAGAAAGCAATATGTGGGTAGAACCAAAAGAACATTGAAAAAAAGAATATCACAACATATCTATAATATTAGAAACGGTTATGAAAAACATTTACTCTCCAAACACTTAAAAACTCACCACAATCAAGACCCAAAGGGACTGAACTACACAGCAATAGAAAGAGTTACGAAATATTGGAGGGGAGGTAACCATATCACATGTATGTCTCAAGTGGAGTCCAAATATTTTCGAGTTCAACACTTTCATACCGGAAGGCTTAAACGCAGAACTTGAATTATTTGGCTTCTTATCATCCGAGGTGGGTGCCTCACATCCGATGGTGGGTCATAGTCAGGCTGTCTATCAGCACTAAGACCCCACTTCTGAGTGAGGCCCTCACCTTTATCGCAAACATGAAGATATGGTTAAATATGAAGACTCATCCAAATATGAAGATTTATCTACTATAAACTAGAAGTCTCATAACAAGTAGTATTACCCTTAGATGTATATGACCATGAAGATATTATACCCCTGTTCACACCATGCATTTTTTAGCATTGGTTAGATATACCTTATGTATCCTATATAGGTATAACTATATTTGTCTCTGATCTTCCATTTGACTCCTTATTTTTGTCTTGTATTCGTTATATCGCTAATTAATGACTCGATTTGAGACACATGTTATAATTTATGTAACATACAAAACTGTTGCATACCATACATATCTTCTTGAATTAATGTAATGATGGGCATTTAAAGAACAATGGACTTAATCATGAAAATAAAACAGAAAAGAAGAAGAAAAAAGATAAAAGATGTAATTTTATTATAAAAAGAAGAACCAGTAATCCATTCCACATTTTTTGTCTAGCCCCGAGAGGGTTAAATACCATGAAATGCAAGATTGCGAGTTACCACTGAGCAAGAAGTCAGAAAGACTTTGAAACGCGTTTGGTGTATATCAGCAACTGTACCCGCACTTCCCTATGTTGGGATGAACTCTGAGAAACGCCTCTCTTACTGAATAATATTTACCAACAGCGACCTGTGCAATCTTGAACTTATGGCTTGAAGCACCACGTGGGACGTGCACTCGCGTGAAAAGCCACGAGACCAGTGACTGGTGCACTGGCCTGCGCCTAGACGATCCACGTGAGACACCGCTGCACACACCGCTGAGAACGGAGGACATCTGTGAAGACTGCAAGAAAGGTAAAAGCGACCAGTGTGGTTGATACATGGTGGGACACCACCGCATACACTGGTTCACTGAAACACCGCAGATATTGGTCTGTTGAGACATATCTAAGCAGATTAACACTCACGCATATAGGGCAACCGATTATTATATCGGTGATATTCAATACTATACCCTATGTACCTCTGCACCACTGATCAGCCATACTACACAGGTACATATTAGAACCATAAAACACTGAACTTGTAGACTAATTTCTTGTAATCATATAAGTGTTTTATAGAGGATACTGAGCACAAATCCAGTGAACTTTTCCCATTAACACAGCAGATTTTACCAAACCAGTGAACTTTGCTCATTCATGTACGGGACTTTGTTCATTTATCCACACTTTACTCTATTCAATTTTATTTTATTTATTTATTTATGTATAGCAGTGTATATTTAGGGACATTGGCAATTTTTTATGATATAAATTAAACCACATTTTAACAGATTAAATACAGTTTCTCTTCAGGTGACCTCAGATTTAGTGTGCCAATATAATTCTTCTCTACTCATTTCATTCCTCTGAGCACCTAATTTCCACACCATCTGCTAGGTGATCCACCTCATTTTCTATTATATACATTCCCTGTTTGTAGACTTTGCTGCTGAACAAGCAAGGATCAGAAATGATCCCAGTTTTGACTTTACATTGTCATGTCCCACTACCCCTGGTGTCAAACCTCATAAAACACCATTAGCAGTCCACAAAACTAATGTTGCCTCTACAGGTTCTCCTTACAGGCTGTTTAAGTCTCCTCAAGAAGAGAACAAATACAAAGATCTTATCAAAGAATGCCCCCTGCACAAGGAACCACATACTCTACTAAAATGCAGAGCCTTCCGGGAAAAACAACATCTGCTTCAGGTGCTGTGCTTCAACATTGCACTTCGCCAGGAACTGTAAGGTCAGTGTGACGTGCACAGAATGCCGTAGCACAGAACACAACACGGCTTTATACCCTGGACCACCCTCTCAGATATCATCCCAAGCAGAGGAGCATGACGGAAAGCAGATAGACACCGACATAGACACCGCTGTAGTCATTTCTCACTGTACAGAGATCTGTAAAGGACTCGCAGGAGGGAGTCCTGCTCAAAAATCTGCCTTGTCAGAGTTTACCCGGGCGGTCACCAAGATAAAGCGATCAAAGTATATGCAATCTTAGATGATCAAAGTTACAAGTCTTTCGTTAAATCCACATTAGGATCTTGGGCCTCTGCACGGTTCTTTATACCTGACACAAACATCGACCTGTAAGGTTGAGTTCACACAAGTTATTTGGTCAGCTTTGGCCCCGTAACTGCCCAAATAAGTGAAGTGTGCAGTGATTCTAAGAGCGACGCCTGTCATCTGCGTGTCATACTGACTCACAGTATTGTTTTACTACCATAGCAGACTCCCTATGCGTTTTGCTGCAAGGCACAGTGTTCTACACCGCTATACAGGCTCTCTGCAGCCAGGAAATAGCTGTTTTTTAATGTGATTCACCACAAATAGATTATAGATTCGGATTAAATCAAATCTTTTCAGAAAATTCGGCAAAACGACCAAATCAAATTTTGCAGAAATTTGCTCATCTCTACACACGGCGATACACTCTCCTTGTAATCTCCCTGCAGATTAAGTTCCAAGCCTTCACACTGCGATTTGTCCTCCAAGTAGGATGAATATAATTAGGCAAAGTGGCCTGGGTATACCCGATTTATCACGATTCTTGACAAATCAATTCATAATGAATCAAATCTCTTGTAGATCCCCCCCATAACAGTGTCGCTGTATGGTTTGATAGTAATGGCAGCGGATCCCGCTGCAGTCACTGTACTGCACCAGACCCCGCTCAGAGAAGTAATACTATGAGTAGCTGTAATAATAATAATGATCTTCTCTTCTTAACTTACTACATGGTAAGGCAGGAGGCCGGGCAGGCGGGCAGGCACTGGCAGAGTAACTCACTAAGTGACACCCCTGCTATGCCCACTTTATGAATGAAGCAGGTGGCGCAGGCACATGATGTAGTGAGTTACTCTGTCAGTGACCGCCCGCCGCCTGGCCTCCTGACTCACCATGTAGTAAGTTAAGAAGAGAAGATCGTTATTGTTATTACAGCTACTCATAGTATTACTTCTCAGCGCGGGGCCAGGTGCAATACAGTGACTGCACCGGAGTCCATGGAGTTTGTGCTGATTGGTCAGTGCACTACGCATGCGCACTTGAGTATTCGGCACACACGCACGGACACCACTCACACACGGCTTTTATTAGTATAGATGGGTCCGTGAAAACCACGGATGCCATCCGTGTTGCATCCGTGTTTCACGTATCATTAAGAAGAGATTCTTTAAAAATTATTTTTCAGCTGTTCAATGTCAGTGAAACACGGATGCAACACGGACAGCAAAAAACGGAAACACGGACCTAACAGGGATCCCTCACAGACAGCTTCACAGATGCATCACTGATCACCTGCTCATGGATTTGAGCATGGACACGGACAAGATAATGAGGTTTTAGCTGTTTTTTTTTTTTCTCATCTCGCCCACAGTGGTGAATATTACAAGAATTGCATTACAATTTTACCTTAACGACGAGTGCTGTGCTCCCTGGTCTAATTATGATACAGGCACCTCTAGGATCATGTGCCATACATAGGGCATCTCATCCTAGCCAAGTTTTAACCTACCATGTATGGTGGTTGTGCCTGCACAGTCAGGAACTCTTGGACACTGTAAGCTGTCTGCACTCAAGGCTGCCTGACTGCACAGGCGCAACCCATATAAATAGGTTGAAACTGGGCTATTATCACTTGCACAATGTCCCTGAAGTGTCCACCTGGTAAGGTAAAATATATTTACCATTATGCAATTCTTGTAAGACTCACCACTGTGGGCGAGTTGAGATAAAAAAAAAAAAAAAAAGGACGACTATTTTAAGAATGAACAGTGCATGGATTGAAGAGAAGTGGCCGACCAATACTACCTACCAAGCATTTCTGACCTACATGAACCTTAGTCAACTGTATTTGGAATTTTCAAAATACATGCATTTGCTCTGGATATCATATTTTCCTTTAATAATTAAGTTTCTTTTTTCGCTGGAATTGCTAATTGGTTGAAGAACCCTTTATAAAATATGGTTGCAAGTCTATTTTATCCTTCCTCATGCAAAAATATATGCAGTGATGTTCTAATTAATAACGATATTAGGTTAAGGCTTGTTGATCCTCTCTTGGGGATCCTTATGCATTTCTCTGTAAAGTGATTTGACTAATGACGATTTACTGGTGAATATTAACACCCGGTAGAAAGATGCTAACGATACTGTTACTTGTACAGCATAATCCATTATGTCTCAGTGAAGCCCCTCAGAGCTGCGAATTCATTATCTGCTCAGGGCTCGGTTAGGTTAATATCAGTGGTGGAATGTATGTTCTGAACTCTCCATTCTACACGAGTGTAAAGGATGTTAAGTCTGTTCTGCTGACATTATTCTCCATTGTCACCAAAACTAGCACAGTTACATTAGCAGGCAGCAAAAAGCCAATTTCTCCTCCCATTTGTGCCTCAATTTCAAACAAAAGTGTTTTTCTGTTCATTGTGAAGTGGTACTTGTTGAAGAAGCAGCTGAAACGCTTGGTATATCCTTTGAGAGCAAGGAAAATGCTGCATAAGCTTCATTATCATGCTAATCGAACCCAGCCTGAATAGGTTTCATAACTGGCACATTAAATCACACTCCAAGAGAAAACCTTGAAAGACAGTCACATTTCATGGCATGCATGTTAATATAGCAGCTAGCCACGGTTACTCAGTGGACTTGTAGGTGCTCTGCACAACTATCAGGCTAGTCAGTGTGAAGGAATGTATAAGTTAAAGTAATGGCACGTTATAGGAAGTAGAACATGAGGAAGTTCAGGAGGTTTGCTTTCTACTCAACAAACAAATTCTTACTAAGGCTCCGTCAAGAAAATTTTAAAGGCAGGTGATACACATAGACCAGCACCTCTAATACAATACAAAAATGCACATATCATATACACCAATGTTTGGTATACAGAAAAGCCCCGATATTAACAAATATTAGAACTGTGGGGCACATTTATCTACTGATATACCCCACATCTGTGAGGTGTATCGCTCGCAGATGTTGTCGCAAGCCATTTTGCTACAAAATCTGCAACTTTTCCTCATTCACGCTACTTTCTCAACATAAATACAACAGTTAAGGGGAACTCACCAGAGCAGTGCTCGGCCTGCTAAAGCCACTTAGCTAGTATTGAAACTAGAGATGAGCGAATTGAAGCTGACAAAGTCGAATTTGTTCAGAATTTCAGGAAAAATTTGATTCTGAACTAATGAGAATTTTCTCGCACTTCGTGGTAACGAATCACAATTTTTCTTAACATGGCGGCTAGGCGGCTACAATAGTAGCTAAAATGGCGGCTACACGTGTGAGGACATGGGGCATTCAATATCATACTTTGTTCAGGGACAGATGTGTATGCAGGCGCTAGGGAGAGTGAAAGAAAAACTAATTGTTAAAAAAAAAAGGAAAGAAGTGATTTACTAGTGCAGGGAAAGGATAGTGAGAGGAGTCATTTCACAGGCAAGGAAAGATGTGTGCAGATGCTTGGGAGAGTCATAGGAAAATCCTCATTGTGAAAAAAGCGATTTACAAGTGCAGGAAACATTACTTGGGGATCCAGATAGTCTCATAATACAGCTATGTCATTCCAGCAATTAGTTATTGGGGTGCAAGTGCTATGTTGAACAGCCTTTAGTGGCTTTTATCTGTGGAAAAAGATAAAGATATACGCAGGCCACTTCTGCTGTTAATTCTGCTGATATCATTTAGTGGCCTATTTTAATACAAAACGAGAAATATTTACGCAGGTTACTTTTTCGCTGAAATCGTTTATTGCCATATTTCTACAGAAAAAGAGAAAAATAGACAAGTTCATATTTGGTCTTATTTGCGCTAAAAGCGTTTCTTGTAATATTTCACTACAATACTAGAAAAATAGACGCAATTTACATTCGGTGTTATTTGCGCTAAAAGCATTTATTGCCATATTTATAGAGAAAAATAGACTTAGTTCATATTTGGTGTTATTTGTGCTAAACATGTTTCTTGTCAGATTTTACTACAATACGAGAAAAATAGACGCAGTTCATATTTAGTGTTATTTGCGCTAAAAGCGTTTATTGCCATATCTCACTACAATACGAGAAAAATAGATGCAGGTCACATTTGGTGTTTTCTGCGCTGAAAGCGTTTATTGCCATATTTCACTCCAATACGAGAAAAATAGAAGCAGTTCACATTTGGTGTTATTTGCGCTAAAAGCGTTAATTGCCATATTTCACTCCAATACGAGAAAAATAGATGCAGTTCACATTTGTTATTTGCACTGAAAGGTTTTCCTGTCATATTTCACTACAATATGAGAAAAAAAGACTAAGTTCATATTTGGTTTTATTTGCGCTAAAAGCGTTTCTTGTAATATTTCACTACAATAAGAGAAAAATAGACGCAATTCACATTTGGTGTTATTTGTGCTAAAGGCACTTAATGGCATATTTATAGAGAAAAATAGACTTAGTTCATATTTGGTGTTATTTGCGCTAAACACATTTCTTGTCAGATTTTACTACAATACGAGAAAAATAGACGCAGTTCATATTTAGTGTTATTTGCGCTAAAAGCGTTTATTGCCATATCTCACTACAATACGAGAAAAATAGATGCAGTTCACATTTGGTGTTTTTTGCGCTTAAAGCGTTTATTGCCATATTTTGCTCCAATACGAGAAAAATAGACGCAGTTAACATTTGGTGTTATTTGCGCTAAAAGCGTTTATTGCTATATTTCACTCCAATGCAAGAAAAATAAACGCAATTCACATTGGGTTTTTTTTTGCGCTGAAAGCATTTTTGTCATATTTCACTACAACACGAGAAAAATAGATGCAGTTCACATTTGGTGTTATTTGCGCTGAAAGCGTTTCTTGTCATATTTCACTACAATACGAGAAAAATAGACGCAGTTCATATTTGGTGTTTTTTGTGCTAAAAGCGTTTATTGCCATATTTTACTCCAATACGAGAAAAATAGACCCAGTTCATATTTGGTGTTTTTTGTGCTAAAAGCGTTTATTGCCATATTTTACTCCAATACGAGAAAAATAGACGCAGTTAACATTTGGTGTTATTTGCGCTAAAAGCATTAATTGCCATATTTTACTCAAATATGAGAAAAATAGACGCAGTTCACATTTGGTGTTATTTGCGCTAAAAGCATTAATTGCCATATTTTACTCAAATATGAGAAAAATAGACGCAGTTCACATTTGGTGTTATTTGCGCTGAAAGCGTTTCTTGTCATATTTCACTACAATACGAGAAAAATAGACGCAGTTCATATTTGGTGTTTGTTGTGCTAAAAGCGTTTATTGCCATATATCTTTCCAATACAAGAAAAATAAACGCAGTTCACATTTGGTGTTATATGCGCTGAAAGCGTTTCTTGCTATATTTCACTACAATGAGAAAAATAGACGCAGTTCACATTTAGTGTTATTTGCGCTAAAAGCATTTATTACCATATTTCACTCCAATACGAGAAAAATAGACGCAGTTCAAAATTGGTGCTATTTGCGCTGAAAGCGTTTATTGCCATATTTCACTAGAATACGAGAAAAATAGATGCTTTTACATTTGCTGTTATTTGCGATAAATGTGTTTATTTCCATATTTCATTACAATACAAGAAAGATTTTCGCAGTTCACATTTGGTGTTATTTGCACCAAAAGCATTTATTGCTATATTTCACTACAATACGAGAAAAATAGACTATGTTCATATTTGGTGTTATTTGCGCTAAAGAGTTTATTGTCATAATTCTAGAGAAAAATATACGCAGTTCACTTTTTCTGTTATTTACTTAGAAACCATTTAGTGGCTTATTTTAGTCTAATACGAGAAATATGTACGCATTTCTCTTTTGCTGTTATTTACGCTGAAATCGTTTCGTTGCTAATTTCAAATCCTTCAGTTGCTAATCTCAGTAAAATTATACATATATATTTGCCGCTTTTAGGCCTTATTCACACGTCCGTAGTGTGTTTTGCGGAAACACGGAAACACGGATCCGCAAGACACGGAAACACGGATCCGCAAAACACGGACGGCTGCAATGTGCATTCCGCATTTTGCGGACCACACATTGCTGGCACTATAGAAAGAATGCCTTTTCTTGTCCGCAATTGCGGACAAGAATAGGACATGTTCTATTTTTTTGCGGAAACGGAAACACGGATGCGGAAACACGGATGCGGAAACACGGATGCGGACATCACATAGTGTGCTGTCCACATCCATTCCTGCCCCTATGAAATGAATGGGTCTGCAACCCTTCCGCAAAATTGCGGAAGGGATGCGGATCCATTTTGCGGACGTGTGAATTAGGCCTTAGGGGTGTTTTAATTAGCTTTTAATTAATTTAGTTCAACTAAAAGTATGTTAGACAGAGAAGTGCCAGGTCCTGCACAGGGGAGTGGCAGAGGTGTAAATGATTCTGACGCAGGCACAGGTAGCAGCAGACTAAGGGGGCATGGCAGCAGGGGTTTCTTCCCGTGGCCTCATGTCCACATGTCAGCTAGCAGTCGTGTCTTGACCAGTAACCCAGCAGTTCTTGATTGGTTGACTCGATCTTTGACTTCATTGCAAGTGACAGCAGCACAGGCAGCCTGAGTCTAGAGTCGCTGATGAGCAGCTTTTTTCACCCGCATAGTGAAGAAACTACTTACCAGCAGCAGCAGGTAGACCTGGAGCAGGACCTGAACCAGCAGGTGGTGGCATACTTTGACAGCACCCTGCCAGCCGTCATAGAAGATCCGCTTGACTACTGGGCAGCCAAACTGGATTTGTGGCCGAAACTGGCCGAGTTTGCCCTGGAAAAGCTGTATTGCCCGGCCAGTAGTATGGCATCAGAGCGGGTGTTTAGTGTGGCGGGGCCAATGTTACCCCAAGAAGAACTCACGTGTCCACCCAAAATGTGTAGAGACTTACTTTTGTCAAGATTTCCACCCACCAATGCCTGATGCATCAGATTAGATCATCCATCTCCACACTATGTCACCGTGCTACTCTGGTATCATGCTGCTGCTGCTGCCATGTCCACTGTATGTCACCATGCCTCTCTGTGGTCTCCTGATGCTGCCATCTCCACACTGTCACCATGCCACTCTGTGGTATCATAATGCTGCTGTTGCTGCCATCTCCACACTACATATGTCACCTTGCCACTCTGTGGTCTCCTCATGTTGCTGCTGCCATATCCACACTATGTCATCTTGCCACTGTGTGGCCTACTCATACTGCTGCTGTCACCTTCATACTTTGTCATTGTGCCACTCTATGGCGTCCTGATGCTGCCGCCAAATCCAGACCCTATCATTGTGCCACTTGGTGGTCTCCTCATGCTGCTTCCACCTCACCACTATGTCATAGGCCCACTCATGCTGTTTACACCCTCCCCACTCTATGACCAGGTCACTATTGTCCTTGTTTGGCCTTCTTGAAATCACCATTTCTTTGACCTTTCTTCTGTTCAGTCAGAAGGAAGGAAAAATGAGACACACAATGGATCCTGTCTGTGGAGCAGCTGTAAGGCTTGTATGGTCCCATCAGAATTTGCTTATGATTTGGTAGCCAAAAGCAGGAGTGGGTACAAAACACAGTGTCACGTGTCATCTCTGTTTTAGATCCACTCCTGTTTTGGTTTTTTTGGCATTAGCAATACTCATGAATTACTGAGCAAATGCTGACTGAGTGAAGGCGTATGCTCCCCAGACAGGATTCGTTTTTTGTGGGTTATTGTTCAGACGGATAAGAGGAAGGGCAAATTAATCAATGAAGTCAACACAAAATTACTGCTGACACCCTCTCGGGCGTATATTAATTCGGATAGAAGTGAATTTTTCCAGAAAATTCGTCGAACTGGCCGAATCGAATTTTTTAGAAATTCGCTCATCTCTAATTGAAACCATATACGAAATGGCCGGCTCACAAAATAAAATAATAATGAGCAATTTATTAAAATAGTGCATATTATCTAAATCAGGGATGCTCAACCTGCGGCCCTCCAGCTGCTGCAAAACTACAACTACCAGCATGCCCTTGTAGCTTTAGGCTATCCAGGCATGCTGGGAGTTGTAGTTTTGCAACAGCTGGCGGGCTGCAGGTTGGGCATCCCTGATCTAAATAAATACATATAAGAAAAAATACTTAGAACCATATGTCTTAAAGGGGTTCTGCAGTTTGATACAACTGATGATCTATCCTCAGGATAGATCATCAGCATCTGATCGGCCGGGGTCTGACACCCAGGACCCCCGCCGATCAGCTGTTTGAGAAGGCAGCGGCGCTGCAGCAGCGCCGCGGCCTTCTCGCTGTTTTCCTCTGCAAGAGCCCCGCACAGTGATGTCACGACTTGTATCCAAGTGGTGTGGGCGAGGCTAAGCTCCATTCAGTGAACGGAGCTTAGCCTCGCCCACGCCACTTGAATACAAGTCGTGACGTCACTGGGCGGGGCTCTAGCAGAGGAAAACAGTGAGAAGGCCGCGGCGCTGCTGCAGCGCCGCTGCCTTCTCAAACAGCTAATCGGCGGGGGTCCCGGGTGTCAGACCCCGGCCGATCAGATGCTGATGATCTATCCTGAGGATAGATCATCAGTTTTATCAAACTGCAGAACCCCTTTAAGTTATTGATACATACAAAACTGTTCACAGTCACGGTCCCTTTTATATACCTGATTGCGGAGCTAACGCAAGGGGGGGACGACGGACTAGATTTAGTTCACACAGTGCGGTATCAGTTGTGCGTTCTCAATGCAGGTTATTGGTTAATCTCAAAATATATTGGTTGTTCGTTGACCATGTCATTTCCTTAACTTGTCTGAAAAACTTCTCAACATGTCTGAAAAAAGGGGGAAGCACTATCTTCAATGTCCTGGCTTCCAAAAAACAGATAAAATTAGGCAGGAAAACAAAAATGTCTGACATTATTTAAAGGGAACCTGTCATCAACTTTATGCTGCCCATACTAAAGGCAGCATAAAGTAGAGACAGGTGAGTTGATTTCAGTGGTCTGTCATTTAAAATTTAAAAGTAAATGGTTGCCGAGAACCAAAACCACAATCATTGCAGACTGGGCCTGGAAAAGAGTCACGACCACCTGAGAAGAGTCATGGTTATTCATTAATTCCTGCTCTCCCTGCCCACCTGCTGATGACTGATAGTGATGTCGCGAACATAAAATTTTCAGTTCGCGAACAGCGAATGCGAACTTCCGCAAATGTTCGCGAACGGGCGAACCGGGCGAACCGCCATAGACTTCAATTGGCAGGCGAATTTTAAAACCCACAGGGACTCTTTCTGGCCACAATAGTGATGAGAAAGTTGTTTCAAGGGGTCTAACACCTGGACTGTGGCATGCCGGAGGGGGATCTATGGCAAAACTCCCATGGAAAATTACGTAGTGGACGCAGAATCGGGTTTTAATCCATAAAGGGCATAAATCAACTAACATTCCTAAATTGTTTGGAATAACGTGCTTTAAAACATCCAGTGTGTGTATACGATCAGGTATGATGTTGTATCGATCAGGTAGTGTAAGGGTTACGCCCGCTTCACTGACATTGACAGACCAAACTCCCCTTTTAATGCACCGCAAACAGTTCATTTGCACAACCGCAAACTCCCCATTTGCACAAGGTTGGATACCAAGCTAGCCACGTCCCGGTGATGCCATTGAAGGTTTCTTCCTCCACCCAGCCACGTACAACACCAAGGGTCCCCAAAAGGTGAATTGAATTGATTTTTCGAACGGTGAGATGGTTAAAAAAACGCTGGCTCCCTCCCCTTTGTTTTTATCCACGGTGACTGCGTCTGCGCCGTGCAATTTACTGTCACACCCGATATGAGTATAATTTTCTGTAGTACTATTCTCATCAGTTTAATTCCTCTAACGTCCCCAATCTGGGTGCCATTTATTGAATAGATTTTTCGAACGGGGAGATGGTTAAAAAAACGCTGGCTCCCTCCACTCTGTTTTAATCCACGGTCACTGCGTCTGGGCCGTGCAATTTACTGTCACACCCGATATGAGTGGTATTTTCTGTAGTACTATTCTCATCAGTTTAATCCCTCTAACGTCCCCAATCTGGGGGCCATTTATTGAATAGATTTTTCGAACGGGGAGATGGTTAAAAAAACGTTGGCTCCCTCCACTCTGTTTTGAAACCATGGTCACTGCGTCTGCACCGTGCAATTTACTGTCACACCCGATATGAGTTGCATTTTCTGTAGTACTATTCTCATCAGTTTAATCCCTCTAACGTCCCCAATCTGGGTGCCATTTATTGAATAGATTTTTCGAACAGGAAGATGGTTAAAAAAACGCTGGCTCCCTCCACTCTGTTTTAATCCACGGTCACTGCGTCTGCGCCGTGCAATTTACTGTCACACCCGATATGAGTGGTATTTTCTGTAGTACTATTCTCATCAGTTTAATCCCTCTAACGTCCCCAATCTGGGGGCCATTTATTGAATAGATTTTTCGAATGGGTAGATGGTTAAAAAAACGCTGGCCCCCTCCACTTTGTTTTAAACCACGGTCACTGCGTCTGCGCCGTGCAATTTACTGTCACACCAGATATGAGTGGTATTTTCTGTAGTACTATTCTCATCAGTTTAATCCCTCTAACGTCCCCAATCTGGGGGCCATTTATTGAATAGATTTTTCGAACAGGGAGATGGTTAAAAAAACGCTGGCTCCCTCTACTCTGTTTTAATCCACGGTCACTGCGTCTGCGCCGTGCAATTTACTGTCACACCCGATATGAGTGGTATTTTCTGTAGTACTATTCTCATCAGTTTAATCCTCTAACGTCCCCAATCTGGGGGCCATTTATTGAATAGATTTTTCGAACGGGAGATGGTTAAAAAACGCTGGCTCCCTCCACTCTGTTTTAATCCACGGTCACTGCATCTGCGCCGTGCAATTTACTGTCACACCCGATATGAGTGGTATTTTCTGTAGTACTATTCTCATCAGTTTAATCCCTCTAACGTCCCCGACTCCCCAATCTGGGGGCCATTTATTAAATAGATTTTTCGAACGGGAGATGGTTAAAAAATGCTGGCTCCCTCCACTCTGTTTTAAACCACGGTGACTGCGTCTGCGCCGTGCAATTTACTGTCACACCCGATATGAGTGGTATTTTCTGTAGTACTATTCTCATCAGTTTAATCCCTCTAACGTCCCCAATCTGGGGGCCATTTATTGAATAGATTTTTCGAACAGGGAGATGGTTAAAAACGCTGGCTCCCTCCACTCTGTTTTAAACCACGGTCACTGCGTCTGCGCCGTGCAATTTACTGTCACACCCGATATGAGTTGTATTTTCTGTAGTACTATTCTCATCAGTTTAATCCCTCTAACGTCCCCAATCTGAGGGCCATTTATTGAATAGATTTTTCGAACGGGGAGATGGTTAAAAAACGTTGGCTCCCTCCACTCTGTTTTAATCCACGGTCACTGCGTCTGCGCCGTGCAATTTACTGTCACACCCGATATGAGTGGTATTTTCTGTAGTACTATTCTCATCAGTTTAATCCCTCTAACGTCCCCGACTCCCCAATCTGGGGGCCATTTATTAAATAGATTTTTCGAACGGGGAGATGGTTAAAAAACGCTGGCTCCCTCCACTCTGTTTTAAACCACGGTCACTGCGTCTGCGCCGTGCAATTTACTGTCACACCCGATATGAGTTGTATTTTCTGTAGTACTATTCTCATCAGTTTAATCCCTCTAACGTCCCCAATCTGGGGGCCATTTATTGAATAGATTTTTCTAACGGGGAGATGGTTAAAAAAACGCTGGCTCCCTCCACTCTGTTTTAATACACGGTCACTGCGTCTGCGCCGTGCAATTTACTGTCACACCCGATATGAGTGGTATTTTCTGTAGTACTATTCTCATCAGTTTAATCCCTCTAACGTCCCCGACTCAATCTGGGGGCCATTTATTGAATAGATTTTTCGAACGGGGAGATGGTTGAAAAAACGCTGGCTCCCTCCACTCTGTTTTAAACCACGGTCACTGCGTCTGCGCCGTGCAATTTACTGTCACACCCGATATGAGTGGTATTTTCTGTAGTATTATTCTCATCAGTTTAATCACTGTTACGTCCCATATCAGGGATTGCCTTTTGTGAAAAAAAATTTAGGCCGGGTACCTTCGACTGCCTTCACAGTGACAGACCAAACTCTCATACACTAAACTGAATTGATTTCAGGAAACGGGAGATGGAAAAAGCAGCTTGGTCGGTCCTCTTACCCCCAAATTGGGGCACTGCGCGTGCACAGAGCAATGTGCTGTGACACCCTATATGAGTGGTGTCTTAACTAGTACTATTCCTATCAGTTTAATCCCTGTTACGGACCCTATCCGGTCGAATTGATTAACCATTATCGAATTAGCGAACCATTACGACATCATGAAATAATTTAGTTCTGAGCTCTGTACTTGCTTTGTATTGGAATTGATGGGGATTTTTTTAATTGCCTGCATCATTTCTAATAAACTATTAAGAGACTTTATTATGATTTTTTATTTTATGTATTAAAAACCCATACAACATATAAAAAAAAAAAGTAAATTTATGTTTTTTCTATGAAATATTATCCAGCCGTCCGATCGCTTTTGGTCTGACCATAATGAAGCAACGGCCTTATCATCTGGGGTGTGGCAACATTGCCAACACACTTATAGAGGTGATGATGATTGCTTCATTGTGATACGCAAGCCCCTTCACCACAACAAGGTGACGATCACGAAGGGGAATTGACACTTGTATGTGCCTTTTTTTTTTGGTTTGTTTTTGCAGCCACAGTGCTGCACCATAGGACAGAAAAATTAGGCATGTACACATGCCTGAAAAATTATGGCACTGTTGCAGCCGCTATTGTAGCAGCGGCCGGAAAAATTTATGTTTTCCAGGCAGAAAAGTGACTAAAACATTGCGGCTTGAACCCTAGTTGGTGGTGGAGAATTCACGAAAGTCATCCGGTATGCAGACATTAAATACAGCAGCGTGGGGACCATTTTGAGGCCAAGGCATGTAATCAGGCCTTTTGTTAGTCAAACGTATCCCCCACTGTCAGTCCCTTCGGGATCCATGCCTCATTCATCTTTATGAGGGTGAGGTAATCAACACTTTTTTGACCGAGGCGACTTCTCTTGTCAGTGACAATGCCTCCTGCTGCACTGAAGGTCCTTTCTGACAGGACACTTGAAGCAGGGCAGTCCAGAAGTTCTATCGCGAACTGGGATAGCTCAGGCCACAGGTCAAGCCTGCACACCCAGTAGTGAAGGGGTTCATTGCTCCTCAGAGTGTCGATATCTGCTGTTAAGGCGAGGTAGTCTGCTACCTGTCGGTCGAGTCGTTCTCTATGGCTGGATCCCAAAGGGCTGTGGCGATGAGTAGGACTGAAAAAGCTCCGCATGTCCTCCATCAACAACACATCTGTAAATCGTCCAGTCCTTGCCGCCGTGGTAGGAGGAGGATTACATTCACCTCTTCCCTGTTAGATTCCCGTTGTGCTGTGACATCCCCTTATAAGCTGTGTAAAGCATATTTTTTAGTTTGGTTTTGAACTGCTGCATCCTTTCCGACTTTTCGGTAATTTGGCAACATTTCTGCCACTTTCTGCTTATACCGGGGGTCTAGTAGCGTGGCCACCCAGTACAGATCGTTCTCCTTCATCCTTTTATACGTGGGTCCCTCAACAGACATGACAGCATGAAAGATCCCATTTGAACAAGGTTGGATGCAGAGCTACTCATTTCCCGTTCCTCGTCCTCACTGATGTCATTGACAGTCTTTTCTTCCCCCCAGCCACGTACAACACCATGGGTCCCAGATAGGTGACAACAACGAGCACCCTGGGGTGCCTGCTGTGGTTGGTCTTCCTCCTCCTCAAAGCCGCCACATTCCTCTTCTGACTCCTCTTCCTCATACTCCTCTTCCAGCGTTGCTGCAGGTCCGGCAAGCGATGATGACAAGGCTGTTTCTGGTGGTGATGGTGACCACAACTCTTCCTCTTCCTCTTCACGCTCATCTACAGCCTGATCCAGAACTCTTCGCAGGGCACGCTCCAGGAAGAAAACAAATGGGATGAGGTCGCTGATGGTGCCTTCGGTGCGACTGACTAGGTTTGTCACCTCCTCAAAGGACGCATGAGCCTACAGGCATTGCGCATGAGTGTCCAGTAACGTGGCAAAAGATTCCCAGCTCCGCAGAGGCTGTCCTAGCACCCCGGTCATACAAATACTCGTTGACAGCTTTTTCTTGTTGGAGCAGGCGGTCGAACATTAGGAGTGTTGAATTCCAACGTGTCGGGCTGTCGCATATCAAGCGCCTCACTGGCATGTTGTTTCGCCGCTGAATATCGGAAAAGTGCGCCATGGCCGTGTAGGAACGCCTGAAATGGCCACACACCTTCCTGGCCTGCTTGTGGACGTCCTGTAAGCCTGGGTACTTAGACACAAAACGTTGTACGATGAGATTCAACACATGTGCCATGCACGGCACATGTGACAACTTGCCCAAATTTAATGCCGCCAACAGATTGCTTCCATTGTCACACACCACTTTGCCGATCTCCAGTTGGTGCGGGGTCAGCCACTGATCCACCTGTGCGTTCAGGGCGGACAGGAGTGCTGGTCCTGTGTGGCTCTCTGCTTTCAGGCAAGTCAACGCGCAGTATACTTGATATACCTGCCCTGACCGTGCTTTGCAGACCAGGTATCAGTGGTCAGATGGACCCTTGCCCCAACACTGTATGCCAGATGAGATGTATGAGATGCTATGACTTCCTTTTCAATGACATGGTAGAGGTTTGGGATTGCCTTTTTTGAAAAAAAATTTCGTCCGGGCACCTTCCACTGTGGTGTCCCAATAGCGACAAATTTTTTGAAGGCCTCAGACTCTACCAGCTGGTATGGTAAAAGCTGGCGGGCTAAGAGTTCCGTCAAGCCAGCTGTCAGTCGCCGGGCAAGGGGGTGACTTTGTGACATTGGCTTCTTATGCTCAAACATGTCCTTGACAGACACCTGACTGTGGGCAGATGAGCAGGAACTGCTGAAGGTGAGAGATGGAGTGGCGGGTGGTTGAGAGGGGGCAGGGAGGACAGCAGTGGTTGACGTGGCTGAAGATGCTGGACTAGGAGGAGCATGGTGGCTTTGAGTTTGTGTGCTGCTTGTACTCATGTGTTGATCCCATAGGCGTTTGTGATGTGAGATCATGTGCCTTCGCAAAGCAGTTGTACCAAGGTGGGTGTTGGACTTCCCACGACTCAGTTTCTTTTGGCACAGGTTGCAAATGGCATTGCTTTTATCAGAGGCAGACACACAAAAAAAATGCCACACTGCTGAGCTTTGTAATGACAGCATTCTAGTGGTGGCAACAGCATGCGTTGACTGGCGTGCTGTCAGGCTGACCCCAGGTGCCGATAAATGCTGTCTGACTGTGCCACTAACTCCTTGCGACGACCTCCCCCTGCTTCCAACTTGTCTCCTCATTCTCTCTGTCTCCCCTTCAGAACTTTCCCCCTCTTCTTCTCTTCGAGCAGGCACCCACGTGGCATCCGTGGACACATCGTCATCATCAACCGCTTCACTTGTATCTGACACCTCAGCAAAGGAAGCAGCAGCGGGTACAACATCATCATCATCATTATCACACTGTACGTCCATGTGTGTAATCCTGCCTGACTGAGACATATCCCCGTAATCTACATCATCTGGCAATAATGGTTGCGCATCACTAATTGCATCCAACTGATGTGTAAATAACTCCTCTGACGGATCAAGTGAAGCGGCTGTGGTGGCTGTGGTGGTAGTGGTGGTGGTGGCGACGGGCGGGTGCGTGGTAACTTGAGAGCAGGTGACCGAAGCTGAGCTGGAGGAGGATGGTGCGTCAAGGTTCTTAGCGGAAGCTGTTGAAGATTGGGTGTTCTGTCTAAGCCAGTCAACTACGTCCTCTGAATTTTTCGGGTTCAGAGTACGTGGCCTCTGAAAACTGGGCATTATTCCAGGGACAGTGGAAATCACAGCACCACAACCACGACGGCCCCTGCGGGGTGGCCTGCCTCTGCCTGTAATTTTTTTTTTAGATAAGTGGTACTACGCGTGCTAGGTACTGTGCCACCCGGTATGAGTGGTTGGCACTGGCAGTGGGCACACTACAGTCAGTGGAAGGGGGCCTGACACACACTGGCAGCAGGCAAGCAACTGAATTTAGACTACTGTCTAAAAATGAAATGCCATATTTATCGGCAAGCTACTGTGCCACCCGGTATCAGTGGTTGGCACTGGCAGTGGGCACACTACAGTCAGTGGAAGCGGGCCTGACACACACTGGCAGCAGGCAAGCAACTGAATTTAGACTACTGTCTAAAAATGAAATGCCTTATTTATCGGCAAGCTACTGTGCCACCCGGTGTCAGTGGTTTGCACTGGCAGTGGGCACACTACAGTCAGTGGAAGCGGGCCTGACACACACTGGCAGCGGGCAAGCAACTGAATTTAGACTACTGTCTAAAAATTAAATGCCTTATTTATCGGCAAGCTACTGTGCCACCCGGTATGAGTGGTTGGCACTGGCAGTGGGCACACTACAGTCAGTGGAAGCGGGCCTGACACACACTGGCAGCAGGCAAGCAACTGAATTTAGACTACTGTCTAAAAATTAAATGCCTTATTTATCGGCAAGCTACTGTGCCACCCGGTATCAGTGGTTGGCACTGGCAGTGGGCACACTACAGTCAGTGGAAGAGGACCTGACACACACTGGCAGCAGGCAAGCAACTGAATTTAGACTACTGTCTAAAAATTAAATGCCTTATTTATCGGCAAGCTACTGTGCCACCCGGTATGAGTGGTTGGCACTGGCAGTGGGCACACTACAGTCAGTGGAAGCGGGCCTGACACACACTGGCAGCAGGCAAGCAACTGAATTTAGACTACTGTCTAAAAATTAAATGCCTTATTTATCGGCAAGCTACTGTGCCACCCGGTATCAGTGGTTGGCACTGGCAGTGGGCACACAACAGTCAGTGGAAGAGGGCCTGACACACACTGGCAGCAGGCAAGCAACTGAATTTAGACTACTGTCTAAAAATGAAATGCCTTATTTATCGGCAAGCTACTGTGCCACCCGGTATGAGTGGTTGGCACTGGCAGTGGGCACACTACAGTCAGTGGAAGTCAGCCTGACACACACTGGCAGGCAACTAACCTTAGATTAAAGTGTAAAAATTAAGTGCCTTTTTTTTAAGCAAAGTCCTGTGCCACACGGGATGACAGGGGTGGGCACTGGCAGTGGGCACACTACAGTCAGTTGAAGTCGGCCTGACACACACTAGCAGCAGGCAAGCAGCAGAAATTACACTAAAGTGTAAAAATGAAATGCCTTTTTTATGCAAAGTCCTGTGCCAGCCGGTATGAGTGGTGGGCACTGGCAGTGGGCACACTACAGTCAGTGGAAGTCAGCCTGACACACACTGGCAGGCAACTAACCTTAGATTAAAGTGTAAAAATTAAGTGCCTTTTTTTTAAGCAAAGTCCTGTGCCACACGGGATGACAGGGGTGGGCACTGGCAGTGGGCACATTACAGTCAGTTGAAGTCAGCCTGACACACACTGGCAGGCAACTAACCTTAGATTAAAGTGTAAAAATTAAATGCCTTTCTTATGCAAAGTCCTGTGCCAGCCGGTATGAGTGGTGGGCACTGGCAGTGGGCACACTACAGTCAGTGGAAGTCAGCCTGACACACACTGGCAGGCAACTAACCTTAGATTAAAGTGTAAAAATTAAGTGCCATTTTTTGATGCAAAGACCTGTGCCACACGGGATGACAGGGGTGGGCACTGGCAGTGGGCACACTACAGTCAGTTGAAGTCGGCCTGACACACACTAGCAGCAGGCAAGCAGCTGAAATTGCACTAAAGTGTAAAAATTAAATGTTTTTTTTATGCAAAGTCCTGTGCCAGCCGATATGAGTGGTGGGCACTGGCAGTGGGCACACTACAGTCAGTGGAAGTCAGCCTGACACACACTGGCAGGCAACTAACCTTATATTAAAGTGTAAAAATAAATGCCTTTTTTTGATGCAAAGTCCTGTGCCACACGGAATGACAGGGGTGGGCATTGGCAGTGGGCACACTACAGTCTGTGGGCCTGCAGCTCCTCACACACAGGCAGGCCAGGCAACTGCAATATGTATATAAAGGGAAAAAAAAAAACAGACTAATGTTGCAGCCCTAAAAAGGGCTTTTTGGGGTGCTGTCAGGACGCTGTCCTTACAGCAGAGATCAGATGAGTCTTTCAGGACTGGAATGGACACTGAATTCACTAGCCTAGCTATCGATTTCCCAATTAAATCAGCAGCAACTACACTCTCCCTCCTCTCACTAAGACTGCAGCTTCAGAATGAATCTAAAATGGATGCTGTGCAGGAGGTGGGAGGGTCTGGGAGGGAGGGTATGCTGCTGATTGGCTGGAATGTGTCTGCTGACTGTGAGGTACAGGGTCAAAGTTTGCTCAATGATGATGTATAGGGGGCGGACCGAACATCGCATATGTTCGCCCGGCAGAGGCGAACGCGAACAAGCTATGTTTGCCGGGAACTGTTCGCCAGCGGATAGTTCGGGCCATCTCTAATGACTGACAGTCTTTTACCTAGTTTTCTCCCTTTCTCTCTAGGAGAGAACTGCCAATCATCAGCAGATGAGTCAGGGAGAGCAGGAGATTATGAATAACCATGACTCTTCTCAAGTAGATTTGACTCTTTTCCAGGCCCGGGCTGCAATGATTATGATACTGGTTCTCAGCAACCACTTACTATTAGCTCATGAGTGACACACGGTTGAAATCAGCATTTCTGTGACTACTTTATGCTGCCCTCTGTGAGGTCAGCATAAAGTTGATGAAAGGTTCCATTTAAGAAGGATGTGGTTCGAACCTTAGGAAGTTTGCAGCCATCTAAGCTGTGTATTTTTTCCTGTGCAACCCAAAATCCAGTTTGCAAGGAGGGAAAACAATGGCTCAAATTTACTAATCCAAAAGATGGTGTAAGCTTAGACCGGTTGTATAGAGCTGCACCAAATTTATCACAAAGGCTCAGGCTGGATGATAAATGTGGTGCAGAAATAGACACTGTTGGTTGGCTTGAGACAGATTTTTACACCAGAATTGTAGCTTCATTTTTACACAGTAAAAAGCATATTAGATCCTGCCCCTTTCCTTTTCCTTGCCCTACCATTTTCACAAAGCCCCATCACTTTGTCGAGCATGTCGGAAAAAAGTGTAGAAACCATAGATGCGCCAAATTGCACCAATTTGCACCACTTTTTAGGAATTGTGCCACAAAAATGTTTTAACATTTTTCAAACCAGCCCCTGGATCTATATATTTTTGTTTTGCATGTAATTAAAAATTTACTATAGACCTATTCAATAAAATGTATTTGTATAGATCCACCTGCTGTTTGTCCCTTTTATTATTTCTTTGTCCACCTCAATGAAGTGGTCGCACATGTTCAGTTTGAATCTTCAACTGCCACCAGCTGTATCAACTATTAAAAACTGTGACAGTTAAAGGGAAATAGCTACAGCAGAAAGGACATGTCCCCTGAAAAAGGACACAGCCCTGAGCTGCCAGCCTTGAAATTTAAGCAATTAATGGGGGTAGCTATGATTCCATGTGAGGTACTATGCTGGTTCTAGCTTTGTTAGAAATAAATTGTCATATACTACATGATGTCTAATTTCAAATTTGTACATCAATCATGGCATAATCCTTTTAAGTGAAACTTTCATATTAATTATATATACTGCACAAAGAAAGAATATTAAACTGGTGTTTCAGGGGAACATTTTTTATATTTTCAAAAAAAAGGGCCAGGATGAGTGAAACATAAAAATAATCATTCCTCACTTCACTAATTCCTCACAGCTGCTGTTCCAATGGCGCTTTGGTCTGACTCCTCACTGCTCTCCACATAGAAAATGAATGGCGGAAAGAGGGGGGGGCGGGGGTAGGAGCAGCTCCATCAGCAGCAACTTGAGTCTAGAGTCGCTCATGAGCAGGTTTCTTCACCCGCCTAGTGAAGAAACTACTCACCAGCAGAAGCTGCTAGACGTGGAGCAGAACCTGATGGTAGCATACTTGGACAGCACCCAGCCACCCCACATTGAAGATCCGCTGGACTACTGGGCAGCCAAACTAGATTTGTGGCCGCAAAATGCTGAGTTTGTCCTGAAAAAGCTGTCCTGCCTGGCCAGTAGTGTGGCATCAGAGCGGGTGTTTAGTGTGGCGGGGGACATAGTTACCCGAAGGAGAACTCGCCTGTTTACACGAAATGTGGAGAGACTGACTTTTGTCAAGATGAATCAGGCGTGGATCAGCCAGGATTTCCACTCACCAATGCCTGATGCATCAGATTACATCATCCATGCTGCCTCATCCAAACCTTGACAAAAGAGACCGGATTATTCTCGCTACCTGCCTCAGCTACTATTCTGATGCTGCCACCCGCCTGATGCAACACATCTGATGTCAAGTGCTCGTTCTTACACCCACCAATGTCAGCGGGTACTGTTATTGCCACCCACCTCCCCACTCTTTTACCGGGCCACTATGTGGTCTCATGATGCTGCTGCCACCTCCACACTATGTCACCTTGCCACTCTGTGGTCTCTGCATGCTGCTGACAACTTACAACTCTGTCTCTGTGCCACTCTGTGGTCTTCTCATGCTGCTGCTGCCACATCCATGCTACGTCATTGTGCCACTCTGTGGCCTCCTCATGCTGCTGCTGCTTCCATCTCCACACTATGTCACCTTGCCACTCTGTGGCCTCCTCATGCTGCTTCCATCGCACAACTCTGTCTCTGGGCCACTCTGTGGTCTCCTCATGCTGCTGCTACCACCTCCACACTCTGTCATTGTGCCACTCTTTGGCCTCCTCATGCTGCTGCTGCTGCTACTCCCTTCACACTATGTCACCTTTCCACTTTATGGTCTCCTCATGCTGCTGCTGCCACCTCCACACTATGTTACCTTGCCACTCTGTGGCCTCCTCATGCTACTGCTGCTGCAGCCTCCACACAATGTCACCTTGCCACTCTCTGGACTCCTCATGCTGCTGCCAACTCACAACTCTGTCTCTAGGCCACTTTTTGGTCTCCTAATGATGCTGCTGCCACCTCCACACTCTGTCATTGTGCCACTCTGTGGTCTTCTCATGCTGTTGCCACTTCACTCTGTGGTCTCCTCATGTTGCTGCTGCCACCTACACACTATGTCACCTTGCCAGTCTGTAGATTCCCCATGCTGATGCCACTTCACCACTCTGTGGTCTCCTCATGCTGCTTATAGCTCATCACTAGTGTGGACATATTGTGGAGGCCGTAGCAACATGAGGAGGCCACAGAGTGGCGCAATGACAGAGTGTTGAGGTGACAGCAGCAGCATGAGGAGACCACAGAGTGGCCCAGAGACATAGTTATGAGTTGGCAGCAGCCTGAGGAGTCCACAGAGTGGCAAGGTTACATAGTATGGAGGTGGCAGCAGCAGCATAAGAAGTTGACAGAGTTATCTTTCTACTCTGTGGTCTTTTCATGCTGCTGCCACCTCCTCACTATGTCACCTTGCCACTCTGTGGCCTCCTCATCCTGCTGCTGCCACCTCACACTATGTGCCACTCTGTGGTATTCCCATGCTGCTGCTACCTCCACACTATGTCACCTTGCCACTCTGTTGTCTCCTTATGCTGCTGCCAACTCAGAACTTTGTCACTGGGCCACTCTTTGGCGTCCTCATGCTGCTGCTGCCACCTCCATACTATGTCACTTTACCACTCTGTGGACTCCTCAGGCTGCTGCCAACTCATAACTATGTCTCTGGGTCACTCTGTTGTCTCCTTATGCTGCTGCCAACTCAGAACTTTGTCACTGGGCCACTCTTTGGCGTCCTCATGCTGCTGCTGCCACCTCCATACTATGTCACTTTACCACTCTGTGGACTCCTCAGGCTGCTGCCAACTCATAACTATGTCATTGTGCCACTCTGTGGCCTCCTCATGTTGCTACGGCCTCCACAATATGTCCACACAAGTGTTGAGGTATAAGCAGCATGAGGAGACCACAGAGAAGTGATGTTGCAGCAGCATCAGGAGACCACATTGTGCTATTCTGTGGCCTGCTCATGCTGCTACCACTTTACTCTGTGGTCTCCTCATGCTGCTGCTGCTAACTCCACACTATGTCATTGTGCCACTCTGTGGTTTCCTTATGCTGCTGCTACCTCATTATTATGTCACTCGGCCACTCTGTGGTCTCCTCATGCTGCTGCTACCTCAACACTATGTCACTGGGACACTCTGTGGTCTCCTTATGCTACTGCTACAACCTCTACACTATGTCACCTTTCCACTCTGTGGTCTCCTCCTGCTGCCACCTCCACACTATTGTACCTTGCCACTCTGTGGCCTCCTCATGCTGCTGCAACCTCCACATTATGTCATTGTGCCACTCCGTGGTCTTCTCATGCTTCTGCCACCTCTACACTATGTCACCTTGCCACTCTGTGGTCTCCTCATGCTGCTGCCATCTCACCACTATGTAACTGGGCCACTCTGTGGTCTCCTCATGCTGCTGCTACCTCAACACTATGTCACTGTATCACTCTGTGATCTCCTCATGCTGCTGCCACCTCACCACTATGTCACTGGGCACTCTGTAGTCTCCTCATGCTGCTTCCACCTCACCACTATGTCATTGGGCCACTCTGTGGACTTTTCATGCTGTTCCCACCCTCCCCACTCCATGACTGGGCAATTATTTTGCCTTTTTGGCCTGGTTGACATCATTATTTATTTGAACCTTCTTCTGATCTGTCAGAAAGAAGGAAAAATGAGACTCAAAATGTATCCTGTCTATGTAGCAGCTCCAACCTCTGTATGGGCCCATTATAATTGGCTTATGATTTGGTAGCGAAAAGCAGGAGTGTGTACAAAACACAGAATACATGCAAATATTCCATTCAAGTGTCATCTCTGTTTTGGATCCACTCCTTTTTTGGGGGGGCTTTAGCAATACTGATGGATTACTGACCAAATGTTGATCGTGTGAAGGTGGATGCTCAATAGAAAGGATCCATTTTTTGGGGGGGGTTATTGTTCTGATGGATCAGAGGAAGGGCAAAATGATCTGTGACGTCAATATCAACTACAGGTTCTGTAGACATCTATGTGGAATCTGCTGACGACGGTGTAAAAGGAGTGCAATTTTTCTTGACGCTAAAATTGACCTGCAAGGCAGAGTTCACACTTGAGTTATTTGGTCAGTTTTGGTCTCATGACTGCCCAAATAAGTGAAGTGTGCAGTGATTCTAAGAACGACGCCTGTTATCTGCGTGTCATACTGACTCACAGTATTGTTTCACTACCACAGCAGACTTCCTATGCATGTTACTGCAAGGCACAGGGTTCTACACCACTATACAGGCTCTCTGAAGCCAGGAAATAGCTGTTTTTTAACGTGATTAGCCACAAATAAATTTGCATCAAATCAAGTCTTTTCAGAAAATTCGGCCAGCTGGCCAAATCGAATGTTTGAGAAATTCGCTCATCTATAGCTCCAATGTATAACAGTGTAGTCAATGATACAGGAAATCCTTAACAGCAGGGGGAAAAAGATCATCAGAACACACAGGCTCTTCATGCATTTATGACTATACAACTCCCCTCAAGTTCAAAGTATCCCCCCAGCCCCCCAAGTTTGTCAGCTTAAGTTAATTTACTGTAGTTGGTTTATGAAGCTGAGAGACACAATGTCAACGATGATAACTGGAAGCCAACAGCAGCCCCTAGGAGAATAATTCTTTAATTCCTCCAGCTTTATGTGTTAAATAGAAAACAGCAACCCGACAATTGCCACACATCTTGAAGACTAAGATCCATCTTTATCTGGAACATTGTACACACTTGAGGAATTCAATCAGCAAGAAATTCAGGATATTTCTAGACAACAATAGGTTATGTATACTTCTGCATTTGAGTCTCTGCTTGGGACCTTCATTAGCAGTTTTTGCACTTTATAAAAAAATAGTGAGGCATAAACTTATTGCGTGCAGATGAATAAAGGAATGGATGGATCACTAGTCAAATCAGTGGCAGGTGCTCAGATTAAATCTGTATCACCCAGACATAAATGTCACAATTAGAGTCAAGGCGTATCTTTGATTTCAACACGATAGTACCAAGAGGACTCAATGCTGATTTAAAAGTTTTTGTTTTTTTATGAAGGCGGCAATTTAGGGGAGCGGGCCCACTCGCTGACTGGAGGCCAGTTTCACTATATGTTTCACCTGACCTCCTGCCGGCAGTGAGCCTGCCCCTCTATTAACACTATGCACATCTTTATGAATAATGAAGACCCACAGATATCCCCTGTTCTATATCTTATACATTTTATATTTTTGTTATTCCTCTATTAATCCTACAATAATAATAAACATAAATCAGGGTACTCTTTGTGTGACCAGCTTCATCTTTAATATTTTTATTTATAATTTTTTATATTTGTATTGTGTGATATATGTCTATTTGTTTAAATACAGTCCACTAAGGATTCATCATGCATATTTAATTCTGGTCTTTTTTGATCCGATACCCATATATTTTTTATGAGCATATTTTTTATGAGCAAATTAATACCATGGACCTTATATAATGCACATTTGAAAGTTACTAATGATCCTCAATTACTCCTGTAATAAAAAGTTCTGGCCATTCCTACTAGTAAGGATACACCTAACGGTTTGTTTTGAACATGGATCCGGTCCAGCTTTTCTGTATGACCCAGAAACAACATAAACAGAATATAAAAAGCTTGAACTGAGGAGTTGGGGGTTTCTACCACTGAGAAAGGGGACAGTTAGAGCCCGAAACGCGTCTGGTTCGGAGGACGCCCTACATCCATATCGGACTATGCACATTAAGCTGGAATAACCTATTTACTTAGACACGGAGTGCTCCGATACAATCTTCCCTCTGCATTGGCATCGGGTCAAGCAAGTAACAGCACATATCGGGCAGCACAGCGGAGAACATTGGAATAAAAACCAGTGGCATCTTATTGCGTGACACAGAGTACAACCATATACCAGAGGTAAGACTCCTCAGTGCATCGGCCTGACACATGGGACGCCGCGGTCAGGACCTAAGTAGGACTGCCAGGCAGAACACTGAACTCAGGTAAATGACTACACCGTTACTCTGAGCGCATGATAAGGAAAGCCGTATATTTTATCTGCTAAATATAAACCATTTTGGCTGCTATTTTTGGAGGACCGTGTTGTGCAATATATTTATGAACTTTTGAGCCGCAGACTTTTTACCATCTGATTATATAACTATTTGGAGTAATCAATATATAGGGGACATAAAAGGAAGATATGAACTGAATATTGGGCTATAATAAGCCTTGGATTTATAAAAGGATAGATAATGGTGCAAGGACAATTTAATAATTTCTGATGAAATATGGACTGCTATGAATTATGATGAATTGGTGGATTGATGCTTTCCTTTTTAAATAATTTATTTCTTCCTTTAGTGTTATAATTTTTTTTTATCTTAATAATAAATAGGTATCTATTTTAATCATATTTGCAGTCTATGAGTTCCAGATATTGAGTGCCGGTCATTTTTAGATTTTTTAACTTATTGAGGGCTTTGCTGAGGCAGTGGAATTTGGTTTTGTTGATCTGTGGCTCCCTTACTGATATATATTCTTTCTTAATATGCAAATTAGGCCATTTGTGCAATGAGGGGTCACCTTTGCTCTTGTTGCACCTAAACTCCCCTCCTTTCTGTGGACAGCAGTCCCTCTCTGCTTTGATTGACAGGACAAGACACTGGTAAAGCAGAGCTTGTCACAGAAATGAGTTGAGCTTGTGCAAAACAAGAGCAATGATGATGCCCTCATTGTACCAAAGGCCTATTTTGCATATTAAGAAAAAGTATCATAACTAGGGAATGGAGCTTCAGGTCAACATAATAAAAACAGCCTGTTAAGAAGGTAAACCACAGCTATGTGTCTATGCAAATGGATGTGTAGGGAGGGCACTGGTGACAGATTTCCTTTAACACTGCAATTTCTTTAATTGATGCTCAGTCAATCACATTGCTTTAGTCAGTGATTGCCTGAGTGGCATTCACAGGCATGGAAGTGGAAAGCAGTGTGGACTCTGACACCATCGGCATGGCAGGGGATGGACAAGGTAAGTATAAATTCTGTTTTTCTTTATGCTGGATTGCCACTTTATTTAAAAAAAAAAAAAATCACTTGTCGCACTATTCTGACCAATAAAGTGCCAAAGATGTTTATGGGCGCCCAGCAAACTCCATTATAAGGCTAGTTTCACACTAGCGGCAATAGACTCCAGCAGGCTGTTCCAGCGGGTGAACAGCCTGTCGAATCCGTGCTGCCACTAGTGCACGCGTGCCCCCGGACTACTGCTCCGGCCCCATTGACTGGAATGGGGGTGGGGCGGAGTTCTGGAGGCCGTATGGCAGCGCATGCTGAGAGGCAGCCAGAAAAAAAGTACATCATTTACATTGGGCATAGCATCATGGCTTCTATTATAAATTATCATGAGGATAGGTTATCAATATTAGAATACTGGACAACTCTTATTACTTTGCTTAATATTTAATGGTGATTAGTCCTTCAAGATATTATTATTTAATCCTCTTCTTTAGTGGAGATGCTCAATTCAGGTAAAGATTAGCCTAGATCCAATGTCCTTATGAGCTACTTGATTAACGTCTCCTGTTTTTGCCTAGTAGCAAGCATATTATGTAGACTTATTATATATACTGTTTGACAAGAGCGGAATATTTTCTGTATTACCCTTCTGGCTGTCATTTGGGATTAATGACTTTTTGTTTAATTCCATTCATTGCAAAACCAATGGAAAGAGGACACAAATAGCTAAACCGCTAA
Organism: Bufotes viridis; assembly: GCA_033119425.1. Classification (NCBI taxonomy): domain Eukaryota; kingdom Metazoa; phylum Chordata; class Amphibia; order Anura; family Bufonidae; genus Bufotes; species Bufotes viridis. Next base: position 97,676,298 of record CM065592.1, on the reverse strand, counting down.
TGTGCACTTAGACTAATGTCATTGGCTAACCAAAGAGTTCATCAAAGAAATTGAAAAAACATCAGAACTATAGAAGGCGAAGAAGAGGATGAAAACATTGGCTTGATCCATTATAAAGTTATTGATTACTAAAACTAAAACATGCCATACACAATAATGTTGGAAAATGTAAATGGCAGCCATTTACTGGAATCCACATTCTAGGTGATGTACAAAGATTGAGATATCTATCATATAACAATCCAATTCTTCTCAAACTACAAGTTAATTCAGAAAATCTGCTTCAGGCGAAATGTAATAATGTAAGTTCCTATGTATAATTTTTTTTTTTAGGAAGAGTAACACTTGTTATTGAGTGAGCGTACACTGACAGTATGAAATGTTATGACCATATTGTCTCTGACTGTAATATTTAAACACTGTGCACTATATTTAGCATGTTGAAACAAGTATCATAAAATTTGGATATCATCGTTGCTAAAATCAGAAGTAATATTTAAACAGCATTTATTCATTTTTGTTATAATTAAAGGGGTTCTCTGACATAACCAAACATTCTACAAATGCCCCCATGCTGTTTAAAAAAAAAAAAAAAGTTTAGATACTCACCGTCTTTATCTGGCACCGTCAGTCTGAACCATATTTCCGCTGTCTGTTTACAGACTACAGCGGTGACATTTACAGCATTTTAGGGCATTAATAGATTTTTCAATTATCTTCAACAACTCCTTTAAAAATTTCTATTCAAATAGTATTCTTGATAGCTACCTTCCATGATCCTTTGGTGCACAGTCCAGAACATTTTTATTTTATTATTTTCCTCAGCATCTTCATGCTTCCAGTGTAATGCTGCCATCGGAGTTTTCTGGATTACTAAATGGCCATTTGACACAAAGAAAAAAATTCTTGATGTCAGACACAATCCAGACCTCTGACTCTTACACATAGTCTAATCTAATAAAAACATACAACTTTGAGCTCAAAGACTTTTAACAAGAGGCTCTTTGTAGTGAATGTATTCCTTCCACTCTATTCTGACACCAGTACATCAAGGAAATTCTTTCAATGAAGATGTTATCAATTTATTAGATATGTTCAGTGCTTAACCCATGGGTACAGCATTGTGGGTGTCTGCTTTCCCAATAAAAACATAGAGTTTCTCTGTTTTAAGCAAAAAGAGCTCTATTATGATGAAAACAATAGTGTTTCCATAATAAATTATATTCATAGGAATCCTGGAGCTGAATGAGACTGAGGAAGGGCATCTTTTCTGGCTCATACTTTTCATTTAATAGGGGTCAGCCTTACAGATTTTGCCAGATCTCTTAAAAATGACATGAGCTTACTGTACAACATGATAGATAAACACAAAGGGAAAATCCTGTTTTAAAAACTGTGGAACTAATTTACTTAAACCAAAATAGACTTGAATAAGCTGCGCTCAATTTATTGTGTGCTACTTAATACATTTTAGGCATCTTTACTAATCACGGCAACTTTCTCAACACCTTTAACCCCTTAAGGACCTCGCCGTATATGTATGGCGGAGGTCAGGTCCCTAAACATGGCGCCCGCTCGCATGTGCAGCGGGCACCATAGCTGCCGGGTTTCTGCTATTTTAAATATGGCTGATTGCATACATTTTACCCTTCAAATGCTGTGGTCAAATGTGATCAAACGGCCGCTTACGCTCTGGTAACAGCATTCTCAGACTGAGATTGGTGAACCTGTTACATTGCTGAAATAGCCCAAAACCTGCTTGAGGCTTCGGTGCCTATTTCAGGAATATACCAATACAGGCCACTAGGTGGCATCATTGTATTGGTGTAGTGCAGGCATGCTCAACCTGCGGCCCTCCAGCTGTTGTAAAACTACAACTCCCACAATGCTCTTCTGCAAGATGATAGCTGTAGGCTGTCAGGGAATGATGGGAGTTGTAGTTTTGCAACAGCTGGAGGGCCGCAGGTTGAGCATGCCTGATAGTGCAAATGAAGTGTTCAATGATGTCTATATAGACATCAATGAACACAATGTTCAATCTAATGATTGCCAGTTATTGTTACCCAAGGTGACTTAAAATAAAAATACTTAACCAATAAAAAAATAAACATCATGGGCATCAAAATGCGAAAATGCCCATACAATGAACAATATTAATGGCATACGGCAAATCGTGTAATAACAGGGAAAAAAAATAAAAGCAGACAATTTGCCATTTTTTGTCACTTCAACTACCCAATAATTTTTTAATAAAAAGTGATCAAAAATTCGCACACATTCCAAATTGGTATCACTGAAAACAACAGATCGTCCCACAAAAAAGTTAGCCCTCACACAGCCCCGTAAATATAACTACAAAAAAGTTATAGGGGTCAGAATATGGTTAATTCAGCATTAAAACGCAAGAAAAATTATACAAGTGTGGTATTGTTGTAACCGTACTGACCTGGAGAATGAAGGTAACAGGTCAATTTTACCATATGGTGTACAGTGTAAAAAATGGATAAAATCCTTTATCAGAATTGCGTTTTTTCACAATTCTACCCCATTTGGAATTGTTTTTCCACTTTCTACTACATGGTATGAAACTGTAATTGGTGTCATTAAAAAGTACAACATGTCCGCAAAAAATAAGCTCTCATAAGTCTATGTAAATAGAAAAATAAAAAAGTTAGGACTATGGGAAGGCGGGGAGTGAAAAACAAAAGCGCATAAATGGAAAATCTCCAGATCCTGAGGGGCTTAAAAAATGGTGAAGGAAGTGAAAAGACTTGAATTGTGCAAATATGGAGTATGTTAAAGTTATTTAAAAATTCTCCTCTATACCTTTCAAAAAAGCTGAAGGAATCTCATTGCACAGTCTACATGAGGCCAGCTGTTAAAGAATAGAACATTCTTTCCAAATATATTTGGGGCAATAGATATTTTTAAATCACTTCTTTTCCTTAGGATGCATTCACACGATTGAATGTATTTTACATTTAGTAAACTGTAGATCCAGAAAACATGCGGTCCCTGTGGCGTCAGTATTTTATTGTGTACAAATTGATTACAATGGGTCTTCGACATGTTCTATCGTTCGACATCCACATGTCCTATTCTTGCCCGCAAATGCAGACCACAGACCTCTTGAAGTCAAAGGTTCTGCAAAAAATGTCACATAGATGGTATTAGTATTTTGTGCATCCGCTGTTTGCACACTGCAAAATACATATGGTCATGTGAATGAACCCTTATAAACAAGTATAGTACAGCTGTCAGAGCTGTGTCTTGTGAGAAACTGAGCATCCGTGTGCCATTACATGGGCCAGGCAGGTAAATACTAAAGGTTCCTTTTAAATCACAGGAAAGATCTTGCAAACTATGAGGAATCTAAAATACTGAAAGAATATTAGAGAATGTTATAATGTTTCACTGTATTTTCTGAAACCAGAATATTCCGTTTAAGTGCAGTCAGAGTTCTCTTCAGCTTGGATTCTCCAACAGAGCCCTTCTTCAGTCCTATTTCAGATTTACATAGTGTGGTATCACTCATGATGAGAGCTACAGTTGAATGTCATCTACTATGCTAAACTTGACGAGGTCCATGAGTAAAGGTTGAGGAATTTTTGGTCCAGTTATTTATCTCCCCGACAGTGATACTGCTGTTCTATCCTTGTATTGGCAGAAATGCATGCTTATAAAAGAGGTCAAACAATCATAACTGATGGGGCAACACAGTGGCTCAGTGGTTAGCACTGGTGCCTTGCAGTGCTGGAGTCCTAGGCCTGAATCCGACTATGGACAACATCTGCATGGAGTTCCTCCCACACTCCAAAGACATACTGATAGGGAACTCAGATTGTGAGCCCCATTGGGGACAGTGCGATGCTAATGTCTGTAAAGCGCTGCGGAATATGTCAGCGCTATATAAGTGCATAAAATAAATAAATGTACGGTATAGAGGGATAATTAGGAAAATACAGAGATATAACTTAATCTTTATTTATTTTTGCTTAAAATCTAGTATCACCTAGCACACGTCAAAAAAGAAATCCCAAAATGGTTAAACTTAATTTTTATTGCAAAGGGGAGATTGTCCTCCTACCTTCAGAATTCCCCAGTTACTAACAAGGGCAATTATTTTCACCTGTCCCATGGAAAGCTATTTTTAAATGGTAGTACAGTCCCTACAATGCCATCTATTTTGATCCAATGTGCATAGATAGGATGATCACCCCTAAAAAGGCAATCCTATGTTAGAACCTTTCCCTAAAATGGCCCATTACAGCCCTGGCCTCCAGAGGTGTTTCCTAAAAGTATCGCCTCGGATTCATCAGGGAAGTCACATTATTATTATTATTATTATTTATTTTTAGAGCGCCATTCATTCCATAGCGCTGTACATATCATAAGCGGTGCACATACATAATACAGGCAATTGCCTTAAGCATGAACGAGACAAGTTACAGACTGGTACAGGAGGATAGAGGGCCCTGCCCGTGAGGGCTTACAATCTACATGGTATGGGGGATGGAGACAGTAGGCGAGGGGGAAGCTGGTCATGGCGGTATAGAAGCAGCAGTGTCACTGGTCGTAGGCTTGTCTGAAGAGGTGGGTTTTCAGGTTGCTTTTGAAGGATTCCACTGTAGGTGAGAGTCTGATATGTTGGGGTAGCGAGTTCCAGAGTATAGGGGATGCACAGGAGAAATCCTGGAGAGGAGAGAATACAGCCTATACCACACATTATTTTTATGGGCAAGAAATTCACTTATTCAGATGTATAGGTTACTTCAATTATAGAGCTGGCATCTAAATTACTGCGCCAATTTTTGTCTATCTAATGTTTCTGCCTTTGCATCCCACAGCAGTTAGTGTGTCTGTAGATGCTACAATCCACTATTGAAATGATGCTTATAATAGACAAAAATTAGCCTTGTGGACTTGGTGTTTGATATCATCAATCATCATCATCATCCTCCTGCCATGTAATATTTGTATAGAGTTCTGGGCGTAGATGGTGAATGTCATAGATATCAGCCAATCCTAATTTACAGACTATCTACATATGTCAATGGAGAACAGTGTCTTTTAATCACGTCAATAGGTTCCTGTATACATTAGCAGCATGCATTCATTACATCTAAAGTTAAAAGACAACCTGTTATGAATGTCCGTATAAAGAGGAGATTGGAATAGCGGTCAACCTTGGTACATGTAAGGGTGGTACAACCAGAGTAGTATATGAGCACGGGAACCAGGCAGGCGACAGATTTTACACAACTTTACTTCAGTAATATAATATATGTCTGGATTGTGCAGTGACATAAGATCAGTCAGTACAGATCTCCACAGACCACTGACACCGGTCTCCCCTCAGTCTCCAACTGCCACCTCTTAATGATAACAGTCCCAGCCGCTCTCAGTCACTCTCCTGTAGCTGTGTTGCCTCTAACCCTCGGTCTTCTCATCTCTCTTTAGATTCTCTCTCTTTGATGACTCTCCTCTCAGGGGTCTCTACAATCTTTTCAGACTCTCCTCTTATAACTCTCCATAACAGTTGCTCATCACAGCCTACATCCTGTCAGCACCCAGCCTCACCCCCTCCTTTCTAGCCCTTTCTACAATGTCTGACTCAGGCTGTCTGAGCATGCTTAGTGTGCTCAGTCACATATAATAAGATATTCATGCTAAATAGAGAGATGCAAAACTGAAAACCAACCTAAGTTACATATCAAAAAGTAAACAGTGGAACACAGGATATACAAATAAAAGGACAGGCTGCAGTCTATAATACAGACACGTCTAACCCTCTTACATACAAATTAGGCTTCGTTTACATCACTGTTCAGCCTTTCCGTTCTCCTGCTCTGTTAGGAAAAAATACGGATACGGCACATAACTGAGCCGAACGGAGCCTAAGAACCCCAAAGAATACAGGGTGGGCCATTTATATGGATACACCTTAATAAAATGGGAATGGTTGGTGATATTAACTTCCTGTTTGTGGCACATTAGTATATGTGAGGGGGGAAAACTTTTCAAGATGGGCGGTGACCATGGCGGCCATTTTGAAGTTGGTCATTTTGAATCCAACTTTTGTTTTTTCAATAGGAAGAGGGTCATGTGACAATGGTGTGCTTGGTTTTAACATAACTTTATTCTTTCATGAGTTATTTACAAGTTTCTAACCACTTATAAAATGTGTTCAATGTGCTGCCCATTGTGTTGGATTGTCAATGCAACCCTCTTCTCCCACTCTTCACACACTGATAGCAACACCGCAGGAGAAATGCTAGCACAGGCTTCCAGTATCCGTAGTTTCAGGTTCTGCACATCTCGTATCTTCACAGCATAGACAATTGCCTTCAGATGACCCCAAAGATAAAAGTCTAAGGGGGTCAGATCGGGAGACCTTGGGGGCCATTCAACTGGCCCATGACAACCAATCCACTTTCCAGGAAACTGTTCATCTAGGAATGCTCGGACCTGACACCCATAATGTGGTGGTGCACCATCTTGCTGGAAAAACTCAGGGAAGGTGCCAGCTTCAGTGCATAAAGAGAGAAACACATCATTATGTAGCAATTTCGCATATCCAGTGGCCTTGAGGTTTCCATTGATGAAGAATGGCCCCACTATCTTTGTACCCCATATACCACACCATACCATCAATTTTTTTGTTCCAACAATCTTGGAGGGATCTATCCAATGTGGGTTAGTGCCAGACCAATAGTGGGGGTTTTGTTTCTTAACTTTACCCTTCACATAAAAGTTTGCCTCATCACTGAACAAAATATTCTGCGTAAACTGAGGGTCCTGTTCCAATTTTTGTTTTGCCCATTCTGCAAATTCTGCGCCATCTGGGTCATCCTCGTTGAGATGCTGCAGTAGCTGGAGTTTGTAAGGGTGCCATTTGTGAGTAGCTAATATCCGCCGAAGGGATGTTCGACTAATGCCACTCTCCAGTGACATGCGGCGAGTGCTATGCTGTGGGCTCTTGCTGAATGAAGCTAGGTCAGCCACTGATGTTTCTTCATTAGTGACAGATTTCATGCGTCCACATTTTGGCAAATCCAACACTGAAACTTAGCAAGCAGTTTGCTAACTGTAGCATGAGAGATGGGTGGTCTCGTAGGGTGTCTTTCATTGAAATCTGCTGCAATGACCTGGTTACTGCGTTCACCAGACATCAACACAATTTCTATCCGCTCCTCACGTGTTAACCTCGGTGACATGTCAATAGCTGTAAACAAAGAGAAACTTGTAAATAACTAATGAAAGAATAAAGTTACGGTAAAACCAAGCCCACCATCATTTTTCTTGTGAAATTCCCAAAAAGTTTAATGTGTCACATGACCCTCTTCCTATTGAAAAAGCAAAAGTTGGATTCAAAATGGCCGACTTCAAAATTGCCACCATGGTCACCACCCATCTTGAAAAGTTTCTTCCCTCACATACACTAATGTGCCACAAACAGGAAGTTAATATCACCAATCATTCCCATTTTATTAAGGTGTTTCCATATAAATGGCCCACCCTGTATAATGGGGTCCGTTAGGTGTCCGCTCAGAAGAAGATTTTTGAAGTGGAGACAAAAGTCCCGCATGCACTACTTTTTTCCACGCTCCAAAATCACGTACGCCATTATAGTTTATGGGGTCCTTAGGCTCTGTTCAGCTCAGTTATGTGCCGAATCCATCCTTTCCGTTCTCCTGCTCCTAAATGGTAAGACATAATGGTCCATGCCCTATATATCAGATTGAACGTATAAAACAAACCATGGTGCTGATTTAAGTAGGGTATGCAATACCAAAGGAAAACCTCAGAGCTTGTCATTTGAATATTCCATTTACATACTAAATGATTCAAATAGAGTATGCTGTCCATTCAAAAAACTCTTGTGGGCAAACATGTCTGCATACAGACAAAAATATATAGTTAGTGTATGAAGTAATGGAAACATATTGTTAGAACATGTGTATGTCCATTCAAATGTTCAAAGCGAAAGATGTAAAAAGCTCATAGCCCTACTAAAAGAGGCAAATAGGCAAATGTCATAAAATGCATATAGCCACATACATGTCTTTTAAATAAAAAAAGGGAGTTTGGTGTAAAAAGATGCAAAATTTGAACATACTGTATCTGTGCATAAAGTGACATTGTATGAACTTGCCTGCCTGCCCACAGACTCCATGATTGGAAGGTGATTTACAGTCATGGCCATAAATGTTGGCACCCCTAAATTTTTTCAAGAAAATGAAGTATTTCTCGAAGAAAAGTAATGCAGTAACACATGTTTTGCTATACACATGTTTATTGTCTTTGTGTGTATTGGAACAAAACCAAAAAAGGGAGGAGAAAAAGCAAATTGGACATAATGTCACACCAAACTCCAAAAATGAGCTGGACAAATGTATTGGCACCCTTAACTTAATATTTGGTTGCACACCCTTTGGAAAAAATAACTGAAATCAGTCACTTCCTATAACCATTAATAAGCTTCTTACACCTCTCACATGGAATTTTGGACCACTCTTCCTTTGCAAACTGCACCAGGTCTCTCTTAATGGAAGGGTGCGTTTTCCCAACAGCAATTTTAAGATCTCTCCACAGGTGTTAAATGGGATTTATATCTGGACTCATTGCTGGCCACTTCAGAACGCTCCAGCGCTTTGTTGCCATCCATTTCTGGGTGCTTATTGACGTATGTTTGGGGTCATTGTCCTGCTGGAAGACCCAAAATCTCAAATGCAAACCCAGCTTTCTGACACTGGGCTCTACAGTGTGACCCGAAATCCATTGGTAATCCTCAGATTTCATGATGCCCTGCACACATTCAAGGCACCCAGTGCCAGAGGCAGCAAAGCAACCCCAAAACATAATTGAACCTCCAACATATTTCACTCTAGGTACTGTGTTCTTTTCTTTGTAGGCCTCATTTCATTTTCGGTAAACAGTAGAATGATGTGCTTTACCAAAAAGCTCTATCTTGGTCTCATCTGTCCACAAGATGTTTTCCCAGAAGGATTATGGCTTACTCAAGTATATTTTGGCAAAATGTAGTCTTGCTTTTTTATGTCTCGGTGTCAGCAGTGGGGTCTTCCTGGGTCTCCTGCCATAGCGTTTCATTTCATTTAAATGTCGACAGATAGTTTGCACTGACACTGATGCTCCCTGAGCCAGAAGGACAGCTTGAATATCTTTGGAACTTGTTTGGGTCTGCTTATACACCATCCGGACTATCCAGCGTTGACACCTTTCATCAATTTTTCTCTTCCGTTCATGCCCAAGGAGATTAGCTACAGTGCCATGGGTTGTAAACCTCTTGATAATGTTGCACACTGTGGACAAGGGCAAGTCTAGATCTCTGGAGATGGACTTGTAACCTTGAGATTGTTGATATTTTTCCACAATTTTGGTTCTTAAGTCCTCAGACAGTTCTCTTCTCCTCTTCTGTTGTCCATGCTTAGTGTGGCACACACACTATGTGAGACTAAGACTAAGTGAACTTCTCTCCTTTTTATCTGCTTTCAGGTGTGATTTTTATATTGCCCACACCTGTTACTTGCCCCAGGTGAGTTTAAAGGAGCACCACATGCTTGAAACAATCTTATTTATCTACAATTTTGAAAGAGTGCCAATAATTTTGTCCAGCCCATTTTTAGAGTTTCGTGTGATAATATGTCCAATTAGCTTTTTTTCCTCCCGTTTTTGGTTTTGTTCCAATACACATAAAGGGAATAAACAGGTGTATAGCAAAACATATGTTACTGCTATACTTTTCTGTAAGAAATACTTCATTTTCTTGAAAAGTTTCAGGGGTGCCAACATTTACGGCCATGACTGTATAGAGCATTAATCTTTCTTTTCTCCTCTGTTAAAAACCTTTACCTCTTTGTCGTGTTCTTCAAATGATTCCTGAACATTTTTTTGATTTGGCAGTGCTCTGATGAAAGATGGTTAGGTTATACCATTGGGGTGTACCTGGTCTGAAGTGATGTTTGGGTAGGTTGTTCATGTCAAATTAACATCCACTGGAATGCCAGGACCTGAGGTTTCCTATAGTGATGAGCGGCAGGTGCCATATTCGATTTCGACGAAATTCGCGAATATTCGAAAGAATATTCGTTTTATATTAGTCGAAATCGAATATTCGTCATTATTCTAGTTATCGCAATTAATATGCGATTTAAATAATCGCGTATTGCGATTTTAACTTAAGGCTACTTTCCTATTGGTTTCATATCTAGAATTATAGCGAAGATGATGGATATGACGAATGTATTCGTCATATTCCTCAAAACGAAGATAACGAAGTATTCTACATCTTCGTTTTAGCAACCTATTCGTCAACTTCGCTAATTCTAGCAATCAAATAGGAAGGTTGACTATAAAGACAACTGTGTTTAATTCGCTATGCGATTATATATTTTTTTTTCTAAATAGAATAATTATAATAATTATATCAAGTAATATAATTATTCTATTAAAAAAAAATAAAAAAAAATCACATAGCGAATTTAACACAGCTGTCTCTATAGTCAACCTTGCTATTTGATTGCTAGAATTAGCGAAGTTGACGAATAGGTTGCTGAAACGAAGATGTAGAATACTTCGTTATCTTCGTTTTGAGGAATATGACGAATACATTCGTCAATCGTCATATTCGCTATTCGCTAATTCTACCAAGCCAACCATAAACTTCCTTGCTCATGGAGCGTCCCCATCACCATTGGAACGTCTCCATATACTAAAATGTACTGTCGGATTTGAGGAATTATGTTGAAATCGCAATGCGATTAATTCAAGTTATATTAATCGCATTGCGATTTCAACTTAGAGCTGGGTTTATAATGGGTCAGCTTGCTAGAATGAACGAAGTTAACGAATGTGGAATATAGCAGCAGTGCTAAGTTGAATTTGCAATGCAATTAATTTAACTTGAAGTAATCGCATTGCGATTTCAACACTGCTAGTGCTATATTCCATATTAGTTAATTCTAGCCTATGTAAGATAGCAGTGCTAAGTTGTAATCGCAATGCGATTAATATAACTTGAATTAATCGCATTGCGATTTTAACGTAATTCCTCAAATCCGACAGTACATTTTAGTATATGGAGACGTTCCATGAGCTCCATGAGCACGGAAGTCAGCAGAAGCGGCAACGGGCACTGACTAGAGCAGCCAGGAAGCCAGGAAGCTCAGGACAGGTAAGAACTACTTTTGGGAAGTGGGAAAGAAAAAAATATAACTAAAAAAAAATAAATGAATATTCGAAATAGCGAATTTATAGCGCTATATTCAAAATATTCGCGAATTAGCGAAGTGCCGATATTCGCTAAAAAAATTCGATATTCGAATATTCGCGATCAACACTAGTTTCCTAGCAGAATATTGCCTAAAGCATTACACTGTGTTTGATAGCTTGCCTTCTTCTCATGCAACTGGGTGACATCTCATCCCTAGGAAATATTCATGCATATCGACATGATGTAAAAGGAAATGTAATTCATCACACTTGGCCACCTTCTATCATTGCAACACAGAAAAGCTCTGAGGTTCACTTGCCTACTGTAGTCACTTTTGTCAATGGATAGGGTCAGCATGGGCACTATGACTGGTCTGCAGCTACACTGTCCCAGACACAGCAAGCTTCAGCTAGCAGTAATTTGGAGATGCTGAAGCTCTGAATCTCTTGATCTCCGGCCCTCTCCCCTTGGACTAGTCTGCTGTTTGTAATGTTGTCTGCCATCTGCTGGTGAAACAAGTCACGTAATGTTTTCGTTTCACTAATAGAACTGCCTAAACAGAAAGCGGCGGAAGGCCAAAAGGATGTACTGTACCAGGAATGTCGTACAAGGTGAAGGTTTTGACCGCATAAACCTCTTTGTGTATGTCCCTTCTCATCTGTGATTATGGTACCCTTTCTGCATAGTGATCACAAGAAATGTTAGCAGTCTCTACAGCCTCTGTAAAGGGGTACTGCGTAAAGGGGTACTGCAGTACAAAAGGCACGTTGGATGGCCATGAAATGGGTAAAACAAACAAATTAGCTTATACTCAAATCATTGATCCCCGGTGCTGCATTCTGACGGTGCCCTGTCCCCTACAGGAAAAGTCTGGGAATGCTCCTGAGCCAATCCCTGGCCACAAGCCCACACAGCCCACTGCTTTCTGACAATTTTACAAATTCTTGATGTTATGGATGTTACAAATTTGACTTTGGGCTATTATTAAGGGCGTGTTTCTGGCAGTCCCCTGGTATTCACCCCTTAACCTCCCTGGTGGTCTAATTCTTTTAAGATTTTTGTACCGGAAGCGGCACATTCTTGCGGAGCTGCGACCGGAAGTTCGGTGCGCTCTCCGGAAATGCACATGCGGACAACACACTGTGTTTTGTCCGCATACATTCCTGCCCCATTGTAATTAACTCATGCTAATCCTGAGTGTGGTTCGGGGTTACCGCTTCTTGCAGTGTAAGTTAACCTCAAGCCACACTCGGGATTGCAGCTAGGGAGGTTAGGCTCTATACAGGGATCTGGATTTTACTGCAGAGCAACCACCAGGCTGTTACATCCTGGAGTAGTCTCTGTGTGATTGTCAGTTGACCCATGGGGTTTGGTGACACCAATGCTGAACACTGAGTGGTCTGGCAAAATCATACTCAAGGACAGGCCGAAGTAAGGGCTGGTGGTATAACGTGTTATACAGTAGATGGTCCAAGGTCAGGGCAGGCATTGAAGGGTAAATAGTAAGATCAGGCACATGTCAGGTCAGGCAGCAGAGGGTCAGAAAAGTAAATGGACAGAGGTTGGTACATGGTGAGAGAAATGAATACAGCACACCTTTGCAGGGAACTAGTAAGCTAGATAACCTATTGCTAACTCAACCTTCCCTAGGGAAAGGTGCCTAAAGTACTCAAGAATGGACAGCCATAGGCTGGTGTGAATTAGGGTGTTAGCATGCTTGCCCTGTAAGTGCCGCCGGTGGCAGAGGGAAGAGGGTAAGTGCCTACCCTACAGGCAGAGGGAAGAGGTTTTGCCTTCAGGAAGCAGGCCTGCCAGGGGGAAGAGGCAGGTGACTCTGATACCTGTAGAGAAGGAAGTAGAGGAACACCAGTGGGTCTGGGTCCCAGATGTAACACTTGGAAAACAACTTTTAAATATAGCAATAAAAAGTGTCATATTGCATGGAATTTTTTTTTGTGCAATTTGATTTTCTAGCAATCTTCTATCCGTGTCTTCAAGAAGTCCTATTTAAAAAAACTGTAGTCCATGATCCGTTGTATCCGCATACAACATGAGCTGTTAGACTTCTCACAATGGATACTGAAACCCCTATTAATAAAACAAGTTTCTGCCCAAAGCTTGTACTGATATTTTGCATTGACTATTTGTACTTTTGTTTTATAACCACACTGACTTCATGGGGACTTTTATAGTTTCCACTCATTCGTTTAGAGCAACTAATTAAGCCGTGCATATATTGAGGTCCAACATTTGGTGACCTTCTCTTCCCGGTGAATGGATCACCTACTGTCTACCCAGAGGGACATTTTACTAAAGAAAGTTAATAAGTGGCAGGACTATGCATTTTGCTGGTGCTGCTTTTGCCAGATTTCTGGCCCAAGGGCTAGCATTCATTATTTTCCCTGTAAAAATCCTCTAAAGGGAGTATGAAACTGGAGCACAGCTCTTTCACACATTGTGGCTTTGTTAGGGACAGCTCTGTGTTGTAGAGCACTCTGTCAGTATAAAGCACAATGGATCTTTCACAAACTCTCTACTAGTCATCAAGGAAACATAAACTTCAGTTAAAAGTTCTGATTTGCTAAAATCTCGACAAGTGAAAATAGAAGAAGTCATCTGTAGGAGAATCCTCTGTCACGTTTTAAAGGGGTTTTTAGAGATTCTGATATTCATGACCTATCCTGAGGATGTTGGACCCCTGCAGATCAGTTGTTCAAAGAGGCCTTGGTGCTTCGGTAAGCACTGTGGCCTCTTCCTAGACCAATAAAGTCATGTTTATTGGTCACGTGGACTAACAGGACTCTAGAGATAATGAGGCTTGGTGAATTTTAAAGTATAACTGTATTATTAAAAAATTGTTGATATGTCATAGTGACAATCTGTGGTGAATTTGGTGCTGAGACCCCCAACGATCAATAAAATGAGGATAAAGAAGTGCTCTCACAGAGCGCCATCTCTCCTTGCTGCTGAAGACAGACTGAAGACTGGCTCGTAGACGTTCTATTTAGCCCATCTTCAGCAGTGTGGAATGACAATGCACTATGTGAGTGAATCAATCTTGTTTTGTGATCTGTGGGAGTCTCAGCACTCAAACCACCACCAATGAAAACCTTTGATATGTTGCTATGGCATATCAAAAGTCATATGAAAGTATAGGTACACTTTAAGATCTATAACTTCCTTATGTTTTAATGGTAGGCCTGACATCTAATTCAAAATATTTACCACTGAAAGAGGGGCTTAGTTGTGTGCACCTGTTTAATAAAATCTATGTACAGTCGTGGCCAAAAGTTTTGAGAATTACATAAATATTGGAAATTGGAAAAGTTGCTGCTTAAGTTTTTATAATAGCAATTTGCATATACTCCAGAATGTTATGATGAGTGATCAGATGAATTGCATAGTCCTTCTTTGCCATGAAAATTAACTTAATCCCAAAGAAAACTTTCCACTGCATTTCATTGCTGTCATTAAAGGACCTGCCGAGATCATTTCAGTAATCGTCTTGTTAACTCAGGTGAGAATATTGACGAGCACAAGGCTGGAGATCATTATGTCAGGCTGATTGGGTTAAAATGGCAGACTTGACATGTTAAAAGGAGGGTGATGCTTGAAATCATTGTTCTTCCATTGTTAACCATGGTGACCTGCAAAGAAATGCGTGCAGCCATCATTGTGTTGCATAAAAATGGCTTTGCAGGCAAGGATATTGTGGCTACTAAGATTGCACCTCAATAAACAATTTATAGAATCATCAAGAACTTCAAGGAAAGAGGTTAAATTCTTGTTAAGAAGGCTTCATGGCGTCTAATAAAGTCCAGCAAGCGCCATGATCGTCTCCTGCGGGATCGGAGTGCCACCGGTGCAGAGCTTGCTCAGGAATGGCAGCAGGCAGGTGTGAGCGCATCTGCACTTACAGTGAGGCGAAGACTTTTGGAAGATGGCCTGGTGTCAAGAAGGGCAGCAAAGAAGCCACTTCTCTCCAAAAAAAATATCAGGGACAGATTGATCTTCTGCAGAAAGTATGGTGAATGGACTGCTGAGGACTGGGGCAAAGTCATATTCTCCGATGAAGCCTCTTTCTGATTGTTTGGGGCATCTTGAAAAAGGCTTGTCGGGAGAAGAAAAGGTGAGCGCTACCATCAGTCCTGTGTCATGCCAACACTAAAGCATCCTGAGACCATTCATGTGTGGGGTTGTTTCTCATCCAAGGGAGTGGGCTCACTCACAATTTTGCCCAAAAACCCAGCCATGAATAAAGAATGGTACCAAAACACCCTCCAACAGCAACTTCTTCCAACAATTCAACAACAGGTGGTGAAGAACAATGCATTTTCCAGCACGATGGAGCACTGTGCCATAAGGCAAAAATGATAACTAAGTGGCTCGGGGACCAAAACGTTTACATTTTGGGTCCATGGCCTGGAAACTCCCCAGATCTTAATCCCAATGAGAACTTGTGGTCAATCCTCAAGAGGCGGGTGGACAAACAAAACCCCACTAATTCTGGCAAACTCCAAGAAGTGATTATGAAAGAATGGGTTGCTGTCAGTCAGGAATTGGCCCAGAAGTTGATTGAGAGCATGCCCAATTGCAGAGGTCCTGAAAAAGAAGGGCCAACACTGCAAATACTGACTCTTTGCATAAATGTCATGTATTCGTCGATAAAAGCCTTTGAAACGTATGAAGTGCATGTAATTATATTTCACTACATCACAGAAACAACTGAAACAAAGATCTAAAAGCAGTTTAGCAGCAAACTTTGTGAAAACTTATATTTATGTCATTCTCAAAACTTTTGGCCACGACTGTACAAAGAAATTAACATTTGGCTGACATAAAGAAGATCTGTCACAAAAAAAATGCAGTGCAATCTGTAGGCAGCATGTTATAAAGCAGGAGGAGCTGAGCAAACTGACATTTAATTTTGTGGGGAAATAAACTTTATATCTGCTTTTTCTTATTTTATTCCCCCGTGTACAACTATCAGTGACTGACAGCTATATACAGTATCTATACACACACATACACAGAATGCTATCAGTCACTGATAACACCTCTCTTTGTACAACTATCAGTGACTGACAACTATGTCTGTATTCACACTTACACAGAGAATGCTATCAGTCACTGATAACACCTCCCTGTGTCTAACTATCAGTGACTGGCAGCTCTGTATACACACTTACACAGAGAATGCTATATCAATCACTGATAACACTTTCCCGTGTACAGCTATCAGTGACTGACAGCTATCTCTGTATACACAATTACACAGAGAATGCTATCAATCACTGATAACACTTCCCCATGTATAGCTATCTATGTATACACACTTACACAGAGAATACTATCAATCACTGATAACACCTCCTTTGTCCAACTATCAGTGACTGACAGCTCTCTCTGTATACACACCTGATAACACTCCCCCATGTACAAGTGAAGGCAAAATAGGCAGAGATATAAATATATTTATTATGAGTTTTACTGAATCCTTTTCCACAAAACTATACATCAGTCTGCTTGGCTCCTCCTGCTTAGTGCTCTGCAGACTGCACTGCATTTTGTGGTGACAGGTTCTCTTTAGTTATTTGCTTGAAAATTGAAAATTGAGAGTTTAGAAATACATATAGCAGACATTTGATGCTAAGATATAAAAATAACATGAAGCAGAAAGCCTTTTGTATTGGTGGTACCCATATAAACACCATGTGATGGTTGATATTTCATTTTCTCTGGAGAGTTCCTTTAAGGAGTTAAATAGATAACATACGACTACATGATACAAACAAGCAAATAAAGCCAAGTATAATTAAAGACATTACACTGCCACAAGGGCTTACAATCTATCTAGCGTTAACTGTGTAGACATCCAACTTTTGGTTGGAACACCAATGAAAAAGGGGTTGTCTATAGGTTCTTATAATTATTTAATGAACATGAAAAAAAAACATCCAGAAATAGAACTCACTTAACAAATACACATAAATCCGTGAATATTTGGATTCAGTGTGGTCTGAAGTGTTTCTAAAAGCTGTTAACATTGTGGTAGCTGCAGGCATTTTATTTCTTACACATTTATATTATGTCTAGCCAAAGCTGTTGTTGTACCCAATGAATTGCCTGACCACAACATTTTTACCTAGTATATTTTTTTCTACACTCATGGCATAGAAACCTTTTTATAAAATTAAAGTCTCCTGGCTAGAATTCCCAGACTTTAAATTCTTTCTAATTAACTCATTTCATTTTATGGCACATTCTTTGTTTTCTAAAATTTAAAAGTGCAGATCGTATCTGGAAATTTATGAATGAATTACAGAAGTGTGAGACTATATTGTTTACATGTCTTTGAACTGATATTAATGTCTTATGGATAATATTAAAGAGAATCTGTCACCAGAGACCGTCCTATCCTACTGTTTGCATAGACACATATCTGTGGTTCACCTGATTAAAGTGCTGTTTATGTTTTTTTTTTTTGATTCGAGGTTCCATTCCCAAGTTATGATACTTTTTCCTTAATATGCAAATCAGGCCTTTGGTGCAATGTTAACATCACCATTGCTCTTTCTGCACACAAGTTCCACTTAGGTGCACTTTGTAGTTTTTTCAGTATGGCATGTATCATATTTATCAAAATGATACGTAGTATAGGGCACAGCTAATGAGCTGTGACAGATTTTTCTATCAAATGACAAGATTTTTCCTTGTCATAGCTTACCACTTTTCTGAACTTTTTTCATTGCATGCAACCACGAAGCCACAAAAAAAGAGCAATTTGCATATGTTTGAGGTAGCAAACATCCTGTGTGCAAAATGCATTGAACTCAGGCAGGATGTCTTTAAAACTAATTTGGCAACGTACTTTTTTTAAATGGAGGAATTCTTTATTGTTTTTGCTATTTTACTAATAGCATTTTTTATTAGTTAATTTAGATTTTGCTATGTGTATTAAGAATTTTTATGATCTGTATCTCCTTTATACAGATCACTTTAAACCCTTTGTGACCTCCGCCATACATTTACGGCAGAAGTCGGCACTTTAAAGATGGCGCCCTCTTGGGCATCATAGCCTCCTGGTTTCTGCTGTTTCAAACTGCAGAGACCAGCACATACATTTAACTCCTCAGTCTAGAAGCGGGAGCCTTGCGCTTCCGTACCAATGTTCTCCAGTTGAGATCGGGGAACCTGTTACACTATAGTAATAGCAGGCTTCAGCAGCTATTACTAAAATATACCAATACAGACCAGCAGGTGGCAGCAATGCATTGTTATATTGTAAATAAAGTGTTCAATGATGGCTATAGGAAAAAAAGTTAACATATTTTTTTTAATTAAAAAATAAAAGTTCAAATCACCCCCCTTTCCCCAAATCAAAATAAAAGTGCATAACCATAAAAAAATACGCATCATGGGCATTGCCGCAATGTCTGTACTATTAAAATATATCAATATTAATCCCATATGGCAAATGGCGTAATGGAGAAAAAAATATAAAAATTGCCAATTCGACTTTTTTTGTCACTTCAACTCCCCCCAATTTTTTTTATAAAAAGTGATCAAAAATAATGCATACCTCAAAAAATTAGCCCTCACACAGGTCCGTACATATAATTACAAAAAAGTTATAGGGGTCAGAATATGGGGATGAAAAAATAATAATATTAAAACACAATAATAAGTGTGGTATCATTGTAATCGTACCTAGAGAATTAAGGTAACGGGTCAATTTTACCGCATAATGAATGCCGTTAAAAATAAATAAATAAATAAAACTGTGGCAGAATTGCATTTTTTTCCACACTACATTGTATGCAACTGTAAATGGTGCAATTAGAAAGTGCAACTTGTCCCACAAAAAATAAGCCCTCACTAGTCTATGTGAACGGAAAAATAAAAAAGTTATGGCTGCTTCCCAAAACACAAAAATGAAAAATTACAAGGTCCTGTAAGAGTTAAAAAGTGATCTAAAGGCAACAGACCATTTCATTATTAAGCGATCTGTATCCTAAGGCATGCAGAGAAGCAGGGGCTTAGCTATAGGGGGTGCAGAGGTAGCAGTCACTACTGGGCCCTGGAGCCTGAGGGGGCCCAAGACCCTTGTGCCACATAAGAAGACACTGGTATTATAGAAAGTGCATGCAGGTCAAGTTGCACCTCTGGCTGGAGGGAAGGGATTAGGTCAAGAATTTGGCATGAGGTGCCTGCTCCTGGTCACAAAGAGAAGGGGGGCCCAAGCTGAACTCTTGCTCCTGGGCCCATAAGCCTTTTGCTATGCCCATGCAGAGAAGACATAGGTGTGATCTATACATGCTCTCTGTCTATCCAGGGAATCCCTGTGATGTCATCAATCAGGTCCACGAACAACATCCAAATGAAAAAGAAGCATCTTCTCCATTTGAGAGCACATTGCTCAGTAGGCAAGAAATAAGTCATTATTTCAGCCTCCTGTCTACCAGAGTAGCAGACTGATCCTGGTGATTGCACTGAGTACAGGAGGGAAGGCATGTAAATTTATGGGCTAATGGCACAGTGACAATGTGATTAGAACTAAAGAAGGAAGGCCGACACTCAATGGCGTGCCAAGGGGTGGGTGGGGAGCTGCCTCGAGTGACAACTGTCAAGGGATTGCCAGATGTAATGAGCGCTTCTATCAATACAGATGGAAGTGCTCATTGCTAGAGCGCAGAGGAGCTGGTGATCCTTTCACTTACTGACCACTCAGCTCCCTGCGCGCCTTCCCTCCTCCAGGCCTGCACACTGAATAGTGAAGCAGGGAGCCGTCCGCTCCCTACTTCATCATTCAGCCCTGCAGGTACAGATCGTGTTGCCAGACTGTGTAGGAGCAGCCTGCAGGCCTGGAAATTTGCCTGTGCAGTTCTCCCACACAGTGCTGCAACACAATCTGGACCTGCAAAAGAATGCTGGAGACAATCTGATCATCAGGAATGGGACAAGGTTATTTTATTTTATTAGCACTGAAGGGGGCCAATGTGAACATGACTACCATGAAGGGGACACAGAGAGGGCATTTCTACAGTTAAGGGGCATGAAAACTGTTACGGTGGCTCAAAGAAGGCATATATGCTGTGAGGGGACACAATGAGGGAAAAACTACTGTAAGGGGGCCTAATGTGGGCATAACTACTATGAAGGACACAGAGAGGACATAACTACTGTGAAGGGGCATATCTGGGCATAACTACTTTGAGGGGGCGCAACGAGGGCATAACTACTGTGAGGGTGCATAGTGTGAGCATAACTACCGTGAAGGGGGGGGCACAATGTAAGCATACCTACTGTGTGGGGGCACAATGAGGACATAACTAGTGTGAAGGGGCACAATGAGGGCATTACTACTATGAAGGGGGCACAATGAAGACATAACTACTGGGAGGAGGAAAAATGAAGGCATAACAATTGCGTAGGGTAATGAAATGTTTTAAAGGTGTGTGTGTGTGTGGGGGGGGGGGAAGATGGAAGAAAAAGATGGAAGTCCTTCATGAAGGCTATTTTGCCATTTTTTTCCTTGCAAAAACAACAAGCAGTTTTCATACTTTTAGAAGATTTGTGTTGTATTTTACAGGATTTTTCTTAACTTATAACATTTTAATCATGCACCTTTTTTAGATTTTAAGGTCCGATAGAGAACAAAAATAATGGTACACCTAGAGAATGCTGCATTTAAAAAAAATTGCTAAAAATGCTCAGCTGCAAAGCAGGAGCAACCCCCCCCCCCCCCCGCCCCACACACACAAACAACACTTTGCATGTAGTGCATTCTACAATGCACTAAAGACTTTAAAGTAATATCTGCAAGTACTGTATAAATACGGCAAAAAAACAGCTAATCATTCCGAAAAAAGTTTATGTGGCAGATTATGGATGCAGCTATGGATACAACAGCAAGCATATCAGTCCACAGCTGTATTTAGCTAAAAATACAAAAAACTGCATGAAAAACTGCATGTATAAATGTATGTTATTCACCTGATGTTCAGGTCTACATCCCCGTCTGTTTCTGCTTTCTTTCTAATTTTTCATTAAATTGGAGAAAACATAGGGAGCATTTGGCTCTGGGGGATACTATCAGACAGTTTTAACACGTGTGGCATATGGACAAATTATTCACTGTCTACCTTTATGCAACTATTTGTCATCCAGGTTTTGTGCTCAGTATTAATACTCAGAGACAATTTTTATGACAGCCTTCTGTGTTATAACTTCAACACAATAAATTAAGGGTGGATTCCACAGAAGGAGAGAAAGCAGATGTCTGGCATAAAAGATGCAGCGTAGGCCACTGTCCTACATGTGGTAATTTGTGTTTCAGCAGCTAACAAGACAGAGCATTTACATGAAAGGCGGCCGGCTGCATACAGAACACATGCCATGGCAATTTAGGATTCAGTGCTGTCATTACTGAACAAACGGGAAATTACAGCCTCGTCCCAATGCAACGTTGCATACATTAATTCTCAGCAAGCAAAAGCACTTCATTCAGCAGAGGTAAAGGAGGGGAGTGGGCACCTCTAGAGGGACCTTAACAAGGCAAATAATTACAAAGGTCAGCAACCCCTTGAAGCCCAGACAATTTTGACTTTGAGTGCGTTTTCTCACAAACCACATTAATGAAAATGTTAGACTGGTAGGGACTTTAATGCTGAGATTCCCGCCAATTTTTAGTAGAGGAATCCTGAGTTACAGTTTTTTCTTATTAGCAGGACTGCATGTTCACTGGTGCTCAATATAGCTCTATTAAAGCAGCTCGGAGAGCTTGAGACACCTATACTTTCAATTGGTGGAGGTCCCTGTGGCAAAGTCCTCCACTGATCTTACATCTATCATTTATCCTGCATATAGGTGATGACTGTGATTTCTTGGTACTAGATAATTTTTTTTCCCCTTGACATTTTGGCCAATGTGTATACAGTAGATACTGTAGATAGATAGATAGATAGATAGATAGATAGATAGATATCCAAAAACAAATGATATGGCAGCACTCCAATATCTGTGAAGGGTGTTAGACCCATTTATTTCCCCAGTTGCAATAAACGCGTCTAACACCCTTCACAGATATTAAAGTGCTGCCTCATCATTTGTTTTTGGATATTGTCTAAGGATTTTTGCCTGAATTACAGGAGGAATTGCACTCATTTCACCACTGACTGTGCTGCTGCCAATCTTTGTTCGTTAGATAGATAGATAGATAGATAGATAGATAGATAGATAGATAGATAGATATAAATGCAAGAAAGACCAGTCGCACTCCAAAGTATTCCAAACGTGACAAGGTTTATTCACCCAGTGTCTGTGTAGCAACGTTTCAACCGCTTGTTGCGGTCTTTCTCAAGCTATGTAAACATGTGCACATGTGCAGTATATAAAGGCATATCAAATCAGTAAAATAATTCATCCAATGAAATACAAAATGTTAAAAATCTAATTTCAAGTGAGTGTACATCAAATATGACAATGATTAAACATGTATAGAAAACACCTGAGTGGCATAAAGTGCTAGTGCAAAATATAAAGTGCTATAAAGTGTATAAATTATACCCTATACAACTACACAGGTGCTTCTAGTTAAAAACATTACCAATTTAAAAACATACAAAACGGCAGTGAATCCTTCCCAGGTGGAATCGGAGCAATTCGGTCTCATTGGCATCCATACTTTTCCAAAGCGCATGCGCGAGAACATATTTTTCCAAAGCGCATGCGCGAGAACGACCCTCATCTCGCGATATTCACTGTGGCACTTTGTGTGAAAAGTACCAAAACCAAGATGGCCACTGCAGCTTCAACCGTCTAATGCACATGTCCGGATGTGACTAGGTTATGTTGTTATCACATGACTCAGTCACATGACTTAGGATCGCTGTATATTATGGATTATCTCGATTTAATCGTTAAGAAGATCGTAGCAAATTTATGAATTAATGAAAAAAGCGGTCCTCACAAACGGAGGTATCCGCTGTACATGTATATTCTATATCTGTATAGATAGATAGATAGATAGATAGATAGATAGATAGATAGATAGATAGATAACCATTGTATGTTGAAGCCATTGAAACCTGAGTCTATAGTTCTGCGGAAACATATAACACAAGTCCTTACATATAGCAGTCAGCAATAGATGCTGGAGGCTGTATATTACTTCCTATGATAAGGACAGAAGGTTATTGTATAGCACACAACACAAACAGTGTATTGTAAAGAGAATCTACTAGATAGCAAATACAAGTGTTTTGTCAGAGAAATAGCCGTACCGATTAGTTGTCACAGACGTACCGAGACATACGGGCATCCCCACGACAGTGAGTGGCAGGAGATCTTTGAGACTGGCAACACGTGGTTTGGTTTGACATGTTTACCTTGTGGAACAATAGGCGTCTGTGTTGTTTCTGGTACTGGCCACACCCTTAACCTCCAGGTGTTGCTACTGTGGTCATTTAACTTTCAGTATTTATAGTTGTCTCTCCCACAATTCTGTGTGGTTTATAGCTTCAGTTGGACCTGTGGATAGCTAGTGTTTGGATCTCGGCTGAGTTTCTGGAGCTGCCATAGCTTCTTGGAAGTTTAGTGTTACCTTTCCCTTTGTATTTTGGCTTTTCTGCGTGTTGCATTTCTTTGTTGTTTTGTATTAGGCCTTAGGAAGACTCCCGTTCCTCCTTCCTTTTGGAGGAAAAGGATGTCTCATTCCTGTCATTAGTATCAGGGTCCTTTAGGATTAGATAGAAATATAGCTATTCCTGTGTATAAACTCGCCTACCTCTGGGGTCTGTTCATACTGGTAGTTAGTCAGGGCTTTGACTAGGGTCTTCACTAGGAGGTGTCCATCTTCATTCCCTAGTTTTCAGCCCATATTTCCTTTTCCCTTTCCCTCCTATGTTCGGTGTGGGGGTTTCCCTCCCACAGTACAGTGTGACATTAGTTGGATCTGAGTTTGAGGCAATGTATGTTGAGTCTAGTTTTAACTTAAAATTGACTCAGGAAAGACCATTGTATATTGAAAATATTATATCCTGAGGCCATTGTATATTGATTGACCACTGTGTGTGTATATACAGTGTTTTTGTATAATATCTATGTATCTATCTATCTATCTATCTATCTAAATATATAAGTCCGAAAAACGAACAGCACATCCAGTAGTCAAAAAAAGGTGTTTTTTATTCACCCATGTGGTACGACGTTTCGGCCCAAACTTGAGCCTTTTTCAAGCATGGAATGAGTCGCTCCCCAAGCGGCGAGAGAGGATGTTGGGCCTTTATACAAGGCCCTATGTCATAGCATTCTCTCTCGCGGCTTGGGGAGCGACTCATTCCATAGTCACTCCCCAAGCGGCTAGAGAGGATGATGGCGCCAACATTTTTTATATAAATATCTGTTTATCAAATTAAAGGAGCAGCGACATACATTTGAAGCCACTCAATCAATTTGATTTTTTTTTTTTTTAAAACACTCAAGAGACAATTTTTTTAACTTCAAAACTTTTTTTTATAAAACGTTAGCATATTATAGAATAAATATATAACTTAAAAAATAAATTTTTTGAAAAGTATAAATTTTCAAAGTTGGTGAAAAGATTACTGCAGCAAGGTAGGTTGGGGGGTGGAAGGCAGGCCATGGCGGGGTCCATCTCTGCCCTGTGGTTGTGTCAGAGTGGACAAAGAATGCTCTGATGAGGCAAGGGAAACAGAGGGAGTATGTAAACAGGACGGGGGAACGGGAGATGGAGTTGCCTGAGCCAGAGAAGAAGGAGTGGTGAAAGTAGTAGGAGCATAGTAGTGAGGAGGAGATGGAGAAAAGTCGTGATGATAGGGCTCGGGGGTTTGGGAATGGGAAGGGGGGCGAGGAGGTTGGAAAGTGGGAAAGGTAGTTTGGGATGAGGAAAAGGTAGTTTGGGATGGGGAAAGGACTGGGATGGGGGATAGGTGTGGGGTGGGGGATAAGTGTGGGGTTGGGGGATAGAGATGTCCCGAACTATTCACCGGCGAATGGTTCCCGGCTAACATAGCTTGTTCGCATTCGCCACGGCGGGCAAACATATGCAATGTTCGCGTTCTCCCCTATACTTTATCATTGAGCAAACTTTGACCCTGTACATCTCAGTCAGCAGACACATTCCAGCCAATCAGCATACCCTCCCTCCCAGACCCTCCCACTTCCTGTCAAAAAGCAAGGACGTCATCCATCTTAGATTCATTCTGAAGCTGCAGTGTTAGTAGTTGTAATCGCAATGCGATTAATATAACCTGTATTAATTGCATTGCGATTACAACTTAGATCTGAGTTCCTAATGGTTGTATTGCTAGAATATAACGAAGATTGAGAATATAGCGTTATATTCTAGCAATACAACCATTAGGAACCCAGCTCTAAGTTGAATTCGCAACGCGATTAATGCAGGTTATATTAATCGCATTGCGAATTCAACTTACCACACTCTGCGTCAACTACGTAATTTTTCATGGGAGTTTTGCAATGGATCCTCCTCCGGCATTCCACAGCCCAGTTGTTAGTCCCCTTGAAACAACTTTTCCATCACTAATGTGGCCAGAAAGAGTCCCTGTGGGTTTTAAAATTTGCCTGTCTATTAAAGTCTATGGCGGTTCGCCCTGTTCTCCCGTTCGAGAACATTTGCATAAATTTGTGTTCGCGGTTCGCAAACGGAAAATTTTATGTTTGCGACATCTCTACTGAGGGATAGGGTGCTGGTGGGGGAACGGTGTGGGGTGGTGTTTCACTTGCCTCACCACAGCGTCCACCTTCTCTCTGACCTCAAACACCTGGTCAGGTGTGAAATCTTCCACTAGTGGATTAAGAGTTAACCAATACGCATTGGTTGTAATCTGCGCCACCATCTCCCGCAGATTACGCACCTCGGCCTCCAAGGCTGCAATCTCATTGGTTTGACCACACATGGTCTAGTAAACGAGCCTTGTGAGGTCCTCATAATACGCCTGGCGGCTCCTACTGGACCTCTGGCGACGAATCAAAGCCTCAAAAGGTGGGGCCATAGTAGCCATGGTAGAGTCACCAGAGGGAACCAGTAGGGGACGATTAAATAGTTCCTGACCAGCTGTTTGAGCAGGAACAGAGGGACGAGGGACCCGCGGTGGGCGGCTCATCAGAGACCGGCTCTAGCTCCTGGAGTTCCCGAGGAGGTTCCGGTGCCCAAGTTCTGCATGTTGTTCTGAAAAAAAAAAAAAAATTATTACTTATGGAACATCATGTCTGAGATGATCAATAAGACTAGATAGTACTGATAAAGTGCTGAAAAAGAAATTTTATTTCGAATTGTAAAAGTTTTTTAATTTTCATGCACGGTCGGTACTATAAAGGCCACATTGATTATATCATACATTTTTTTTTTAACCTCTTAAGGACATAGGGTGTATGGGTACGCCCTAATGTCCGAGTCCTTAAGGACACAGGGCGTACCCATACGCCATAAATTAAATCTGGTGTAAAAAAAAAAAATAATAAAACCCTTCCATGTCGTGGTCTGTAGGGACCGCTGTATGGAAATGGTTAAGAGGGAGGGAGCTGCTGTGGGTGGCTGCTGTCCCTGGTGCAGCCCCCCTATCTCCAGTCCCCAGCTTCCCTCCCTATACTCCGCTGCCCTGTTATAGCAGCGGAGGAGGGTAACCATGGCAACAGGATGCCTTCAAAGGCGTCCTGCTTGCCATGGTAATACAACTCTGATTTGCTAAAGGCAAAAGTCTGATCAGACTAAGTGTCAAGTAAAAAATACAGTACAGTACATTATATAATGTACTGTACTGTATTATACAGACACCAGATCCTCTGGATCTTCAAGAACCAAGTGGGTACTGGTCAAAAAAAAATGTAAAAAAAAGTGAAAAAAGGTAAAAACAAAAAGTTTCAAAAATATGATTGTGTAAAACCTAAATAAATAAATAAAAAGTTGACATATTAGATTTCACCGTGTCTGTAAGAACCTGAACTATAAAAATAACACATGACCTAACCCCTCAGGTGAACACCGCAAAAAAATAAAAAGAATATACTGTGTTAAAAGCCATTTTTTGTCACCTTACATCACAAAACGTCTAATAGCAAGCGATCAAAAAGTCATATACTCTCCAAAATAGTGTCGTTAAAACCGTCATCTCATCCCGCAAAAAATGATACCCTACCTAAGAAAATCGCCCAAAAAATAAAAAAATTATGGCTCTTCGGCTATGCAGACACTAAAACATGATTTTTTTTTGTTTAAAAAATTATATGATTGTGTAAAACCTAAAAAAAAAAAAAGTAGACATATTAGGTATCGCCACGTCCGGAAGAACCAGAACTTTAAAAATAATACATGAACTAACCCCTCAGGTGGACACCACAAAAAAAAAAAAATACTGTAAAAACCAGTTTTTTGTCACCTAACATCACAAAAAGTGTCATTAAAACCGTCATCTCATCCCGCAAAAAATGAGCCCCTACCTAAGACAATTGGACAAAAAATAAAAAAAACTGACTCTCAGAATATGGAGATACTAAAATAGTTTTTTTTATGTTTGACAAAGGATAATATAGTGTAAAACCTAAATACATTTGAAAGAGTAGACATATTTGGTATTGCCACGTCCGTAAGAATCTGCTCTACAAAAATATCACATGACCTAACCCCTCAGATGAACACAGTCACAAAAATAAAATAAAAACTGTCCCAAAACAGCTATTGTTTCCAAATTTTTTATTTTAATTTTTCCAGTAACAAAGCAAAGGTTAACAGTCAAACAAAGCTTTATACATATATCTATATGTTTTTGAAAACTAGAGAATCAGGGCAAAAAATATTTGGTTATGTTTGGCTGTTAACCCTTGCTTTGTTCCTGCAAAAAATGGATTCAAATAAAAAATTTGCCCAAAAAATTTAAATTCTGAAATTTTATGTCGATTTGCCAGGAACTCTTGTGGAACACCTAAAGGGTTAACAATGTTTGTAAAATCAGTTTTGAATACCTTACGGGATGTAGTTTCTAGATTGGGGTCATTTTTGGGTGGTTTCTAATATGTAAGCCTCACAAATTGACTTCAGACCTGAACTGGTCCTTAAATATTGGGTTTTTGAAATTTTCTGAAAATTTTCAAGATTTGCTTCTAACCTTCAAAGCCTTGTAACGTCCCCAAAAAATAAAATGGCATTCCCAAAATGATCCAAACATGAAGTAGACATTTGGGGAAAGTACATTAATACCTATTTTTGGAAGTATTACTATGTATTATAGAAGTGGAGAAATTGAAACTTGAAAATTTGCTAATTTTTCAAAATTTTTGGTTAAATTAGTATTTTTTATACAAAAAAATGATCTTTTTTGACAAAATGTTACCAGTGTCATGAAGTACAATATGTGATGAAAAAACAATCTCAGAATGGCCTAGATAATCAAAAGCGTTTTAAAGTTATCACCACATAAAGTGACACTGTTCAGATTTGCAAAAAATGGCCTGGTTCTTAAGGTGAAATAGGGCCGTGTCCTTAAGGGGTTAACTAAATGTATTTCCCAGACTGCCATCTACCCTCAGACTGGGAAATACACATACTTATTTAGAAGTTGTATAAAATTAAAAATTACCTTCGCAGCTCAAGGGTTCGTCTTAGGAACCCTAGGGCAGCCGAATATCGGTATGGCTGCCTTCGGGTTCGTACAGACCCACTCGGGCGGTTGACCTCCTCGTTGTACTCCTTTTTGTACCGGTCCCTGATTGACCGCCACCTCACCATGATGAACTCCCCTGTAATAAAACAAAAAAAAAGATTATAAAAATCACATTAAATGTGTATATATTTATAAATGGGTTATGATCTGAATATGCCCAAAAACAATGGAAATAAAAAAATCAACTATAAAGGGCAGAGAAACGCTGCAATCAGATTATAAACCATTGATTGTTAATACAAAAAGATCTACGCTAAATATATAAATCACATATACTTACTGCTGTCTTCCGGCTGCTTTTCATTGAGGTCGTCCCAGTTGGGTACTATGGCAGCACAGATTTTTTTCCAGAGGAGCCGGGTAGCATGGTGGTCTGCGTGACGACGGTCGGTGTGGTCCCAGAGAGGTGTTCTTTCCTCCACAAGATGGATGAGGAGTTTATTATCAATTCAAAATCTACTGACATCCTCCTCATCCGTTCTGGTGGAGGCCCTAGAACCCTAAAAAAGAAATATAAAAATATATATATATATTACTACAAATGATATGAGTTTATGTACATTTCTAAGATATCTATGTGTATAAATACTCACACGACCCCAACCGCTCCGTGCTCCCCGACGTTCTCTGGAAGCCTCTTGACGACATCTTGATGCAACAGGAAGAGCAGTCTGGAATTTTAATAAAAATGTTATAGAAGACAAGAAATATTTTTATAAAAAAAAGAAAAAAAAACTAAAACAAAGAAATTACCAGTGCCTGGTCTCCACCCCCGACTTCCTCCTCTACCGCAGGAGCAGGGTCTCCGTGCCTCTCCTCCACAGATAATATCTGTTAAAAAAAGAAAAAAAAAGGTCAAATTATAAGCTCTCTATATTATATTTGTAAAAATTTGCTCTCTTTACATAACGTAACCAGGCGCACACAACGGCGTGGAGGAGGCCCTTTCTTTTTTCTGTAGTCAGTTCTTCAAGTGAATACGTGCCCTACGTATTCACTTTAAGAACTGCCTACATAAAAAAGAAAAACATTTAATATGTGTTTTTTAATAAATGGTTTATCTCCAGGGGGATTATATCTTCTTTTTTTAAGAGATCCTTTTTTTTTTCTATTTTCAATTTGAATTTTTTTTTTTGTATTCCAATTATCTACAACAAAAAAAATATATATATTTTTTTATTTTTTTTGCTGTGAGCCAACCGGCAGCCCCAGTGGAAAAGCAGGGGCTACAGGTGGGCTGACAGCATGGTGGATGCAAGGGGTAGCAGTGGCCTGGACTACTACTCCTAGCATCCAACATGCCGTCACCCCCAACTGCAGCCCAAGTGGAAAAGCAGGGGCTGCAGCTGGGCTGACAGCATAGTGGATGCAAGGGGTAGCGGTGGCCTGGAGTACTACCCCTAGCATCCACCATGCTGTCACCCCAACTGCAGCCCCAGTGGAAAAGCAGGGACTGCAGGTGGGCTGACAGCATGGTGGATGCAAGGGGTAGCAGTGGCCTGGACTACTACCCCTAGCATCCACCATGCCATCACCCCCAACTGCAGCCCCAGTGGAAAAGCAGGGGCTGCAGGTGGGCTG
Source organism: Bufotes viridis (assembly GCA_033119425.1). Taxonomy (NCBI): domain Eukaryota; kingdom Metazoa; phylum Chordata; class Amphibia; order Anura; family Bufonidae; genus Bufotes; species Bufotes viridis. The sequence goes on along the minus strand of CM065592.1, from coordinate 97,645,782 downwards.
AAGGCATGGTGGGTGAAATGGGTAGCAGTGGCCTGGACTACTACCCCTAGCATCCACCATGCCGTCACCCCCAACTGCAGCCCCAGTGGAAAAGCAGCGGCTGCAGTTGGGCTGACGGCATGGTGGATGCAAGGGGTAGCAGTGGCCTGGACTACTACCCCTAGCATCCACCATGCTGTCACCCCTACTGCAGCCCCAGTGGAAAAGCAGGGGCTGTTGGTGGGCTGACAGCATGTTGAATGCTAGGGATAGCAGTGGCCAGGACTACTACCCCTAGCATCCACTTTTCTCTATACAGCTACTATGTCTAGCACATAGTAGCTGTTTATTTGAAGTTTTCACAAAAGAACACACACAAAAAAAAAAAAAATCACCTGAGGTGCTGTAATGGCGTCCGCAGCGTCTTCACTATCAGGAAACTCCCGCAAAGACAGGCAGGAACAATCAGAACTTTCACAACTACCAGCTTCTTGTATCCAGGGCGCAGGCACAGTGCGGAAGTCCGGATGTGTCGAAAAGACGCATACGGCGAAACAACTGAAGACAAGACAACGGATCCGGATTAATGCATTTCAATGGGCATTAAATCCGGATTCGTCGTTCAGTTTTCTCTTCTGGATTTTCGGCCGGAGGAAAATCCGCAACATCCTGCGGATTTTCCACCGTCCAAAAACCGTGTGAGGACTGAACTGAAGACATCCTGATGCATCCTGAACAGATTAGTCTGAAAAATGACTGATCAGTCAGAAAAAAGGACATGTGTTTGCATACAGTTTGCCTGATCGGGCAGGCAGTTCAGGCAACGGAACTGCTTGCCGGATCACACTGCCACAAGTGTGAAAGTACCCTAAGCCAGTTCTACTTTACACTAGTTTGATTAACCTCCCCCAATGACTTTAGTCATACACTCTAGACAACACAGGACTAGGGACAACTCTGTGAATGTCTGGAGTGGCCCTGCTAGAGCCTTGACTTGAACCCAGTATAACATCTCTGAAGAGATCTAAAGATGGGTGTCCACCAAAGGTCCCTTTCCAACTTGATAGAGTTTGAGAGCATCTGCAGAGAAGAATGGCAGAAAATCCCCAAATCCAGATGTAAAAACCCAAGAAGACTGGAGGTTGTAATCACTGCCAAAGGGGCATCAATTAAGTACCGAGTAAAGTGTCTGAATATTTATGTCAATGCAAGATTTTAGTTTTCTCTTTTCAATAAATAGGCAAAAGTGTCTAAAATTCTTTTTTTCAGTGTCATTATGGGGTATTGAGTGCCTGTACACAGGCAGATATTAGGGCATAACATAAGGCTTCTCTGATCTCTGTCATTAGAGCATTACAGCAGGGCTTTGACTTTGTACTACAGCAGAGGTGTACATAGAAATCACTGGGCCCCATGGCAAGAATCTGAAGCCTCAATTGCATATTCTCGCAAAAACAAAGGGCAAATAAGGACCCCATTATTGTGAATGGGATCCGGCAGGTGCTAGCAGTGTTTGGCGTATGCTGGATCTGGCGATTCTGGTATTCTGTTGGTATGCTGGAACAGAATACCAAAATCTAATGCAAGTGATTACCTATCCTTCCCCCATAGACTGTGCCCGCTGCTGCTACTTTTTATATAGTGTGCCATGCTTCCCCCATGGAATGTGCCTGCTGCTGCTTCACCCCCTCCCCAATGCTGACTTACTATTTGTGCTGCTCGCAGAGCGCAGTCAGGGCCTGGGGCAGATCTTCACGGAGCTGGACTGGAGTCTGGACTGATGATGCTGCTGGATCAGGTAAGGTCCGGACTGGTCAGTCAGGTCACAGTGCGACACATGCTGGCAGAGGAACAGGGCAGGGACATTTTACAAGGTGCAGACACTGAAAACAAAAGGCTTTAATCCAGTCACAACTGATGTTTCTCTGACAGCTGTAGAACCTCCTAATATACACCAAAGCTGCTGCAGAACCTCATAATACATACCTCAGCTGCTGCAGAACTTCATAATACACACCTTAGCTTCTGTAGAACCTCATAATACACACCATAGCTTCTGCAGAACCGCATAATACACCCAGGGGCGTACATAGAAGTCACTGGGCCCCATAGCAAGATTCTGATCGGGCCCCCTAACCCTGCCCACTACCCACCCCTGGCCCATCGCACCTCCTGTCCTGGCTCCTCCCCTGCCACACTCCCATTTTTCAATAAGGAAATGTATACATACGTTCCTACACATAACACAGTGATGGCACTCTGATTGCCGAAAATGTAGTAGTGTTACCTGCAGTCCTATGTAAAACCACAGATAACACTAGTGTAGCTCATGTGGTAGTGTTATCTGCAGTCCTATGTAAAACCACAGATAACACTAGTGCTGATAATGTGGTAGTGTTATCTGCAGTCCTATGTAAAACCACAGATAACACTAGTGTAGATCATGTGGTAGTGTTATCTGCAGTCCTATGTAAAACCACAGATAACACTAGTGCTGATAATGTGGTAGTGTTATCTGCAGTCCTATTTAAAACCACAGATAACACTAGTGTAGATCATGTGGTAGTGTTATCTGCAGTCCTATGTAAAACCACAGATAACACTAGTGCTGATAATGTGGTAGTGTTATCTGCAGTCCTATGTAAAACCACAGATAACACTAGTGTAGATCATGTGGTAGTGTTATCTGCAGTCCTATGTAAAACCACAGATAACACTAGTGTAGATCATGTAATAGTGTTACCTACGTCATTAGTGTGCCTCCCACGGACTCCATGCTGGCAGCACTGCCTCCTCTTCCTTCTTCTTGCCCTGCACAGAATGTCCTGATGTAGCTGCGTGAAGACATAGGAACATGTGGGCATGATGATAGTGACACACAGACAGGGACACAGACACACACACACAGGAACACAGACACACACACATATAATAAATAGGATCACCAACATATTTCATATATATATTTTTTTTTTTTTACTTTTTTTTGGAAAGAGAGAGAGAGAGAGAGAGAGAAAGACAGAAAGACAAATACATGCATAGGCATAGACAATAGATACACATATTATAAATATATATATATAGACACATGCATTCATACATATACATAGACACACACACACACACACATATATATATATATATATATATATATATATATACATACATACACACAACACCCATACATAGATATATATAAACACATATAAACACACATACATAGATAAATATGGACACATATACACACATGCATATATATATATATATATATATATATATAGAGACACATATATACATACACACATGCATTAATAGATATACTGTATATACACACACACATAACAAACATAGATTGGTGACTTACCTTTCTACATGGAGGCTGCAGGAGAGGAGCAGTTAGAAGGCACGTAGGAGGAGGGGGAGCACCGCTGATGGCATGCAGAGGTTTTTTCTCTCTGACCTCTGCATGCTTCTTTCTGAGCGCGTGGACCTGGCAGCATCAATCAACGTCAGCAGGCACGTGTGTAGAGCCGGCTCCTCATTGGCTCAGCATGCCTGCTGACGTATAATGCTGCTGCCCTGCGGTCCTCCTGAGCCTGCATTCCCGAGTCCTAAAAAAGTAAATAAACAGGGGAGGGCCCGTCTATTCAAACTGTCTGTGCAGAGTAGGGGGCGGGGCCTACCATGCGCTCCGGGCCCCCCTGTGCCGCGGGCCCCATAGCAGTGGCGTTCCCTGCCTATATTGGCGGTACGCCACTGAATACACCTCAGCTGCTGCAGAACCTCCTAATACACACCCTAGCTGCAGCAGAACATCATAACACACCTCAGCTGCTGCAGAACCTCCTAATACATGCCTCAGCTGATGAATAACCTACCAACACAAACCTTTGCTGCTGCAGAACCTCCTAATACACACCTCAGCTGCTGCAGAACATCATAACACACACCTCAGCTGCTAGAAAACATCATAATACACACCTCAGCTGCTGCAGAACCTCCTAATACACACTCTCAGCTGTGAAAGAACCTTATTACGCACACTTCAGCTGCTGCAGAACCTCATAATACCTCAGCTGCTATAACACCTCTTAATACACACCTCAGCGGCTTCAGAACCCTTATAACAACACACACTTCAGCTGCTGCAGAACCTCCTAATACACATCTTAGCTGCAGCAGAACATCATAACACACCTCAACTGCTGCAGAACCTCATAATACATGCCTCAGCTGCTGCAGAACCTCACAATACATGCCTCAGCTGCTGCAGAACCTCATAATACACACATCAGCTGGTGCAGAACCTACTAACACATGCCTCTGCTGCTGCAGATCCTCCTAATACACACCTCAGCTGCTGCAGAACATCATAACACACACCTCAGCTGCTAAAGAACATCATAATACACACCTCACCTGCTGCAGAACCTCCAAATACACACTTTCAACTCCAATCAGGCAATCAGAATAACTCCCTGGATCAACGACCCATCTCTAGTAGCTATAAGCTGTAAATTATTACACTCCAGAAATACATCCAGACCCCTCTTGAATTCCTATATTGTACTCACCATCACCACCTCCTCAGGCAGAGAGTTCCATAGTCTCACTGCTCTTACTGTAAAGAGTCCTCTTCTATGTTTGTGTACAAACCTTCTTTCCTCCAGACGCAGAGGATGTCCCCTTGTCACAGTCACAGTCCTGGGGATAAATAGATGATGGGACAGATCTCTGTACTGACCCCTGATATATTTATACATAGTTATTAGATCTCCCCTCAGTCGTCTTTTTTCTAAGGTGAATAACCCTAATTTTGATAATCTTTCAGGGTACTGTAGATCCCCCATTCCAGTTATTACTTTAGTTGCCCTCCTCTGAACCCTCTCCAGCTCTGCTATGTCTGCCTTGTTCACAGTAGCCCAGAACTGTACACAGTACTCCATGTGTGGTCTGACTAGTGATTTGTAAAGTGGTAGGACTATGTTCTTATCACAGGCATATATGCCCCTTTTGATGCAACCCATTATCTTATTGGCCTAGGCAGCAGCTGCCTGACACTGGTTTTTACAGCTTAGTTTGCAGTTTATTAAAATTCCTAGATCCTTTTCCATGTCAGTGTTACCGAATGTGTTATAGTGATGATGACATCATCAAAGGTCCTTCTCCACATCCTATGTTCAACTCTCACAGGTAGCTAGCTATACACGTGTAATTAGTGGGCATGGTCTATCCTCCACTGCGGGTCCCCCTTCCTCCAGGGGCCCCATAGCAACTACGTGGTCTGCTTCTACTGGAGGTACGCCACTGTACTACAGACATTCTCCTGTATTGCCCACGCATCAGCATGACATACTTTTAAGCACTACAGTCTATGTCATATTATTGTATTGTATATTGCAGTGATGGCGAACCTTTTAGAGACAGAGTGCCCAAACTGCAACCCAAAACCCACTTATTTATCACAAAGTGCCAACACGGCTATTTAACCTGAATACTGCAGTCCAGTACAGTATATCTTCCATGTACTTTATCATTTAGAGATATTAGCCTGCCTGCATTCAGTGCTATGCCTGTGCTGTTCATAGCGCACCCTGAGGTGAAGAATGACAGGAAAAGTCTACGGTATATTGGTACACCTTAAACTTTTTCCAGGGCATCGGTGCCCACAGAGAGGGCTCTCAGTGCCCCCTCTGACACCCGTGCCATAGGTTCGTCACCACTGGTATATTGTATAATTATAGTATGTACATTGTCTCACACTAGCATGCTGTAAAGGATACACATTATGGTTAGGTTATTACAAGGCCAACATCTGCATAGAGTTTGTATGTTCTCTCTGTGTTTACTGGTTCCCTCTGGGTACTCTAGTTTCGTTCCACCGTCCAAAGACATATGTATTGTCGCGATAAGAAATTTAGATTGTGAGCTCGACTAGGGATAGGGACTGGTAACAATATCTGTAAAGTGCTGTGGAATAAGTTGGCATTAGAGAAATAAGAGAAATAAAGAAAAATTTAAAGTGTTTCATATTTCCATTATTAATCGATTTAGGATCATAGATACATTGATCATCATTAATGATTGCAAAACAAAATTATTCCATCTATGACCACCTGTAGAATGTCCTGTTACATCTCTTCAAAGTAACATAATTGATAAACTAGGCCAGACTGACTGTAGACCCAATAAGGTATTTTTCTGGTGGGTCGATGCCCAGGGGGCCACCCAAGCCCTCCTCCCGGCTAGTGTTCAGGTACATAATGATCTGATGCTCTCAGCGATAATAAATTATAAATGCTGAGAGCTTAAGGTACTAACCTGGCAAATGGCCTCAGATGCCCTCCTGAATTCAGTTGTATGGCTGTCCTCAAGACGATGGTACAGTTGAATACTATGGCAGGGAATGAGAGCCCATGGCTCCCTGCCCTACTGTTCACCCTCAAAGGCCACAGGTCACTGTATAAGGCAGTGTACAAATAGTGAAGAGACACAGACATCTCAGGCCACAGGCTGAAGAAGGTAGCAACTTGGAACAACACTCAGGTATTTTATTTTTTTCTTCTTCCCTTGGCCACTTGGGGAGCATAATACTGGGGCACCATAGAGATCATTACTAGGGGAAGTCCAGCCAGCATGCTGAAAAGTAGGGCTAGCTTTGTGCTGTGGTCCACATCTTCTAAGCCTCCTGACCCATATCTTTATGACAGAAAATGGGAGGGGTAAGAGGACAGAACGTTGCAGCTACTGATGGCCACCACAGAGTGACAGCTTCTGTGGCAGTATATTATGCTGCACTGTGGTGTTTGGTTCTGCTGGGACAGTATTTTTGCTACAATGTAGTATATCTGACCCTGCCTTCTTGTGTGGGCCCCATCTACTTGTGATGGAACTGCTCACTTGTCTTGCGCAGTCTTTTGTCAATTTAAAGCTACCTACAACATTTAGTTTTTTTTCCAGGGCAACTTTATGTTCCTAGTCTGCTCCCTTTCATAAGTCCATCCAGTTCAGCATATTATCTGAAATATTGATCCAGAAGAATATACTTATTTTCCACTGGGAACCTGAAGAAATGGGGATAGGAGCATCGGGGACAGGCTCACCGGGAGGCAGGGGATACCTTGGTAGGCCCCCAGTCATTTGCGCCCAGAGATGAGACAGAGAAGTAATTATTTCTCTTGTTTCTGGGGAGAGATAGTTATTGTAGCCACTAGTTAGCAGCATCGCACAGTGATGCAGCCTCCTACTGGTGTACATTGTACAGGAGGCCACGCAGTATCTTCTGAGCTTCCCGGGCTGCTGGCAGTGTAGGAGGAGAGAACATGTAGTTGCTGGAGAGAAGGACTCCTCTGTGGTGCTGGGCTGATTTCTCAGGTGTGTGACAGTAGTGAGCTGTAGGAGACTGTAAGGGGGAAATAGGTGATTTGTTTATAGTAGAATCAGATCTGTGTATGTGTGCTGCTCTCTGCAGAGTTCAGAGTGGTATTTGGTGGACTCTGCCCTAGGTCCCCCCCAATGCCACTGCTTTAGGTGCACCCCCATTAGTGCCACTGCTCCAGATGCCCCCCAATGCACAGACTCTAAAAGCACCCCTAATATTGTCTCCTCCAGTTGCCCCCCTAATACCTCTGCTCAAGAGTCACCACTATTACCCTGCCTCAGGTGACCCTAAAGCCTCTGCTTTAGGTGCACCCCCATAAATGCCCCAGCTCCAGATGTCCCCACTCTAAATGCAACTCTAATATTGCCACTTCACCAGTTACCCCTCCAATGATATTTACAGGCATCACTGCTGCCATGTAAAGAGATACTGGTGGAGCGGTGGAGGATTTAAAGGGGTTGTCCAGGTTCTCAAGTTATTCTCTACACACCATAGGGCATAACTATATGAATAGTGGGGGCCAATTCTGCGACCCCCACTGATCCCAGGAATGGGTCCTGTTCCCCCTTTTTGATGGTGTGGCAGGCCACACATATGCCCTGCTGCTCCATTTATTCTCTTTGAGACCACTGGAAATAGCCAGCGCTGTACTCCGCCATCTTTGGCGACCCTATAGAGAATGGATGGAGAGGCAGGGCATATGCTTGACCTGCCACTTAATCAAGAAGGGGGATCAGTGGGGGCTCCAGCATTAGGACCCCCACGGATCACTTAGTTATCCCCGATCCTGTGGATATAGGATAACTTAAAAAGTGGACACAGTCCCTTTAACAGGCAAGCATTTCTATTTTAGTTTGACACATATTTTGGGCAAGATTTTTATTTTTAATTATTATTTTTTTTTTTACACCAAAAGAAAACCTTTATGGATAGGGAATGTGAAAAGGTCCAACAGCTATGACATGACAGGTGATAAGTGTCTGATTGATGGAAGTCTGACTGCTGGGACCCCCATGATCAAGGGAACGTGGTTTTAAGACCCTTGTGTACATAGAAAAGAGTCAATATGGACAATCACAACACAATAGTAAGTACCTTGTATTAACTTTCTCTACATGATGAAAGCCAATTGCTGAGACAGCCCTTTAACCCCTTTAAGTGTGCTACACTTACGCTGGGTTCAGACCTGAGCGTTTCCGAGACGCGCGTTGTCCAAGCGTTTTTGTTGTGCGTCTTACGCGCGTTTTTGTGCGCGTTTTTGGCAATACTAAATGCGTGTTTTACGCGCGTTTGTGTGATTGACTGCAGTGTTGTCCAATGACCATCAGTGTCAAAAACGCGCAAAATACAAGCGTTGCGCGTTCCCATTGAAGTCTATGGGCCAAAACGCGCGACAAACGCCCCAAAAAAAGCTCAAGTACTTGTTTATGCGTCGGGCGTTTTTCAGTGTGTTCGAACGCACTGTAAAACGCGAAAATGTGAACCAGTCCCATAGGGAAGCATTGGTTTGCATCGGTTATGCGTTTTACAGCGCGTTCGAACACGCTGTAAAACGCGCAAGTGTGAACTGAGGGTAAATTGGGTTAGGCATACATGTCTTGGTGTGTGCCTTGCATGTTTCCTATGTGTGACTGGTGTGTGCTATATATGTTCTATGTATCAGTGGTGTATGTGCAGCATTTGACATATGCATCATTGGCATGTGAGCCATGTATTAGTTTCTTGTGTCCCACATGTGTCCAATGAGTGTTTGGTGTGCCCTGCATGTGTCTTGTTTCTGACTAACTTAAGTGTAGGATATCCATATATGTGTAAATTCTGCCGCATGTATGTTTGTGCATTTTGCTGTGAATGTCTGCCATCATACTTCCTCTTTAATATTTCTATTATCACTCTAAGTGCTCATGATGTTTTGCAACCCGGCTCGTATATGAAACCATTCATATCACTGAGGCCGCAAAAAACTGAAAGGACTCCGTGTGCATTCCGTATCGAGATGTTCACAAGTCTGTTCCGCACAAAAATTAGAACATGTCCAATTATTGTAGACAAAGACAGGCATTGTTACAATGGATCGGCAAAAGAAACGGATGTAACGGACATCACATGCATGTCATCAATTTTTTTTTGCTGATCGTTTTTTTGCGGACCCCAAAATAAATACAGTCGTGTGCATGAGCTCTTAAACACTTTACTGGACCTCAATAAAATTTGTTTTGTGGTCAGACAAACCCTTTAAATCTACTGTCGACTAAAATTCCTATTCTGTGTCAGTTTTACCCAGTATTTTGCCCTTTAGTAGCTAATCTTGTCATCGATTTCCCTTCCGATGTGCATCATTTTACAATAATCTGTGTAGATTGCCACTAATCTAGCTGAGACTCCAAGTTAGGCCTCATGCACACGAACATATTTTCTTTCTGTGTCCGTTCCGTTTTTTTTGCGGACCATATGCAGAAACATTCATTTCAATGGGTCCGCAAAAAAAAACCCAGAAGGTACTCTGTGTGCATTCCGTTTCCGTATGTCCGTTTTTCTGTTTCGCAGAAAAATACAGCATTTCCTATTTTTTTCTAGTTTGCGGACAAGGATAAGCATTATTACAATGGATCCACAAAAATAACGGATGCCATACGGACTGCAAAACACATACGGTCGTGTGCATGAGGCCTTATCCAGATCCACTTGTAGCAATATACTCTCCTCTTTTGTGTCAATGACTTTACATAGTTTAGTTTAAGCTGCAATTACAGAGAATAAAGTGCAGAAATATGTTGTAAGTGAATAAATTCTATTGCCCAGCTGAATATTAATGTAGAGTTCCTGTTCTATTACTTTTAGGCAGCCATGTGAGATACATATTATAAAGAGAGCCCCCTCCAGTGAAAGCACAATTTCTGTCGTGACTGTAGTCATGTTATTTTCTCTACTGGGAGTCACAGAGATTGAATAGACTTTAGTGTATTAGAAAGATTACTTTGTGGTTTTCATCTCTTTTGTACAATACAGTACATACTATAGTGGATACATAACTGAAAAACACAGTTTTATCCATTTAAACTTTATTTTTCAAAAAGTAAATGACTGCCTTTTCATAACAGTAGTGATTGTAAGTATAGACAAAACCTATCATTTGTCACTTTGCATCTGTTATTTGCTGTATGTGAGACTTTGTATCAATATTAAGCTCTGATCACATCATGTACAAATTTCCAACATGGCTTAGGAAGGGTACTGCAGGGTTTTATTTGGCCTTTTCTGTTGAATAAAAAACATCTAGTAATCATAAAGATGATAGGGTTGATAAAACTTTCATGAATGCCACTTATGAAGTGACACAATCCCTTTAAGGGAAATGTGTCATATCAAAATGACCAATTATTTTCTTTCTTTCTTTCTTTATTATTATTATTATTATTTATTATTAGAGAGCCATTCATACCATAGCGCTGTACATATTATAAGCGGTGCACATACATAATACAGGCAATTGAATTAAGCATGAACGAGACAAGTTACAGACTGGTACAGAAGGATAGAGGGCCCTGCCCATGAGGGCTTACAATCTACATGGTATGGGGGAAGGAGACAGTAAGCAAGGGTGAAGCTGGTCATGGCGGTATAGAGGCATCGTGTCACTGGTTGTAGGCTTGTCTGAAGAGGTGGGTTTTCAGGTTTCTTTTGATGTATTCCACTGTAGGTGAGAGTCTGATATGCTGGGGTAGCGTGTTCCAGAGTATAGGGGATGCCCAGGAGAAATCTTGGAGACGAGTGTGGGAAGAGGTGATAAGAAGAGAGGAGAGAAGGCAGTCCTATGAGGATTGAAGATTGCGTGTGGGGATGTATCGGGAAAGTAGCTCAGAGATGTAGGGAGGGGACTGGTTGTGGACGGTCTTGTATGTGTTGGTTAGTATTTTAAACTGAATTCGCTGGGCAATGGGGATCCAGTGCAGGGACTGGCAGAGGGGAGAGGCAGAGGAGTAACAGGGTAAGCGGTAGATTAGTCGGGCAGCAGAGTTGAGGATAGATTGGAGGGGTGCGAGAGTGCTAGATGGGAGGCCACAGAGGAGAATGTTGCAGTAGTCTAGGCGGGAGATGATGAGGGCATGTACAAGCATTTTTGCTGATTCAAAGTTGAAGAAAGGGCGGATGTGGGAGATGTGTTTGAGTTGGAAGCAGCAGGTGGTGGTGGAAAGGGCTTGGATGTGTAGTCGGAAGAAGAGGGCAGAATCCACGGTTTTTTGTTTAAATATTGTATGGTGATGTTATTTTTTAATTTTCCATGTCAATATATATATATGAAGTAAAACATCTAGCTATTTTAAAAAAATGCAGGTATGATTTAAATGACAGATATATACATAGAGCTAGGATAACAGGATCTGTCATTCATAGTAGGTGAGATCACATCTAATTAGCTCCCTCCTAACTTCAGCACAGATGATTGAACATTCCTAAAAAAATCTCCCATAGAAGTCAATGAGGTCACTTACGGTACATTTTTTGTTTCGCTTATGTTGGCTACAGTAAAACATATCTCTAAAGCATAGCTCAGGCAACATGGAAGCCCGCATAATCCTGTTATGGAAATAGAATTTACACATCTGCAAGCAGAAACTAAAAACAGGTTTGCTATAAAATGTTTTGCGTCAATATCTTGTTTTAAGTGTTTGCTTACATTTTGGTAGACACATACCCTGGAAAAATATTTTAATCCTATGTCAAACTGATTGTCCTTTTTGCTCATGTTCTTCATGTAATTTTTATTTTACATTTTTTTTCTTTTTTTGCCTAAGATTCCTGGCCGCCGAAAACTATTTTGCATCCCTTCATTTTGAGTTTCTGCGGGGGAAATCAAACATTTCACAGATAATCAAAGTGATTTGCGAAATGATATGGCAGTGACAGGTGGTGATGCCAGAGGTCACGGTGGAAGACTAGCTACAGAGTGCTCAGGGATTCGAAGAATCTGCTCAGTTCTCAATTAGGCATACACATTGGTGATAAAAAAAAGCCACCTCATTCAGGCTCCAATATTTTTTGGTGGTGTTGATGGCCTTGGCTGACAATAGACATTGGTTCATAATTGGAACCAAACCTGAGTTCGGGAAATGTTTTTTTACAGTAGAAATCTATTTCTGAAATTATTATGCAAAGTCTATCAAGAGTTCATGAAGCAATACCTTCTGCTCATCGGAGCCAATAGATTCTAATACTGTACCGACGTTTCATCCGAAGTTGATTTGCTCATCCCAAATTCAAATGTTTATCATTAATAAATTATGAGAAAATAACATTTTTTAAAGACTTTCATTCATTTTTATATTAATACCTTCTGATACCTCATAGACTATTGCATAGTCTATCCCCATTATGAGGTGTTCACATGTGCTAAGTTGATGAAAGCAAACTACAGTACTGGGTGTTGTTTTCATATGTAACGTACCAAGCAGCATTACCAACAGAATGGTTTTTCAGTAGTAATGAGCAGCAGGGGCTATATTCGAATTTGCGATATTTTGTGAATATATGGGCGAATATTCGCCATATATTCGCAGATTTGCACTTATTTTCTTGATTGCAAAAAATTGGGAATGTAATATTCGCATAATTCGTGCACAATACAGGCGTGGGTCACTTTGGGTACATTTTTCAAGCTGCTAGAAGTTTACTGAGACTGGAGATACTGGTTGGCATGGCAGAACATTACAATAGCTTTTTATGCAGGTAGAGTGCTCCAATATATATTCGCAATTGCGAAAATCGGCAGTTAACCGCCTGCCGACCGCCTAACGCACAGATGCGTCCAGACGGCTGCAGGTTTGGTCCTCCTGGATGCATCTGCGCGTCATCTCACGATAGGCGGGATTTGCTGTGAACGCGCGTGCGCGTTCACAGCGGCGCAAAGCTCAGCAGTTATACTACAGCCTGCCAGCGATGATCAATCGCTGGCAGGCTGTAGATTTAAAATAAATCGCATCAAACATGTATATCAGATGTTGTTTTGTTAACAGCGTGTGATATACCTGCTACCTTTTCCTCTGGTGGTCCCATTTGCTGGGATCGACCACCAGAGGACCAGGTAGCTCTGTAAAGTTGCACCAAGCACCACACTACACCCCCCCTGTCACTTATTAACCCCTTATTAACCCTTGATCACCCCATATAGACTCCCTGATCACCGCCCTGTCATTGATCACCCCCCTGTATGGCTCCATTCAGACGTCCATATCTGTTTTGCCGATCCGCGGATCCGCAAAACAAGAACACCGGCAATGTGCTTTCCGCATTTTGCAGATCCGCACATTGCCAGAACTATATAGAAAATGCCTTTTCTTGTCCGCAATTGCGGACAAGAATAGGACATGTTCTATATTTTTGCGGAACGGAAGTGCAGACCCGGAAGTGCGGATCCGCAATTCCGGTTCTGAGCGGGACAAAGTCTGTCCCCATAGAAATGAATGGGTCCGCAATTCCGTTCCACAAACAGAATTGCAGACATGTGAATGGGGCATAAGGGTCCCCTATCACTGCCAGTTAGTTAGCTACTTGTTAGGTAGTTAGTGCCCAGCGCACCGCAGTCACTGATTTTGGCAGAGATTTTTTTCATCCACATTGATCGATGCGAATTAAGAAATCTGTGGCGTTCATTTTTTTTTTTCAGCCCAGAGGCTGAACGGAAAAAAAAAATCTCATTACCCGTATGCTCAATATAAGGAGAATAGCAGAAACTCCTAATGCTGGTCATACATGTAATGATTGCGGAGACCCTCAAATGCCAGGGCAGTACAAACACCTCACATGTGACCCCATTTTAGAAAGAAGACACCCCAAAGTATTCCATGAGGGGTATGGTGAGTTCATGTAAAATTTTATTTTTTGTCACAAGTTAATGGAATATGAGACTTTGTAAAAAATATCAATTTCCGCTAACTTGTGCCAAAAAAAAATTTCTTCTGTGAACTCGCCATGCCCCTCACGGAATACTTTGGGGTGTCTTCTTTTCAAAATGGGATCACATGTGGGGCCCTAAAGCGTGAGAATCCAAATGCGTAAAAATGCCCTGTGAAATCCTAAAGGTACTCATTGGAATTTGGGCCCCTTTGAGCATCTTAGCTGCAAAAAAGTGTCACTCATGTGGTATCGCCTGTACTCAGTAGGGCAATGTGTTTTGGGGTGTATTTTTACATATAACCATGCTGGGTGTGAGAAATATCTCTGTAAATGACAACTTTTTAAATTTTTTTATACAAATTTGTCAGTTTACAGAGATATTTCTCTCACCCAGCGTGGGTATATGTAAAAATACACCCCAAAAAACATTGCCCTACTTCTTCTGAGTACGGCGATACCACATGTGTGCCACTTTTTTGCAGCCTAGGTGCGTAAAGGGGCGTAAAGTCCAACGAGTACCTTTAAGCTTTACAGGGCTGCTCACAATTGAGCCCCACCCAAAATGCCAGAACAGTAAACACACCCCACAAGTGACCCCATTTCGGAAAGTAGACACCCCAAGGTATTTACTGAGGGGCATAGTGAGTCTGTGGGAGATTATTTATTTTTTTGCCAGAAGTTAGCAGAAATGGAAACTTTATTATTATTATTTTTTCCTCAGAAAATGTCATTTTCCGCTAACTTGTGAAAAAAAATGAAATGATACATGAACTCACCATGCCCCTCCGCGAATACTTTGGGGTGTCTTCTTTCTAAAATGGTGTCATTTGGGGGTATTTATACTATCCTGACATTCTAGCACCTGAATACACATGACAGGTGCTCAGAAAGTCAGAGCTGTTTCAAAATGAGGATATTCACTTTTTTGCACCATAGTTTGTAAACACTATAACTTTTACCCAAACCAATAAATATACACTTATTGCATTTTTTTTAATCAAAGACATGTAGAACAATAAATTTAGAGAAAAATTTATATAGAAATGTAGTTTAAAAAAAAAAATACAACAGAAAGCGAAAAATGTCATTTTTTTGCAAAAATGTTTGTAAATTTTTATTAATAGCAAATAAAGTAAAAATGTCAGCAACAATGAAATACCACCAAATGAAAACTCTATTAGTGATAAGAAAAGGAGGTAAAATTCATTTGGGTGGTAAGTTGTATGACGGAGCAATAAACGGTGAAAGTAGTGTAGTGCAGAATTGTAAAAAGTGGCCTGGTCATTAAGGGTGTTTAAGCTAGGGGGGCTGAAGTGGTTAATGATGAGCATATGTTTGTACAATACGTGCAAATGGGTGACATCACAGCACTATGTATGTATGGACAGCAGAACCTATCACACTACCTAACACCCTGCACTCGAACCTATCAGCTACAGTATAAATCAATGTAACCTACACGGACTATCTCCCCTAACTATCTGAATTATATATCTAAGTTAACAGCAATCACACTGCTGTCTCTCTCAGAACTCCATTACACTACAGAAAATGGCTGCTGGGGAGGTTCCTTATATATTAAGGGGTAGGCGACTTTCCTATTGGTTGCTAGGGATGTTGCTAAGCTCAGACAAAGAGATTGCAGCCTTCTCATTGGCCCCACAAGCAAGAGGGTGGTTACTGATGAAAACAAAATGTAGAATATTCGAAATTATGAATATATAGCACAATATTCTAAATATTCACAAATTCTCGAAGTGCTGATATTCGCGATAAATATTCGCGATTAGAATATTCTCACTCAACACTATTTTTCAGTGAATAAAAATGCTCAGCCATTCATGGCAAACACACATATACACTCAAACACTCATGATCATCAATAAACACAACAGCGTTTGAATAAACTAAATATATTTAACAATAGTTGTCAAAGATACATCAATTTAGAATTTTCTAAAAAATAAACTTTCACAATAAGACTTACGTTTTGTTAACAATGAATTTAAAATAATTGCACGTCAAAAAAGTGACGTTTAAAGGACATGTTGCCTCGTTAGTCTGCAATACTTTCTCCATGTTGCTCCATCAAACTCTTAATTTTTGAGGAGAGGAGTAGGTTGGATTTTGTGGGATTATGTCTGGGTTAAAGGACAGGTCTGACAGCAATGAAAATGCTTTACATAATTGTAGAGCTCCCGTGGATCCTGATCTCAAGAACAGCCATGATGGCATTCTGGCAATTGAGCTGTTTTTCCTCTGAGACACGTCGCAGATAGGGTGCAAAACAATGCAGAAAACATTCTTCAGGACCTTCTTGGCTTCTTCTATGAAGATATTCCATTTCTAACACTTGCTGGTTAATCATGACCCTAATATCTGGTGCAGGAGCCGTTGCAGTGTTTGACCGCCCCCTTCTGTCGTGTGGAGTGGAACGCACAGGCATTTCCAACAAACTTTCTCCACAACTGGTCGTGATTAGTGATGTCGCGAACATAAAATTTTTAGTTCGCGAACAGCGAACGCGAACTTCTGCAAATGTTCGCGAACGGGCGAACCGGGCGAACCGCCAAAGACTTCAATTGGCAGGCGAATTTTAAAACCCACAGGGACTCTTTCTGGCCACAATAGTGATGAGAAAGTTGTTTCAAGGGGTCTAACACCTGGACTGTGGCATGCCGGAGGGGGATCTATGGCAAAACTCCCATGGAAAATTACGTAGTGGACGCAGAGTCGGGTTTTAATCCATAAAGGGCATAAATCAACTAACATTCCTAAATTGTTTGGAATAACGTGCTTTAAAACATCCAGTGTGTGTATACGATCAGGTATGATGTTGTATCGATCAGGTAGTGTAAGGGTTACGCCCGCTTCACTGACATTGACAGACCAAACTCCCTTTTAATGCACCGCAAACAGTTCACTTGCACAACCGCAAACTCCCCATTTGCACAAGGTTGGATACTAAGCTAGCCACGTCCCGGTGATGTCATTGAAGGTTTCTTCCTCCACCCAGCCACGTACAACACCAAGGGTCCCCAAAAGATGAATTGAATTGATTTTTCGAACGGTGAGATGGTTAAAAACGCTGGCTCCCTCCACTCTGTTTTAAACCACGGTCACTGCGTCTGCGCCGTGCAATTTACTGTCACACCCGATATGAGTGGTATTTTCTGTAGTACTATTCTCATCAGTTTAATCCTCTAACGTCCCCAATCTGGGGGCCATTTATTGAATAGATTTTTCGAACAGGGGGTTGGTTAAAAACGCTGGCTCCCTCCACTCTGTTTTAAACCACGGTCACTGCGCCTGCGCCGTGCAATTTACTGTCACACCCGATATGAGTTGTATTTTCGGTAGTACTATTCTCATCAGTTTAATCCCTCTAACGTCCCCAATCTGGGTGCCATTTATTGAATAGATTTTTCGAACGGGGAGATGGTTAAAAAACGCTGGCTCCCTCCACTCTGTTTTAATCCACGGTCACTGCGCCTGCGCCGTGCAATTTACTGTCACACCCGATATGAGTGGTATTTTCTGTAGTACTATTCTCATCAGTTTAATCCTCTAACGTCCCCAATCTGGGGGCCATTTATTGAATAGATTTTTCGAACGGGGAGATGGTTAAAAACGCTGGCTCCCTCCACTCTGTTTTAAACCACAGTGACTGCGTCTGCGCCGTGCAATTTACTGTCACACCCGATATGAGTGGTATTTTCTGTAGTACTATTCTCATCAGTTTAATCCCTCTAAAGTCCCTAATCTGGGGGCCATTTATTGAATAGATTTTTCGAACGGGGAGATGGTTAAAAAAACGCTGGCTCCCTCCACTCTGTTTTAAACCACGGTCACTGCGTCTGCGCCGTGCAATTTACTGTCACACCCGATATGAGTGGTATTTTCTGTAGTACTATTCTCATCAGTTTAATCCCTGTTACGTCCCATATCAGGGATTGCCTTTTGTGAAAAAAAAATTTAGGCCGGGTACCTTCGACTTCCTTCACAGTGACAGACCAAACTCTCGTACACTAAACTGAATTGATTTCAGGAACCGGGAGATGGAAAAAGCAGCTTGGTCGGTCCTCTTACTCCCAAATTGGGGCACTGGGCGTGCACAGAGCAATGTGCTGTGACACCCTATATGAGTGGTGTCTTAACTAGTACTATTGCTATCAGTTTAATCCCTGTTACGGACCCTATCCGGTCGAATTGATTAACCATTGTCGAATCCCCCATTGACATCCCCCTTATAAGCTGTGTAAAGCATATTTTTTAGTTTGGTTTTGAACTGCTGCATCCTTTCCGACTTTCGGTAATTTGGTAACATTTCTGCCACTTTCTGCTTATACCGGGGGTCTAGTAGCGTGGCCACCCGATCGCTTTTGGTCTGATCATAATGAAGCAACGGCCTTATCATCTGGGGTGTGGCAACATTGCCAACACACTTATAGAGGTGATGATGATTGCTTCATTGTGATACGCAAGCCCCTTCACCACAACAAGGTAACGATCACGAAGGGGAATTGACACTTGTATGTGCCTTTTTTTTTTTGGTTTGTTTTTGCAGCCACAGTGCTGCACCATAGGACAGAAAAATTAGGCATGTACACATGCCTGAAAACTAATGGCACTGTTGCAGCCGCTATTGTAGCAGCGGCCGGAAAAATTTATGTTTTCCAGGCAGAAAAGTGACTAAAACATTGTGGCTTGAACCCTAGTTGGTGGTGGAGAATTCACGAAAGTCATCCGGTATGCAGACATTATATACAGCAGTGTGGGGACCATTTTAAGGCCATGGCATGTAATCAGGCCTTTTGTTAGTCAAACGTATCCCCCACTGTCAGTCCCTTCGGGATCCATGCCTCATTCATCTTTATGAAGGTGAGGTAATCAACACTTTTTTGACCGAGGCGATTTCTCTTGTCAGTGACAATGCCTCCTGCTGCACTGAAGGTCCTTTCTGACAGGACACTTGAAGCAGGGCAGGCCAGAAGTTCTATCGCAAACTGGGATAGCTCAGGCCACAGGTCAAGCCTGCACACCCAGTAGTGAAGGGGTTCATTGCTCCTCAGAGTGTCGATATCTGCTGTTAAGGCGAGGTAGTCTGCTACCTGTCGGTCGAGTCGTTCTCTAAGGCTGGATCCCGAAGGGCTGTGGCGATGAGTAGGACTGAAAAAGCTCCGCATGTCCTCCATCAACAACACATCTGTAAATCGTCCAGTCCTTGCCGCCGTGGTAGGAGGAGGATTACACTCACCTCTTCCCCTGTTAGATTCCCGTTGTGCTGTGACATCCCCTTATAAGCTGTGTAAAGCATATTTTTTAGTTTGGTTTTGAACTGCTGCATCCTTTCCGACTTTCGGTAATTTGGTAACATTTCTGCCACTTTCTGCTTATACCGGGGTCTAGTAGCGTGGCCACCCAGTACAGATCGTTTCTCCTTTATCCTTTTTATACGTGGGTCCCTCAACAGACATGACAGCATGAAAGACCCCATTTGAACAAGGTTGGATGCAGAGCTACTCATTTCCCGTCCTCGTCCTCACTGATGTCATTGACGGTCTGTTCTTCCCCCAGCCACGCACAACACCATGGGTCCCAGATAGGTGACAACAACGAGCACCCTGGGGTGCCTGCTGTGGTTGGTCTTCCTCCTCCTCAAAGCCACCACATTCCTCCTCTGACTCCTCTTCCTCATACTCCTCTTCCAGCGTTGCTGCAGGTCCGGCAAGCGATGATGACAAGGCTGTTTCTGGTGGTGATGGTGACCACAACTCTTCCTCTTCCTCTTCACGCTCATCTACAGCCTGATCCAGAACTCTTCGCAGGGCACGCTCCAGGAAGAAAACAAATGGGATGAGGTCGCTGATGGTGCCTTCGGTGCGACTGACTAGGTTTGTCACCTCCTCAAAAGGACGCATAAGCCTACAGGCATTGCGCATGAGTGTCCAGTAACGTGGCAAAAGATTCCCAGCTCCGCAGAGGCTGTCCTAGCACCCCGGTCATACAAATACTGTTGACGGCTTTTTCTTGTTGGAGCAGGCGGTCGAACATTAGGAGTGTTGAATTCCAACGTGTCGGGCTGTCGCATATCAAGCGCCTCACTGGCATGTTGTTTCGCCGCTGAATATCGGAAAAGTGCGCCATGGCCGTGTAGGAACGCCTGAAATGGCCACACACCTTCCTGGCCTGCTTGAGGACGTCCTGTAAGCCTGGGTACTTAGACACAAAACGTTGTACGATGAGATTCAACACATGTGCCATGCACGGCACATGTGACAACTTGCCCAAATTTAATGCCGCCAACAGATTGCTTCCATTGTCACACACCACTTTGCCGATCTCCAGTTGGTGCGGGGTCAGCCACTGATCCACCTGTGCGCTCAGGGCGGACAGGAGTGCTGGTCCTGTGTGGCTCTCTGCTTTCAGGCAAGTCAACCCCAAGATAGCGTGACACTGTCGTATCCGGGATGTGAAATAGCCCCTGGGGAGCTGGGGGAATCAGTTGATGTGCAGCCAGACGCCGCAGCAGAAGAGGACTCAGCCGAGGAGGATATTGAAGAGGATGGAGTAGGAGTAGAGGAGGTGGCAGTAGGTCTGCCTGCAAGTCGTGGTGGTGTCACCAACTCCGCTGCGGAGCCACGCATTCCATGCTTGTCAGCCGTCAGCAGGTTGACCCAATGCGCAGTATACGTGATATACCTGCCCTGACCGTGCTTTGCAGACCAGGTATCAGTGGTCAGATGGACCCTTGCCCCAACACTGTATGCCAGAGATGCCATGACTTCCTTTTCAATGACATGGTAGAGGTTTGGGATTGCCTTTTTGAAAAAAATTTCGTCCGGGTACCTTCCACTGTGGTGTCCCAATAGCGACAAATTTTTTGAAGGCCTCAGACTCTACCAGCTGGTATGGTAAAAGCTGGCGGGCTAAGAGTTCCGCTCAAGCCAGCTGTCAGTCGCCGGGCAAGGGGGTGACTTTGTGACATTGGCTTCTTATGCTCAAACATGTCCTTGACAGACACCTGACTGTGGGCAGATGAGCAGGAACTGCTGAAGGTGAGAGATGGAGTGGCGGGTGGTTGAGAGGGGGCAGGGAGGACAGCAGTGGTTGACGTGGCTGAAGATGCTGGACCAGGAGGAGCATGGTGGCTTTGAGTTTGTGTGCTGCTTGTACTCATGTGTTGATCCCATAGGCGCTTGTGATGTGAGATCATGTGCCTTCGCAAAGCAGTTGTACCAAGGTGGGTGTTGGACTTCCCACGACTCAGTTTCTTTTGGCACAGGTTGCAAATGGCATTGCTTTTATCAGAGGCAGACACACAAAAAATGCCACACTGCTGAGCTTTGCAATGACGGCATTCTAGTGGTGGCAACAGCATGCGTTGACTGGCGTGCTGTCTGGCTGACCCCAGGTGCCGATACATGCTGTCTGACTGTGCCACTAACTCCTTGCGACGACCTCCCCTGCTTCCAACTCGTCTCCTCATTCTCTCTGTCTCCCTTCAGAACTTTCCCCTCTTCTTCTCTTCGAGCAGGC
Organism: Bufotes viridis; assembly: GCA_033119425.1. Taxonomy (NCBI): domain Eukaryota; kingdom Metazoa; phylum Chordata; class Amphibia; order Anura; family Bufonidae; genus Bufotes; species Bufotes viridis. Next base: position 97,623,989 of record CM065592.1, on the reverse strand, counting down.
ACCCACGTGGCATCCGTGGACACATCGTCATCATCAACCGCTTCACTTGTATCTGACACCTCAGCAAAGGAAGCAGCAGCGGGTACAACATCATCATCATCATCATCACACTGTACGCCCATGTGTGTAATCCTGCCTGACTGAGACATATCCCCGTAATCTACATCATCTGGCACAATGGTTGCGCATCACTAATTGCATCCAACTGATGTGTAAATAACTCCTCTGACGGATCAAGTGAAGCGGCTGTGGTGGCTGTGGTGGTAGTGGTGGTGGTGGCGACGGGCGGGTGCGTGGTAACTTGAGAGCAGGTGACCGAAGCTGAGCTGGAGGAGGATGGTGCGCCAAGGTTCTTAGCGGAAGCTGTTGAAGATTGGGTGTCCTGTCTAAGCCAGTCAACTACGCCCTCTGAATTTTTCGGGTTCAGGGTACGTGGCCTCTGAAAACTGGGCATTATTCCAGGGACAGTGGAAATCACAGCACCACGACCACGACGGCCCCTGCGGGGTGGCCTGCCTCTGCCTGTCATTTTTTTTTAGATAAGTGGTACTACGCGTGCTAGGTACTGTGCCACCCGGTATGAGTGGTTGGCACTGGCAGTGGGCACACTACAGTCTGTGGAAGTGGGCCTGACACACACTGGCAGCAGGCAAGCAACTGAATTTAGACTACTGTCTAAAAATTAAATGCCTTATTTATCGGCAAGCTACTGTGCCACCCGGTATCAGTGGTTGGCACTGGCAGTGGGCACACTACAGTCAGTGGAAGAGGGCCTGACACACACTGGCAGCAGGCAAGCAACTGAATTTAGACTACTGTCTAAAAATTAAATGCCTTATTTATCGGCAAGCTACTGTGCCACCCGGTATCAGTGGTTGGCACTGGCAGTGGGCACACTACAGTCTGTGGAGGTGGGCCTGACACACACTGGCAGCAGGCAAGCAACTGAATTTAGACTACTGTCTAAAAATTAAATGCCTTATTTATCGGCAAGCTACTGTGCCACCCGGTATCAGTGGTTGGCACTGGCAGTGGGCACACTACAGTCAGTGGAAGAGGGCCTGACACACACTGGCAGCAGGCAAGCAACTGAATTTAGACTACTGTCTAAAAATTAAATGCCTTATTTATCGGCAAGCTACTGTGCCACCCGGTATCAGTGGTTGGCACTGGCAGTGGGCACACTACAGTCAGTGGAAGAGGGCCTGACACACACTGGCAGCAGGCAAGCAACTGAATTTAGACTACTGTCTAAAAATTAAATGCCTTATTTATCGGCAAGCTACTGTGCCACCCGGTATCAGTGGTTGGCACTGGCAGTGGGCACACTACAGTCAGTGGAAGCGGGCCTGACACACACTGGCAGCAGGCAAGCAACTGAATTTAGACTACTGTCTAAAAATTAAATGCCTTATTTATCGGCAAGCTACTGTGCCACCCGGTATCAGTGGTTGGCACTGGCAGTGGGCACACTACAGTCTGTGGAGGTGGGCCTGACACACACTGGCAGCAGGCAAGCAACTGAATTTAGACTACTGTCTAAAAATGAAATGCCTTATTTATCGGCAAGCTACTGTGCCACCCGGTATCAGTGGTTGGCACTGGCAGTGGGCACACTACAGTCAGTGGAAGAGGGCCTGACACACACTGGCAGCAGGCAAGCAACTGAATTTAGACTACTGTCTAAAAATGAAATGCCTGATTTATCGGCAAGCTACTGTGCCACCCGGTATCAGTGGTTGGCACTGGCAGTGGGCACACTACAGTCAGTGGAAGAGGGCCTGACACACCCTGGCAGCAGGCAAGCAACTGAATTTAGACTACTGTCTAAAAATTAAATGCCTTATTTATCGGCAAGCTACTGTGCCACCCGGTATCAGTGGTTGGCACTGGCAGTGGGCACACTACAGTCAGTGGAAGCGGGCCTGACACACACTGGCAGCAGGCAAGCAACTGAATTTAGACTACTGTCTAAAAATTAAATGCCTTATTTATCGGCAAGCTACTGTGCCACCCGGTATCAGTGGTTGGCACTGGCAGTGGGCACACTACAGTCTGTGGAGGTGGGCCTGACACACACTGGCAGCAGGCAAGCAACTGAATTTAGACTACTGTCTAAAAATGAAATGCCTTATTTATCGGCAAGCTACTGTGCCACCCGGTATCAGTGGTTGGCACTGGCAGTGGGCACACTACAGTCAGTGGAAGAGGGCCTGACACACACTGGCAGCAGGCAAGCAACTGAATTTAGACTACTGTCTAAAAATGAAATGCCTGATTTATCGGCAAGCTACTGTGCCACCCGGTATCAGTGGTTGGCACTGGCAGTGGGCACACTACAGTCAGTGGAAGAGGGCCTGACACACACTGGCAGCAGGCAAGCAACTGAATTTAGACTACTGTCTAAAAATTAAATGCCTTATTTATCGGCAAGCTACTGTGCCACCCGGTATCAGTGGTTGGCACTGGCAGTGGGCACACTACTGTCAGTGGAAGCGGGCCTGACACACACTGGCAGCAGGCAAGCAACTGAATTTAGACTACTGTCTAAAAATTAAATGCCTTATTTATCGGCAAGCTACTGTGCCACCCGGTGTCAGTGGTTGGCACTGGCAGTGGGCACACTACAGTCTGTGGAGGTGGGCCTGACACACACTGGCAGCAGGCAAGCAACTGAATTTAGACTACTGTCTAAAAATGAAATGCCTTATTTATCGGCAAGCTACTGTGCCACCCAGTATCAGTGGTTGGCACTGGCAGTGGGCACACTACAGTCAGTGGAAGAGGGCCTGACACACACTGGCAGCAGGCAAGCAACTGAATTTAGACTACTGTCTAAAAATTAAATGCCTAATTTATCGGCAAGCTACTGTGCCACCCGGTATCAGTGGTTGGACACTGGCAGTGGGCACACTACAGTCAGTGGAAGAGGGCCTGACACACACTGGCAGCAGGCAAGCAACTGAATTTAGACTACTGTCTAAAAATTAAATGCCTTATTTATCGGCAAGCTACTGTGCCACCCGGAATCAGTGGTTGGCACTGGCAGTGGGCACACTACAGTCAGTGGAAGTCAGCCTGACACACACTAGCAGTAGGCAAGCAACTGAAATTACACTAAAGTGTAAAAATTAAATGCCTTTTTTTGATGCAAAGTACTGTGCCACACGGGATGACAGGGGTGGGCACTGGCAGTGGGCACACTATTGTCAGTTGAAGTCGGCCTGACACACACTAGCAGCAGGTGAGCAGCTGAAATTACACTAAAGTGTAAAAATTAAATGCCTTTTTTATGCAAAGTCCTGTGCCAGCCGGTATGAGTGGTGGACACTGGCAGTGGGCACACTACAGTCAGTGGAAGTCGGCCTGACACACACTAGCAGCAGGCAAGCAGCTGAAATTACACTAAAGTGTAAAAATTAAATGCCTTTTTATGCAAAGTCCTGTGCCAGCCGGTATGAGTGGTGGACACTGGCAGTGGGCACACTACAGTCAGTGGAAGTCAGCCTGACACACACTGGCAGGCAACTAACCTTAGATTAAAGTGTAAAAATTAAGTGCCTTTTTTTTAAGCAAAGTCCTGTGCCACACGGGATGACAGGGGTGGGCACTGGCAGTGGGCACACTACAGTCAGTTGAAGTCGGCCTGACACACACTAGCAGCAGGCAAGCAGCTGAAATTACACTATAGTGTAAAAATAAATGCCTTTTTTATGCAAAGTCCTGTGCCAGCTGGTATGAGTGGTGGACACTGGCAGTGGGCACACTACAGTCAGTGGAAGTCAGCCTGACACACACTGGCAGGCAACTAACCTTAGATTAAAGTGTAAAAATTAAGTGCCTTTTTTTTAAGCAAAGTCCTGTGCCACACGGGATGACAGGGGTGGGCACTGGCAGTGGGCACACTACAGTCAGTTGAAGTCGGCCTGACACACACTAGCAGCAGGCAAGCAGCTGAAATTACACTATAGTGTAAAATTAAATGCCTTTTTATGCAAAGTCCTGTGCCAGCCGGTATGAGTGGTGGGCACTGGCAGTGGGCACACTACAGTCAGTGGAAGTCAGCCTGACACACACTGGCAGGCAACTAACCTTAGATTAAAGTGTAAAAATTAAATGCCTTTTTTGATGCAAAGTCCTGTACCACACGGAATGACAGGGGTGGGCACTGGCAGTGGGCACACTACAGTCTGTGGGCCTGCAGCTCCTCACACACAGGCAGGCCAGGCAACTGCAATATGTATATAAAGGAAAAAAAGCAGACTAATGTTGCAGCCCTAAAAAGGGCTTTTTGGGGTGCTGTCAGGACGCTGTCCTTACAGCAGAGATCAGATGAGTCTTTCAGGACTGGAGTGGACACTGAATTCACTAGCCTAGCTATCCATTTCCCAATTAAATCAGCAGCTACTACACTCTCCTTCCTCTCACTAAGACTGCAGCTTCAGAATGAATCTAAAATGGATGCTGTGCAGGAGGTGGGAGGGTCTGGGAGGGAGGGTATGCTGCTGATTGGCTGGAATGTGTCTGCTGACTGTGAGGTACAGGGTCAATGTTTGCTCAATGATGATGTATAGGGGGCAGACCGAACATCGCATATGTTCGCCCGGCAGAGGCGAACGCGAACAAGCTATGTTCGCCGGGAACTGTTCGCCGGCTGATAGTTCGGGCCATCTCTAGTCGTGATGAAGGATCTTTTGGTGTGGCAGCTAAGGAAGTGGAGAAAGTACTAATCACAGAAGAATCCTGAGCTTGCACCTCAGTTGGTGTTGGTTGAGTGCCCTCCTGCACAGAATCCTCAAGACTGTGCACAAATCTGAAATGAGAATAGAAAGATGATGACTATTGTATTTTAGATCTGAGGCCACTGCAACAACAAAAAATTATATTGTTGTTAAACACCACACCACTGACTCAATATTTCCTGTTCGTGCTGTACCATTTCAGTAGCCTAGTCCAATGTCTGCTGTGCAAAATCACATGCCTAAGACATTATCATTACTGTTCTTGCAATGGTTCAGTGTAGCAAACAAAATGATCGGAGCAGAAAAGGCTCGAATTGTCCACAGAATACATGGACCCAGGCACTATTATTTTATGCCAACCAAAAAGTAGCCCTATGGCAGGACAGCAGAGGAAAGGCCAATATAGTTAACAGTGACCATGGCACGTGACCATACTATATATATTTACCCTTACATATTGTGTCTTTCCTCCATACCTAGCAGATTGTAAGCCCTCACGGGCAGGGCCCTCTTTCCTCCTATACCAGTTTGTAACTCGTCTTGTTTATGCATATTTCAATTGTCTAAATTATGTATGTGCACCCCTCTTCATATGTACAGTGCCATGGAATAAATGGCACTTTAACGCCTTCAGGACCCTGCCATTTTTCGCCTTCAGGATCAGGCCATTTTTTGCAAATGTGTCACTTTATGTGTTAATAGCTTTAACCACTTCAGCCCCCCTAGCTTAAACACCCTTAATGACCAGGCCACTTTTTACAATTCCGCACTACACTACTTTCACCGTTTATTGCTCCGTCATGCAACTTACCACCCAAATGAATTTTACCTCCTTTTCTTCTCACTAATAGAGCTTTCATTTGGTGGTATTTCATTGCTGCTGACATTTTTACTTTTTTTGCTATTAATCAAAAATTACCGAAATTTTTGCAAAAAATGACATTTTTCACTTTCTGTTGTAAAATTTTTCAAAAAACTACATTTCTATATAAATTTTTCTCTAAATTTATTGTTCTACATGTCTTTGATAAAAAAATCCAATAAGTGTATATTTATTGGTTTGGGTAAAAGTTATAGCGCTTACAAACTATGGTGCAAAAAGTGAATTTCGGCATTTTGAAGCAGCTCTGACTTTCTGAGCGCCTGTCATGTTTCTTCAGGTGCTAGAATGTCAGGAAAGTATAAATACCCCCAAATTACACCATTTTAGAAAGAAGACACCCCAAAGTATTCGCGGAGGGGCTTGGTGAGTTCATGTATCATTTCATTTTTTTCACAAGTTAGCGGAAAATGACACTTTCTGAGAAAAAAAAAAAAAAAAGTTTCAATTTCTGATAACTTCTGGCAAAAAAAAAAAATCTCAGACGGACTCACTATGCCCTCAGTGAATACCTTGGGGTGTCTACTTTCCGAAATGGGGTCATTTGTGGGGTGTGTTTACTGTTCTGGCATTTTGGGCGGGGCTAAATTGTGAGTCGCCATGTAAAACCTAAAGGTACTCGTTGAATTTGGGCCCCTTGTGCACTCAGGCTGCAAAAGTGTCACTAGTGGTATCGCCGTACTCAGGAGAAGTAGGGCAATGTGTTTTGGGGTGTATTTTTACATACACCCATGTTGGGTGAGAGAAATATCTCTGTAAATTGTCAACTTTGTATAAAAATTTTTAAAAGTTGTCGCTTACAGAGATATTTTTCACACAAAGTATGGGTATATATAAAAATACACCCCAAAACACATTGCCCTACTTCTCCTGAGTACGGCGATACCACATGTGTGCCACTTTTTGCAGCCTGGGTGCGCAAAGGGGCCCTAAAACCAATGAGTACCTTTAGGATTTCACAGGGCATTTTTACGCATTTGGATTCCAGACTTCTTCTCACGCTTTAGGGGCCCCTAAATGCCAGGGCAGTATAAATACCCCACATGTGACCCCATTTTGGAAAGAAGACACCCCAAGGTATTCTGTGAGGGGTATGGTGAGTTCATGTAAAATTTTATTTTTGTCACAAGTTAGTGGAATATGAGACTTTGTAAAAACAAAATAAAAAAACAAAAAACAATTTCCGCTGACTTATGCCAAAAATAAAAATTCTGTGGACTCACCATGCCCCTCACAGAATACCTACGGGTGTCTTCTTTCCAAAATGGGGTCACATGTGGGGTATTTATACTCACCTGGCATTTTAGGGGCCCCTAAAGTGTGAGAATCCAAATGCATAAAAATGGCCTCAGAAATTTAAAGGTACTCATTGGTTTAGGGCCCCTTTGCACTTCAGGCTGCAAAGTGTCACACATGGTATCGCCGACTAGGAGAAGTAGGCAATGTAGCTTGGGGTGTATTTTACATATACCCATGCTAGCGTGTGAGAAATATCGCTGTAAACGACAACTTTTTAAATTTTTTTATTCAAAGTTGTCAATTTACAGAGATATTTCTCTCACCCAGTATGGGTATATGTAAAAATACACCCTAAAACACATTGCCCTACTTCTCCTGAGTACGGCGATACCACATGAGTGACACTTTTTGCAGCCAAGATGCACAAAGGGGCCCTAATTCCAATGAGTACCTTTTAGGAGGGCATTTTTACACATTTTTCTTCTCACGCTTTAGGGCCTCTAAAATGCCAGGGCAGTATAAATACCCCACATGTGACCCCATTTTGGAAAGAAGACACCCCAAGGTAATCCGTGAGGGGCATGGCGAGTTCATAGAAGATTTTATTTTTGGCACAAGTTAGTGGAAATTGATTTTTATTGTTTTTTCTCACAAAGTCTCCTTTCCGCTAACTTTTGACAAAAAGTTTAATTTTTCATGGACTCATTATGCCCCTCAGCGAATACCTTGAGGTGTCTTCTTTCCAAAATGGGGTCACATGTGGGGTATTTATACTGCCCTGGCATTTTAGGGGCCCTAAAGCGTGAGAAGGAAAATGCGTAAAAATGCTCCTCCTAGCAGGTACTCATTGGTTTAGGGCTCTTGCATTTGGCTGCAAGTGTCACCATGGGTACGTCGACTCAGGAGAAGTAGGGCAATGTGTTTGGGGTGTATTTTACATATACCCATGTTGGGTGAGAGAAATATCTCTGTAAATTGACAACTTTGAATAAAAAAATTTAAAAAGTTGTCGTTTACAGAGATATTTCTCACACACAGCATGGGTATATATAAAAATACACCCCAAAACACATTGCCCTACTTCTCCTGAGTACGGCGATACCACATGAGTGACACTTTTTGCAGCCAAGATGCGCAAAGGGGCCCTAAAACCAATGAGTACCTTTAGGATTTCACAGGACATTTTTACGCATTTGGATTCTCACGCTTTAGGACCCCTAAAATGCCAGGGCAGTATAAATACCCCACATGTGACCCCATTGTGGAAAGAAGACACCCCAAGGTATTCCGTGAGGGGCATGGCGAGTTCACAGAAAAAAAAATTTGGCACAAGTTAGCGGAAATGGTATTTTTTTTTTTTTTTTTTTTTTACAGTCTCACATTCCACTAACTTGTGACAAAAATAAAATTTTACATGAACTCCCCATACCCCTCACAGAATACCTTGGGGTGTCTTCTTTCTAAAATGGGGTCACTTGTGAGGTTTTTGTACTGCCCTGGCATTTTAGGGGTCTCCGCAATCATTACACGTATGGCCAGAATTAGGAGTTTTTGCGATTCTCCTTATATTGACCATACGGGTAATGAGAATTTTTTTTCCGTTCAGCCTCTGCGCTGAAAGAAAAAATGAACTGCCACAGATTTTTCCATTCACATTGATCAATGTGGATGAAAAATCTCTAAAAATGTGCAAAAAAAGAGGGAAAAGCTATAAAGCTGCGATCGCTAAGGGACCCTAAGGCCTCATTCAAGCTGCCCGCAATTCTGTTCCGCAAAATTTTGCGGAACAGAAATGTGGATACATTCAATTCTATGGGGACAGACTTTGTCCCGCTGATCCGTAATTGCGGATCCGTAATTGGAGATCCGCAAAGTATAGAACATGTCCTATTCTTGTCCGCAACTGCGGACAAGAAAAGGCATTTTCTATATAGTTCTGGCAACGTGCGGATCCGCAAAATGCGGAAAGCACATTGCTGGTGTCCGTAGTTTATGGATCCGCGGATTTGCGGATCCGTGATCCGCAAAACACATGCGGACATCTGAATGAGCCTTACAGGGGTGATCAGTGACAGGGGGTGACAGGGGTGATCAGGGGGTGACATGGGAGATCAGGGGTTAATCAGTGACAGGGGGTGGTGGGTGGGTGGGGGCGGTGGGGGGTTGTGTGGTGATTGGTGCACTTTGATATTTTTTCTCTGGTGGTCCCAAGCAAAGGGACCACCAGAGAAGCGGGTAGCAAGCAGATCAGACGCTGTTCACAGAACAACGCCTGATCTGCGATTTTTTCTGCCATATACAGCCTGCCAGCGCACGATCGGCGCTGGCAGGCTGTAGTATAACTACATGCGAGCGCGCCGATGGCGCGCATTGCGCATGTGCGGGCGCGTCCTCGCGCCATCTCGCGTCTCGCGAGATGACGCGCCGATGCGTCCGATCAGAGCTACAGGGCCGCCGCCAGGACGCAATCCTGCGTGCGGCGGTCCTGTAGCGGTTAAAACGCCTTTACTTATCCAAGCCATTCTCAGATTGTTTTCTCGTCACATATTGTATTTCATGACAGTGGTAAATTTGAGTCAAAATATTTCATTTTTATTTATTAAAAAACACCAAATTTACCATGAATTTGGAAAAATTCGAAATTGCAAACAGATAGTGATACCTCCTAAAATAGTTATTACTTTACATTTCCCATATGTCTACTTCATGTTTGGATAATTCTGTAATTGACATTTCCAAAACCCAATTTTTAAGGACCAGTTCAGATCCTTAAGTGACTTAAGACTCTGAAGTCACTTTGTGGGGCATACATTAGAAACCACTTATTTTAGAAACTACTTCCCTCAAGGTATTCAAAACTGATTTTACAAACTTTGTTAACCCTTTAGGTGTTCCACAAGAAGTAAAGGAAAATGTTCATGAAATTTCAGAATTTCACTTTTTTGGCAGATTTTCCATTTTAATCCATTTTTTCCACTAACAAAGCAAGGGTTGACAGCCAAACAAAATGCAAAATTTATTACTCTGATTCTGTAGTTTACAGAAATTCCACATTTGTGGTCGTAAATAGAATTGAGCGAACACCTGGATGTTCGGGTTCGAGAAGTTCATCCCGAACCCGAATCCCGTTGAAGTCAATGGGGATCCGAACTTTTGGGCACTAAAAAGGCTGTAAAATAGTCCAGGAAAGGGCTAGAGGGCTGCAAATGGCAGCAAAATGTAAGTAAATCCCCTGCAAACAAATGTGGATAGGGAAATGAATTAAAATAAAATAAATTAAAATAAATTAAAATTAAGCAATATCAATTGGAGAGAGGTCCCATAGCAGAAAATGAGGCTTCAAGTCACCCACCAAGTCACCCCAATAGAGAAGGCCACTTTCATTTATTTAGGCCCCAGGACCCAGACAGTGGACAGAGGTCGCATAGCAGAGAATCAGGCGTCATGTCACCCACCAATGGAGAAGGCCACTTTTAGATAATTAGGCCCCTGGCACCCAGACGGAGGAGAGAGGTTGCATAACAGAGAATCAGGCGTCATGTCACCCACCAATGGAGAAGGCTAGTGATGAGCGGCATGTGCCATATTCGATTTTGACGAAATTCGCGAATATTCGATAGAATATTAGTTTCATATTCGTCGAAATCGAATATTCGTCATTATTCTAGTTATCACGATTAATATGCGATTTAAATAATTGCCTATTGCGATTGTAACTTAAGGCTACTTTCCTATTGGTTTCATATCTAGAATTATAGCGAAGATGCCGAATATGACTAGTGATGAGCGGCATGTGCCATATTCGATTTCGACGAAATTCGCGAATATTCGATAGAATATTCGTTTCATATTGGATCTGCGGATCCGCAAAATACGGACACCGGCAATGTGCTTTCCTCATTTTGCAGATCCGCACATTGCCAGAACAATATAGAAAATGTTTTTTCTTGTCCGCAATTGCGGACAAGAATAGGACATGTTCTATATTTTTGCGGAACGGAAGTGCAGACTCGGAAGCGCGGATCCATAATTCCGGATCCGAGCGGGACAAAGTCTGTCCCCATAAAAATGAATGGGTCCGCAATTCCGTTCCGCAAGCAGAATTGCGAATGGGGCATAAGGGTCCCTTATCACCGCCAGTTAGCTAGCTACATGTTAGGTAGTTAGCGCCCAGCCCACCGCTCCGCAGTCACTGATTTTGGCAGAGATTTTTTCATCCACATTGATCGATGCAAATGAAAAAATCAGTGCCGTTCTTTTTTTTTTTTTTTTCAGCCCAGAGGCTAAACGTAAAAAAAAAATCTCATTACCCGTATGCCCAATATAAGGAGAATCGCAGAAACTCCTAATGCTGGCCATACGTGTAATGATTGCGGAGACCCTCAAATGCCAGGGCAGTACAAACACCTCACATGTGACCCCATTTTAGAAAGAAGACACCCTAAGGTATTCCGTGAGGGGTATGGTGAGTTCATGTAAAATTTTATTTTTTGTCACAAGTTAGTGGAATATGAGACTTTGTAAAAAAATATATATATATCAATTTCCGCTAACTTGTGCCAAAAAAATTATTTTTCTGTGAACTCGCCATGCCCATCACGGAATACCTTGGGGTGTCTTCTTTCCAAAATGGGGTCACATGTGGGGTATTTATACTGCTCTGGCATTTTAGGGGTCCTAAAGCGTGAGAATCCAAATACGTAAAAATGCCCTGTGAAATCCTAAAGGTACTCATGGGAATTAGGCCCCCTTTGCGCATCTTGGATGCAAGAAAGTGTCACACATGTGGTATCGCCGTACTCAGGAAAAGTAGGGCAATGTGTTTTGGGGTGTATTTTTATATATGCCCATACTTTGTGTGAGAAATATCGCTGTAAAAGACAACTTTTTAATTTTTTTATACAAAGTTGTCAATTTACAGAGATATTTCTCTCACCCAACATGGGTACATGTAAAAATACACCACAAAACACATTGCCCTACTTCTCCTGAGTACGGCGATACCACATGTATGACACTTTTTTGCAGCCTGGGTGCGCAAAGTGGCCCAAATTCCAACGAGTACCTTTAGCTTTTACATGGCTGCTCACAATTTAGCCCCGCCCAAAATGCCAGAACAGTACAAATACCCCACAAATGACCCCATTTTGGATAGAAGACACCCCAAGGTATTCGCTGAGGGGCATAGTAAGTCCATGAAAAATTGAACTTTTTGTCAAAAGTTAGCGGAAAGGGAGACTTTGTGAGAAAAAACAATAAAAAATCAATTTCCGCTAACTTGTGCCAAAAAAAAAAATCTTCTGTGAACTTGCCATGCCCCTCACGGAATACCTTGGGGTGTCTTCTTTCCAAAATGGGGTCACATGTGGGGTATTTATACTGCCCTGGCATTTTAGGGGCCCTAAAGCATGAGAAGAAAAATGTGTAAAAATGCCCTCCTAAAAGGTACTCATTAGAATTTGGGCCCCTTTGCGCATCTTGGCTTCAAAAAAGTGTCACTCATGTGGTAACGCCGTACTCAGGAGAATTAGGGCAATAAGTTTTGGGGTGTATTTTTACATATACCCATGCTGGGTGAGAGAAATATCTCTGTAAATTGACAACTTTGTATACATTTTTTTAAAAAGTTGTAATTTACAGAAATATATCTCACACACAGTATGGGTATATGTAAAAATACACATCAAAACACATTGCCCTACTTCTCCTGAGTACGGCGATACCACATGTGTGCCACTTTTTTGCAGCCAAGATGCGCAAAGGGGCCCTAAAACCAATGAGTACCTTTAGGATTTCACAGGGCATTTTTACGCATTTGGATTCTCACGCTTTAGGGCCCCTAAAATGCCAGGGCAGTATAAATACCCCACATTTGACACCATTTTGGAAAGAAGACACCCCAAGATATTCCGTGAGGGGCATGTCGAGTTCACAGAATGTTCTTTTTTTGGCACAAGTTAGCGGAAATTGATTTTTTTTTTTTTTTTTTTTTTTACAAAGTCTCATATTCCGCTAACTTGTGACAAAAAATAAAATTTTACATGAACTCACCATACCCCTCACGGAATACCTTGGGGTGTCTTCTTTCTAAAATGGGGTCACTTGTGGGGTATTTATACTGTCCTGGCATTTTAGGGGTCTCTAAAGCATGAGAAGAAGTCTGGAATCCAAATGCGTAAAAATGCCCTGTGAAATCCTAAAGGTACTCATTGGAATTAGGGCCCCTTTGCGCACCCAGGCTGCAAAAAAGTGTCACTCATGTGGTATCACCGTACTCAGGAGAAGTAGGGCAATGTGTTTTGGGGTGTATTTTTATATATACCCATACGTTGTGTGAGAAATATCTCTGTAAACGACAACTGTTTAAATTTTTTTATACAAAGTTGACAATTTACAGAGATATTTCTTTCACCCAGCATGGGTATATGTGAAAATACACCCCAAAACACATTGCCCTACTTCTCCTGAGTACGGCGATACCACGTGTGTGACACTTTTTTGAAGCCTGAGTGCGCAAAGGGTCCAAAATTCCAACGAGTACCTTTAGGTTTTACATGGCTGCTCACAATTTAGCCCCGTCCAAAATGCCAGGACAGTAAACACACCCCACAAATGACCCCATTTCGGAAAGAAGACACCTCAAGGTACTCACTGAGGGGCATAGTGAGTCCGTCTGAGATTTTTTTTTTTTTGCCAGAAGTTAGCAGAAATGGAAACTTTATTATTATTTTTTTTTCCTCAGAAAGTGAAAAAAATTGAAATGATACATGAACTCACCATGCCCTTCCGTGAATACTTTGGGATGTCTTCTATCTAAAATGGTGTGATTTGGGGGGTATTTATACTATCCTGACATTCCAGCACGTAAAGAAACATGACAGGTGCTCAGAAAGTCAGAGCTGCTTCAAAGTGCGGAAATTCACTTTTTTGCACCATAGTTTGTAAACGCTATAACTTTTACCCAAACCAATAAATATACACTTATTGGATTTTTTTTTTTTTATCAAAGACATGTAGAACAATAAATTTTGTGAAATATTTATATAGAAATGTCGTTTTTTTGAAAAAATTTACAACAGAAAGTGAAAAATGTCATTTTTTTGCAAAAATGTCGTTACATTTTTATTAATAGCAAAAAAAAGTAAAAATGTCGGCAACAATGAAATACCACCAAATGAAATCTCTATTAGTGAGAAGAAAAGGAGGTAAAATTCACTTGGGTGGTAAGTTGTATGACCGAGCAATAAACAGTGAAAGTAGTGTAGTGCGGATTTGTAAAAAAGGGCCTGGTCACTAGGGGGGTATAAACCTGTGGTCTACAAGTGGTTAATATGCGATTTAAATAATTGCGTATTGCGATTGTAACTTAAGGCTACTTTCCTATTGGTTTCATATCTAGAATTATAGCGAAGATGACGAATGTATTCGTCATATTCCTCAAAACGAAGATAACGAAGTATTCTCCATCTTCGTTTTAGCTACCTATTCGTCAACTTCGCTAATTCTAGCAATCAAATAGGAGGGTTGACTGTAGAGGCAGCTGTGTTTAATTCGCTATGGGATTATATAACTGCTTTTTTTTTAAAATAAATAGAATAATTATATTACTTGATAATTATTATAATTATTCTATTTATTAAAAAAAAAAAAATATATATATATATATATATATAATCGCATAGCGAATTAAACACAGCTGTCTCTATAGTCAACCTTCCTATTTGATTGCAAGAATTAACGAAGTTGACGAATAGGTAGCTAAAACGAAGATGGAGAATACTTCGTTATCTTCGTTTTGAGGAATATGACAAATACATTCGTCATATTCGCTAATTCTACCAAGCCAACCATACATGGAAACGCCTCCATACTAAAATGTACTGTCGGATTTGAGAATTACGTTGAAATCGCAATGCGATTAATATAACTTGCGCCAAGGAACTCTCCGCCTGGGGCCCAGCCGCCACTACATTTACCCAGTGTGCAGTTAGGGAGATATAGCATCCCTGGCCGTGCTTACTGGTTCACGTATCTGTGGTTAAGTGGACGTGGAAGGGTGTGCACACGTACTGTTCAGATGGCGTTGCGCAGTGTACACTTGATTTTATCATATACTTGGTTGTGCAAGGAAGGCACGACTGTCTTGGAGAAGTAGTGCCGCCTGGGAACAACAAACTGTGGGACAGCCATCGCCATCAGCTGTTAGAAGCTGTCTGTGTCAACCAGCCTGAATGACAGCATTTCAAAGGCCAATAGTTTAGAAATGCTGGCATTCAGGCCCAGGGCTCGAGGGTGGCTAGGTGGGAATTTACGCTTTCTCTCTTTCTCTTGTGAGATGGAGAGCTGAACGCTGCCGTGTGACATGGTGGAGATGCTTGGTGACGCAGGTGGTGGTGTTGGTGGCACATCCTATGTTTGGTGGGCGGCAGGTGCCAACATTCCCGAGGTGGAGGAAGAGGCCGAGGCAGCAGAAGAAGAGAAAGCAGGGGGAGCCTGAGTGAGTTCCTTGCTTTTAAGGTGTTTACCCCACTGCAGTTCATGCTTTGCATGTAGATGCCTGGTCATGCAGGTTGTGCTAAGTTTCAGAACGTTAATGCCTAGCTTCAGGCTCTGATGGCACAGCGTGCAAACCACTCGGGTCTTGTCGTCAGCACATTGTTTAAAGAAGTGCCATGCCAGGGAACTCCTTGAAGCTGCCTTTGGGGTGCTCGGTCCCTGGTGGCCATTAGCAGGCGAACTCTCTTGACAGCGGCTGTTCTGCTTTTGCCCCCTGCTTCCTCTTTTGCTACGCTGTTGGCTCGGTCTCACCACTGCCTCTTCCTCTGAACTATAATAGTCAGTTGCACGGCCTTCATTCCATGTGGGGTCTAGGACCTAACCTTTCCTTGCATCGTCTTCCCCACAGTCTTCCTCCCTGACCTCCTTTTTGGTCTGCACACTGAAAAAAGACGCAGCAGTTGGCACCTGTGTTTCGTCATCATCGGAGACGTGCGGACTCCGATGAGGTGGTATTCCCATGTCCTCATCATCAGGAAACATAGGTTGTTGTGCATCAGTGCATTCTATGTCTTCCACCACTAGGGAAGGACTAGGTGGGTTCCCTTGGTAAACCCTGCCAGCAGAGTCTTCAAACAGCATAAGAGACTGCTGCATAACTTGAGGCTCAGACAGTTTCCCTGATATGCATGGGGGTGATGTGACAGACTGATGTGCTTGGTTTCAGGCGGCACCTGTGTGCTTTCTGCAGAAGACTTTATATAATGTTGTGAACGTGCTGGATCCACTGTTGGCCACCCAATTGACTAGCACCTGTACTTGCTCAGGCCTTACCATCCTTAGAACGGCATTGGGCCTCACCATTATTTCTGTAAATTCTGGCGGGTACCTGAGGTAGTTGGTTCACTAGGAGGTGTGGCTGTGGCAGAATGGCCACGTCCTCTCTCAGCACCAGAGGGTCCACTAACACCACCACGACCACGTCCGCGTCCCTTACTAGATGTTTTTCTCATTGTTACTGTTCACCAAGCTCCACAATCGGAAAAAAATATTTGGCCCAATGTATTGATTTCAAATTCAGGCATTTTTTTTTACAAGAACCTAACTCTATCTGCCTATTTATTTATGTACCGTATTACACTAATCCAGGCACAGCAATAACCACAGATTTAGGGGAATATCAATTGTAGGCCTAGTATTTAGGCCCTGGATGAAAAGTATCCTTTTATGGACAGATTTACACTTGGAGATGCACAGTAGCGTGTGAAAAAATATGTAGGATTATGCCTTCAGCAATCGTATTTTAACACTTTGTGTAATATACCCTTTAACGGACAGAAATGCACTTGGAGATGCACGGTAGCGTGTGAAGTTTTTGAGGTTGACCCTTTTAGCACTTGTATATATACCTCGAGTGTAATATACCCTTTTACGGACAGAAATACACTACGAGATGCACAATAGTGCGTGCAGATTTACAGGATTATGCTTTCAGCTATTGTAATGTTACACTTTTTGTAATATACCCTTTTACAGAAAGAAATATACTTGGAGATGCACACTGAGTGTAATATATCCTTTTATGGACAAATTATCACTTGGCCTGCAACAGCTGGAACACCAGATTCAGGGTATTGCTATATTGGCAAGTGAATTTCACCCCAGAACAAAATCTATCCTTTGACGGATACTATTAAACTTGTCCAGTCACAGCTGGAACACCAGATTTACGGTATTGCTATTTTGGCCATTGAATTTCACCCCAGAACAAAATATATCCTTTGCTGGACACTATGAAACTTGTCCAGTCACAGCTGGAACACCAGATTTACGGTATTGCTATTTTGGCCATTGAATTTCACCCCAGAACAAAATATATCCTTTGCTGGACACTATGAAACTTGTCCAGTCACAGCTGGAACACCAGATTTAAAGTATTTCTATTTTTGCAACTGTATTTCACCCCAGAAAATAATATATCCTTTGACAGACACTAGAGAAATTGTCCAGTCACAGCTGGAACACTAGATTCAGGGTATTGCTATTTTGGCAATTAAATTTCACCCCAGAAAAAAAATATACCCTTTTACGGACAGATTTAAACTAGGCCTGCAACAGCTGGAACACCAGATTCAGGGTATTGCAATTTTGGCAATTAAATTTCACCCCAGAAAAAAATATACCCTTTTACGGACAGATTTAAACTAGGCTTGCAACAGCTGGAACACCAGATTTACTGTATTTCTATTTTTGCAACTGTATTTCACCCCAGAAAATAATATATCCTTTGACGGACACTAGCGAAATTGTCCAGTCACAGCTTGAACACCAGATTCAGGGTATTGCTATTTTGGCAATTGAATTTCACCCCAGAACAAAATCTATCCTTTGACGGATACTATTAAACTTGTTCAGTCACAGCTGGAACACCAGATTCAGGGCATTGCTATTTTGGCAATTAAATTTCACCCCAGAAAATAATATATCCTGTGACGGACACTATTAAACTAGGCCAGCCACAACTGACACCACTGATTTATGGTATTGCTATTTTGGCAATTGAATTTCAACCCAGAACAAAATATATCCTTTGCAGGACACTATTAAATTTGTCCAGCCACAGCTGGAACACCAGATTTACTGTATTTCTATTTTTGCAACTGTATTTAACCCCAGAAAATAATATATCCTTTGACGGACACTAGGGAAATTGTCCAGTCACAGCGGGAACACTAGATTCAGGGTATTGCTATCTTGGCAATTAAATTTCACCCCAGAACAAAATTTTTCCCTTTTACGGACAGATTAAAACTAGGCCTGCACCAGCTGGAACACCAGATTCAGGGTATTGCTATTTTGGCAATTACATTTCACCCCAGAAAAAGATATACCCTTTTACGGACAGATTTAAACTAGGACTGCAACAGCTGGAACACCAGATTTACTGAATTTCTATTTTTGCTACTGACTTTAACCCCAGAAAATAATATATCCTGTGACGGACACTATTAAACTTGGCAAGCCACAGCTGAAACCACTGATTTATGGTATTGCTATTTGGGCAATTGAATTTCACCTCAGAACAAAATCTATCCTTTGCCGGACACTATTAAACTTTGCCAGCCACTGCTGGGACACCAGATTTACGGTATTGCTATTTTGGCAATTGAATTTCACCCCAGAAAAAAAAAAATATCCTTTGCCGGACACTATTAAACTTGGCCAGCCACTGCTGGGACACCAGATTTACGTTATTTCTATTTTTGCAACTGAATTTAACCTCAGAAAATAATATATCCTATGACGGACACTATGAAACTTGTCCAGTCACAGCTGGAACACCAGATTTACGGTATTGCTATTTTGGCAATTGAATTTCACCCCAGAAAATTATCTATCCTTTGCCGGACACTATTAAACTTGGCCAGCCACTGCTGGGACACCAGATTTACGGTATTGCTATTTTGGCTATTGAATTTCACCCCAGAACAAAATATATCTTTTGCCGGACACTATTAAACTTTGCCAGCCCCTGCTGGGACACTAGATTTAGGGGATTGCTATTTCTGCAATTGAATTTCACCACAGAAAAAAATCTATCCTTTGCCAGACAGCAGACAGTATTACACTTGGCTTGCCATAGCTGGAACACCAGATTTAGGGGATTGCTATTTTGGCAATTGAATTTAACCCCTTAATAAAATATACAAATTTCTATCCTGAGTTTCTAGGGGTGACAATAAGCACATCCAAGCCCCTGATGTAGGATATAGCAAAAACCCTAGTATTGATGGATGGATGGACTTGGTGACAGCTTGTGCTGGTGCACCAAAAGACCCAAAATGGCCGCCGATCACCCCAGAAAAAAGTGACAGAAAAACCCTCTGTGCAGCCTAAAAACCAATGAGCAATTAACTAGCAGAAGTTTAATGATTCACAGCTGTAGATCGATCACTTCATTAGGTGTTATTGCTGACTTTTCCCTGCCTAATCTTGCCCTCACAGAAGCTGCTTCCTCTCCCTACACTAATCAGAGCAGAGTGACGTGCGGCGCTACGTGACTCCAGCTTAAATAGAGGCTGGGTCACATGCTGCACCTGGCCAATCACAGCCATGCCATTAGTAGGCATGGCTGTGATGGCTTCTTAGGGCAAGAAGTAAAACGCTAGCTGATTTGCAGCTGTTCAGCCCTTCAGAAAGCAGGAAGAAATCGCCAAACAACGGACCCAAACTTTTTTTAAAATGTTCGGGTCCGGGTCCGTGTCCCGAACACCCCAAAATTCGGTACAAACGGGCATACAGCAGGGCACAGGAAAGGAGTGCCATGTGGTTTTTAGAGGGCAGATTTCACTGGGATAATTTTAAGTTGCCATTTCACATTTGAAGACCTTCTGATGCACCCCTAGAGTAGAAACTCCAAAAAATTGAGCACATTTTGGAAACTACGGGATAAGGTGGCAGTTTTATTGGTACTATTTTAGGGTACATATGATTTTTTTGTTGCTCTATATTACACTTTTCGTGTAAAAATTCCGTTATATTCAGTTATAACTCTGTTATAACAGAACCTATAACGGAATACAGTAACACCAATTTGGCACTGTTTTTATTTTTTGCAATGTTCATCTGACAGGTTAGATGATGTGCTATTATTATAGAGCAGGTTGTTACGAATACGACAATACTAAATATGACTACTTTTTTGGGTTGTTATGGCGCATATGACTTTTTGATCGCTTGGTATTGCACTTTTTGTGATGTCAGGTGACAAAAAAATCATGTTTTAGTTTCTCCATATTCTAAAAGCCATAGTTTTTTTTATTTTTTGGGCGATTATCTAAGATAGGGTCTCATTTTTTACAGTTTATTGGGTACTAATTTGGGGTGTGTATGACTTTTTGATTGCTTGGTATTACACTTTTTGTGATGTAAGGTGACAAAAAATTGCTTTTTTTGACACCGTTTTAATTTTTTATTTTTTTTACAGTGTTCACCTGAGGAGTTAGGTCATGTGATATTTTAAAAGACCTGGTTGTTACAGACACGGCAATACCTAATATGTCTACTATTTTTGTCACTTTTAACACAATAAAGGAATTTTTAAAACAAAAGAAATCCAGTTTTAGAATCTCCATCATATCACATCATCATATCTACTGGTAGGTACAGGGTACCCACCCTCTGACAAAACCTGATTTGGGACATAACCAAGGCAGTAAGAAGGACAACAATGTTATCCTCTGATGTGGAAGCTTAAAGAGGATCTGTAACCTCTCCTGATATATCTACTTTAGTAAATGATTGTAATCCCTATAACATAACAACTCTGAAGTATTATTTATCATTACAAATTTATAAATACATTTCCAACTGGATACTACAAGTTAGCGGTGGTTCACTGCACTCTCATATTGTCCAATCAGTGCTGCCAATATTCGGGCTCATGTACATGAAGGTATTTTCTTTCCGAGTCTGTTCCGTTTTTTTTGCGGACCATATGCAGAACCATTCATTTCAATGGAAAAAAATTGGAAATTACTCAGTGTGCATTCTGTGCCCATCTGCATGGCCGTTCAGCAAAAAAATAGAATATGTCCTATAATTGTCCACATAACAGACAAGGATAGGACTGTTCTATTAGGGGCAAACTGTTCTGTTCCGCAAAATACGGAATGCACATGGACTTCCATTTTATTTTTGCAGATCTGTGTTTAGCAGACCGCAAAATACATACAGTCATGTGCATGAGCCCTTAGACTGTGGG
Organism: Bufotes viridis; assembly: GCA_033119425.1. Taxonomy (NCBI): domain Eukaryota; kingdom Metazoa; phylum Chordata; class Amphibia; order Anura; family Bufonidae; genus Bufotes; species Bufotes viridis. The sequence continues at coordinate 97,602,868 of CM065592.1, read as the reverse complement.
ACACACCCCTTTGGTAATAGAAATGGCAACACCCAATTGGTAATTTATTTATAAGTTTCTATGCGAAATATTTAACAGACATTAAAGAGGATATACCATACCTCTGTTATAGGCTATTCTTTTCTCAAGGAACAGTCTCCAAGGCAGACTGGGGGCTGTTGGTCCTGGGTTCAATTTAGAGGGATGGCACCCCTTTTGATTGCACTGCCTGCCACATCTCCAATTGTGATGGCACTACTGTGACATCGACATCTGTTCTAAGAACACCAAGGGGCAACATCAGGCAATGTCCTGGGCATTATCAGAATAGGGACGGGTGATTAATCAAATTAAATTTATTAATTCTCCATTACAGTGAATGTCAATTTAAAAATAAAAAACTTAGAGCTGTCTGAATGCAGTAATGCCAATATGAAAATGACAAAAAGTGATTTAGGTATTTTAGAGGTTAAAATGACCTCTATCCATAGATAACTTAATGATTGGTGAGGGTCCAAACACAGGGATCTCATTCCCTTATCCTAAGGAAGCAGTACTTGAGCATGTGCCATGTGCTCCATTCATTATCTATAGAACTGGTCGAGAACAGAAAACAAAAAACTAAATATCAAGATTAAAATCAAGGATTGTCCAAACTATGATGCTGAAGGAAAATACAACTCATCCCACGCAAAAAGTGGCCTCAAAGAATTTCACAAAACTAAAAATCTATTTATCTCAATGCACAGAGCCATGATCATCATCTTCAAGGCTAAAAGTGGTCTGGCTCTCAATGGGTTAATAGTTCAGAATAATCTACAATCAGAACCAAGCTAAAAACTATGCAAACACAAAGTAATGTCATTGAATAAAAGTGACTACATTGTGTGTCACAAAAAACTGAGCAGCTGCTACAGGTGTCCAGTGAAAGTGTCTGAGACTTGTTATAGTAATATACTTGATTCAAATGTTTTTCAAGTTGGCACCTTGTGGTCACTATCCACTGGCAATGTAGTTAGAATTGAGACGCAAGCTGTGAAAATCATTTTCTTTGTATGCCGGAAATGAAATACCCTTCTCTAGTTTCAAGCTTAGCTTCACAGAATTGTGCTATATTTTAGCAAATAGGACTGTTAAATCAATCAGGGATCCAAAATTGCAAAACTGATGTGCCAGGTGGATGCGAGGCATAGACGTGAAAGTGCCATAGTCTTTCGAGGACACAAAAATGATGGGGTGTGGACAAGTCATTTTTATTTTCAGGAAAACTATGGTACTTGAAAACAATCTGTGCTAAAGAGTCTCTACAAATCAGGACTGCAAAGAATTTATTGACTTCACTTACCATAATTAGAAAAGTTTGGAAATTCAAAACTTTCTACACAATTAGAATTTTGTTTGTTTTTATTCAGAAGAGTCAAGGAGGGAGAGAGAGAGAGAGAGAGAGAGAAAGACAGAGAGAGAGAGAGAGAGAGACAGACAGACATAATATTTCTAAAATATTGGCTTTTCTCTAAACATAATCAAAGAATGAAGCTTATTAGAAATTATAATTTATACCATTTTTACAAAGGTTTGACATAAGGATGAGGAGCCTACTACTTTGATGAGCCTTAGATAAGCTACATAAACACTCTGCTCATTCAACTGCCAGTGGTATCTGTTAGTGACCAATGTTAGTCAGGTTCCGCCCACTGGCTTCCTTTGTGACTAATACTAGTAGTGCAGCTCTGGGGCCTGATAGATTCTGGACCACAAGAGATACAGCTAGGATGAGCATTCTGACGGGGCTGCTATGGAGTACAGTGACAGTGCCAGGCTTGTTACATGTTAGTAAAGACTGGGGGCAGTGACGGACACTACTGGGGGTGGTGACGGACATTACTGGGGGTGGTGACGGACATTACTGGGTGCAGTGAGGGACCTTTCTGGGGCTGTGGAAGTATAGTACTAGGGAACTGGAAGGATATTACTGGGGGCAGTGGAAGAACATTACTAGGGGCAATGGGGGACATTACTGGGGGCAGTGGAAGGGCACTACTGGGAGAACAATAGGGATATTACTGTGGGCGCTATAGGTACATTAGTGGGGGGATCTCATTATTATTATCAGTGACCAGGGGTTTTACAACTGCAGTCACAGATGGTGCACCCAGACTCCGCGTGGGGGGAGGGGAGGCCTGATCCAAAGTTTGTTCTGGGGCCAAAAGAACTCTAGTTACACCACTGAATAAACCTATAGATGTGTTAACAGTTAAAAGGGGTTGTACAGTGACATAGTAGTGATGACTTATCCTTAAGATAGGTTACCAGTATCAGATCGGTGGGGGTCTGGCTCCAGGCACCCCCACCAATCAGCTGTTTGAAGAGGTTGTGATACACTGCGTTTTCTTCAATATTTACATGCACCATGTTGCTTGAAGTGATGGCGCAGTGTAATTATACCCTCCTCTCTCATTTCATTGAATGGAATGAGCATTTGTAATTATCCTGCACTGCCTCTACAAGGGAGACAGCCTCCTTTTAAGAACACAGCATCCCTTTCAAACAACTGATCGGTGGGAGTGCTAGGAGTCAGACCCTCGCCAATCTGCTATTGATGACCTACCTGAGGCTAGGTCATCATTATTTATTATACCATTATAGAACCCCCATAATGGTGTCTAAACTGAATACCAGAACTTCAGGGAAGACTGATATACCATTAATGGGCTTCACTTGTAAGGTGCCTTTGAGTGTTTGATCAGAAATTTTAGACTTACAAATTTAGAAGGAGAAAAGCAGCCTGGAAGTGGATTATTATAATCTCTTGATTGAATAAATTATTTATTGGGATATTGGAGGGGTCAGAGGTTTTCTAAATGCACATTATGCTGGTACTTATAATGTGGGCATCATCTAAAAGTGGTTGTCTAGTTTAAAAAAACAATTTTCATTTACCCTACAAGGGATTTTTGAGTAAATACAGTGATTTCTGAAGTCAGGATTCTTATTTCTTGTCAAGGGAAAATTGTTACTGTAAAAATTGCCCTGATCCACTCTTGTCTTGATTACTGTAACTCATTACAAATCCGTCTTCCCTTCAGCAAATCTCCCCTCTTGAATCTAACCTAAATGCAGGAGTCGGGATCCTTTATCTGTCTAGCCTCTAAACCGACACCCATCCACTGTAGAATACAATTTAAACTCTTACCCACAAAGCATTCAACAGTGCAGCACCGCACTACATCTCCACACTCATCTCTATCTACCACCCTACTCTCACTCTCAATTCTGCCAATGATCTAGTACTAACATCTTCCATAATCCAAACCTCTCACTTCCATATCCAAAAAATGTCTTGAGTTGCATCAGCTCTCCGGAATATGCTACCCAAGACAATGATAATAATTCCCAATATCCACATTGTTAACGTGACCTAAAACCAAATATTTTAGGGTGGCCTATCACATTTCTTAATCTACCTCTTCTCGATTTACCCCTTCTACAATATTGCTTAGCTCAAGCAGTTTTATGCCAAGCACCCTGTTTTATAAAAGATGGCTGGACTTATGTATAAATCAAGAACTTTCACTTTTCACACAAAGATCGTAAACTCTTGCAATCTGGCCAGGGCCCACACTATAGTTTAATGTGTTTAGCCCGATTTTGTCAATGCATGAGCCCTTTAATAAAGTGTTGCTGAATATGTTGGCACTATATGAATAACAATTATTATTGTTATTATCATGACACTTTTCTTTTTGAAGGACCTGTCCAATATAAATGGGCACTGTTTAATTTCCCCTGTGGTGGAGCAAGGTTTCTCTCTTAGCACATTGCTGAGAACCAACTAAAGCCCCATTCACATGGCAGATAAATTCTGCTCTAAAAATTCACTTCTGTTTCTGCCGCTGTTCCCCGTGGCATCTTTCCTGACACCGTGTTGTGACCGTGGCACAGTTGCAGCTATAAACTAGTGTTGAGCGCGAATATTCGAAAAGCGAATTTTTTTAGCGAATATCGGCACTTCGCTAATTCGCGAATATTTCGAATATAGCGCTATAAATTCGCTATTTCGAATATTCGTTTTTTTTTTGTTTTTTTTTTAGTTATATTTTTTTCTTTCCTACTTCCCAAAAGTAGTTCTTACCTGTCCTGAGGATTCCTGGCTTCCTGGCTGCTCTAGTCAGTGCCCGTTGCCGCTTCTGCCGACTTCCGTGCTCATGTGGAGCGTCCCCATCCATGGGAGAATCTCCATATACTAAAATGTACTGTCGGATTTGAGGAATTACGTTGAAATCGCAATGCGATTAATTCAAGTTATATTAATCGCATTGCGATTACAACTTAGCACTGCTATCTTACATAGGCTAGAATTAACGAATATGGAATATAGCAGTGGCACTAGCAGTGCTAAGTTGAAATCGCAATGCGAATACTTTAAGTTAAATTAATCGCATTGCGATTTCAACTTAGCACTGCTGCTATATTCCATATTCGTTAACTTCGTTAATTCTAGCAAGCTGACCCATTATAAACCCAGCTCTAAGTTGAAATCGCAATGCGATTAATATAACTTGAATTAATCGCATTGCGATTTCAACGTAATTCCTCAAATCCGACAGTACATTTTAGTATATGGAGACGTTCCCATGGTGATGGGGACGCTCCATGAGCACAGAAGTTATGGTTGGCTTGGTAGAATTAGCGAATAGCGAATATGACGAATGTATTCGTCATATTCCTCAAAACGAAGATAACGAGTATTCTACATCTTCGTTTTAGCTACCTATTCGTCTCGTCATCGTCAACTTCGCTATTCGCTAATTCTAGCAATCAAATAGGAAGGTTGACTTACCAGATAGCTGTGTTAAATTAGCTATGCGATTTTTTTTTTTAATACAATAATTATATTACTTGATAAAATTATTATAAGTATTCTATTTATTAAAAAAAAAAATAAAAATAAAATCGCATAGCGAATTTAACACAGCTGTCTCTATAGTCAACCTTCCTATTTGATTGCTAGAATTAGCGAAGTTGACGAATAGGTAGCTAAAACGAAGATGTAGAATACTTCGTTATCTTCGTTTTGAGGAATAGACGAATACATTCGTCATATTCGTCATCCTCGCTAATTCTAGATATGAAACCAATAGGAAAGTAGCCTTAAGTACAAATCGCAATATGCGATTATTTAAATCGCATGTTAATCGCGATAACTAGAAAAAATGACGAATATTCGATTTCGACGAATATGAAACGAATATTCATTCGAATATTCGCGAATTTCGTCGAAATCGAATATGGCACCTGCCGCTCATCACTACTATAAACCATGGCTGCATGAATCGTGATGCAGTCTCTCATTGAAAACAAAGGGAATCAGAATCCGAAAGTCTGCCACCAGATTTTTGGCACCAAAAAGTGGGGCCTAAAAAGTTAGGATCATCCAAAGTAACTATTTCCCATTAGAAGTAAATACATTTAAATAATTAAAGCACCTTCAGTCTTGCATGTACGATAAGTGTTATATTCTATATGTAATAATGAGCCTATTTATTAAGTTTTCCAGATTTGTTCAAGTCTGTGACTGTCATTAGTAGTTATACACCAAACACCCGGATACACCCCACCAATATACACAAGCACAACACCTCCGGGTTTTATTCAATCAATATCTTTATTGTCATGATTAAAACCTAATGCTATTATATATTAGATAATCCTTATATTGTATGAGCTGCGGTTACACTTTCTCCCATGAGGGTTTAGATCCCTTTGTGTTTTTTGTACCACCAACCATATTTATGTGATTTTATATGATAGATTTGATTATTTTAATCATGACAATAAATATATTGATTGAAAAAAAAAATGAGGTGTTGTGCTTGTGTGATTAGTAGTTGTCAACCAAGATGAACAAATTACTTAGGAGATGATTGCAGAACAGTTGGAAAGAATACTTAAATATAAGAGAGCAAGCCAGAGACTTATGTTTTCAGGAATTTCATTTTAAAGGTGTGAATGAGTGTTTACAAATTGCTTTGAAAATGAATATATCCTAAATATATACTATATAATAAAATCACATACAATATATGGTAAACTGAGACCTTTATAAGTGTAGATTAAATGGCCCATCGTTCCTATTGATTGTAAAACCTGACTGGCAGTATCATTATATTTGATATATTTAGAAAGACCCAGGACTTCACATTTGTAGAACAGAATTCTCATAAAACCAAACAATTTATTATCGTAACAAGGGAAATTACTGCAGTTTTTATGTGACTAGAACTCCAGACATGCATCTAAAAGCTGTATAAATCGTGTGATCAGTTCTCCATTATGGAAGACATATATACTGCCAAGCTGCTCTCTAAAGCACTCATCTTTGGAGATGAGAGAACATGAGGGTTGGAGAGTAATGCAAGTGATGGACAAGTCTCTGGGAAATATGCTGCTGACTGTCACCATTAAAAGAAGGATTTACGTCAGCTTCAGTCTAATTGCATCCACAGACTAGATTCCTTTTAAAAGTAATGCAAAATCCCAGAGAAGTTAAATCATACAAACACAAGCATCAATATTTGTTACTTATACCCATAAAACATATAAGAGTCATTCTCATCCAAAAGGAAAAAGAATACATAGTTCCACATTTATGTCGTAAAAGTGGTGGCTGCCTGTTTATCTTCAGCTGTATTGCGTTACGAGTAGTACATGTCACCATAAGGGTAATACCACACAAAGCATTTACCTGTAAAATTGTGGGGCCATATGGGCCATTACAGGTTTTTTCACTAATGAATGTATGATGTAGCAGTTATTTAGCAGATTTGAGTAGCCTAAACAGTGCATCTCAGGCGCCCAGCTTCCACTCTGTGTGGTCTTACCCTAAATTATTTGATTGTCCAACCCAATATTTCTCACATCTATGCTTCTTAAAGGGTTTTCAGGTACTTTGTCATATATGGCCTATCCTTAGGCTCACTTGAAAGGAGCTGAGCTGCAATACCAGGCACAGCCACTAGCAAATGAACGACACTGTGCCAGGTAAACATTGGGGCTTGTCTTTTAGTCATAAGGGAATATCCAAAGCATAGGTCATCAATTGTATTGTATTGTCACATACACCTATGTATTCAAGTTTAGTATGTGGGGACTTTATCAGACATATCTATTATGATTTAATTCCCCACTACTGTTTCCCACTTAAAAATCCAGTCCCCTCAGTAGCAGGATTAATATAACCTCTTAAACTTCACTGCTCCCCCCTGGCACTTCATTTATGTATCGATAATAGTATTAACCATCTATGCGCAATTTTCTTCATTAGACTTTTCCCACATTAGGCTACCTAATTGTTACCTTTTATTTATATCTGTTATTATCTATTAAGCCCTACAACATAAATGTTCATCTTAATATGATTTAGTTCGCATATACTGGCCTATAGAATTAGGGTCCTACAAGTCCTAGATATATATCTTGAGACACTTTGAACCCATTATATAATGGTATGGGCAAACTTCCACGATGAGCATGTGCGCATGCTGCTTTGATGCTGCACATCACATGTTCAAGACCCTATCCGTTACGTCAAGCACGTCATCTGGTGACCTAGACCAGTGTTTCCCAACTAGTGTGCCTCCAGCTGTTGTAAAACTACAACTCCCAGCATGCCCGCACAGCCAAAGGCTGCAGGGCATGCTGGGAGTTGTAGTTTTGCAACAGCTGGAGGCACACTAGTTGGGAAACACTGACCTAGACAACCGGCTGCGGGACATTTACACATCCATTAGCCAGGTGCATAGTACGTGACCTCCTTACATCTGCAAGTCACCTGTTATGGTACAACCACCTGTTGGTACTAGTTGATGAAATATGGGAAATGTGTTGTGGGCCCTTGTTTTATGGGACACCACCTGTTAGGAAGGGACCTGTATCGCAAGGACAGCCACCGATAAGTGGGGCCGATTCCTACACTTTTTACTCCACTTTTAGTCAGGGAGCATAAGAACGCTAGGAAAAGAGTCACTATCTAATCATACACCTAAAAGTGGATTTATGTGAAGAAGTTCTATTACCATAAAATTAGACCTGCAAATGCACAGTGGACTGTGAAGGCAACTGAATTGGCATATCTTGAACCAGTCGATCCGAAGATTGGATTTTGCTTTGTAATTCCAGGCCATTATAGAAAACACAGCACATTCTAAACTCCCTCACACCTTGTATCCTGGTCAACTAACCATAAGTGATTAGTCTACTCTATCTATCTATCTATCTATCTATCTATCTATCTATCTATCTATCTATCTATCTATCTATCTATCTATCTATTTTCCAATATAAAGTGAAGGACCTATACACATACAGTAGGTGAGGTTTATCCTTTTGTCTTCTAAAAAGGCATCATTTTGCATAAATCAGCTGCTATATTCTTGAACTTCCAGTAAGTTCAACTAGAGGAAATGTGTGATTAGCTGATGCTATTAAAGGTACTTTAACACTTGCGGTGTGAATCTCCGGCAGGCAGTTCCGTACCGCTGGATCCGGTATACTGCAGGAGAACTGAAAGCATCTGTAGACGGATCCGGCTTGCGGATCCGTCTACAAATGCATTGCAAGTGCGGATCCGTCTCTTGGGTTGCCATGCGGATAGATGGATCCGTCTTGTATTTGTTTCACAGTTTTAAAGGTCTGCGCATGCGCAGACCGGATGGACGGATCCGTCCTTCAGCTATTTCTTAATGCTAGATCTGGTACTAATGTAAGTCAATGAGACTTAATGCCAGATCCGGCATACCATCATGTGTTCCGGTATTTCAGGACGGAGATAAAACCGCAGCAACATTGGTTTTGTCAACGTCAAAAAAACGTTCACATACTGACATCCTGATGCATACTGAATGGATTTCTCTCCATTCAGAATGCATGGGGATAATCCTGATCAGTTTCTTTCCGGCATAGAGCCCCAACGACGGAACTCTATGCCGGAAAAGAAAAACGCCAGTGTGAAGGTACCCTAACATGGCAAATATAATTTCCAGGAAATTGAAACACTTTCGATTTGGGTCATATTTATTCTGACCCAAATTAGATCAGAGAGTTGATTCGCCTGAAATTGACCTGTACCAAATAAAAAAAATGTTGATAAAAATTAACGGCAAAACAGTTGACTGTTCTAACATACTTTGTACTTCAATGTCACATGAATGTCAACTGCTCTGCTTTCTGTTAATTAATAAAATTATTCTTGTTCACAGCAGATCATTTGTATGGGCGCCCGTGCAATGTGTGGTCCGCTAGATTAACGCTAATTGCTGGCCTGCATCTGTACTTGATATTATGGCAAGTAGCAGGCACAGGTACAGCGCAATAATCATCAGCAGCCCATATGTGAGGCCTGTGTATGCACCATACTGTATACAGGCACTCCTAGCATATTGAATAACCTTTTATTATACAATTGTTAACAAGGACCTGTCACCACTCCTGAGTCCTTACATGCCTGTTTTAATAATTACTTGCACTCCCCATGTAATAACAATTCTGACGCACTTATTCTCATGACTCTACGATGCATTCATTATTTCTGTTAGAAGATATGAATGAATCGCTGAGAATTTGCAATGAAGGTCCAGATGGGTGTTACTAGTTGGGGGGTTGTCCCTGTACAGTCTGACACTGAAAGCACTGATTGGATAATGTCAGGCTAATTGGATAATGTAACACCCAGCTGGGCCTTAATTGCAAACTGCTAGTAATTCATTCATAACTTCTAGAAAGAAATAATAAAGAAATGGCACATCACAGAATCATAAAACCAGATCCCTTTAGAATTTTTATCATTAGGGGGATGCAGGTAGGTGCAAAATTAGACATGTCAGAAAAAGTGACAGCATCTCTTTACGTTTTCTTTGCAAAAGCCTCTTTAATGTAATGGGAGTCACTGCAGCAAATCTCTATATGCAATTGATTTTCTACTGGTCTCCAGTGCAAGGCGCCAGAATATCCCCTTATGACTTCCTGTTTGCTTCCCCCCTCTTAATCTGCCACTTATCCTAATTCCTGTCTCTTACCTTAATCATAAATGGTCTGTTATATCGTGCGTGTTATGTTTACTTTTCTTAAGAGTTTAATTGCATACATGTGAAAAAATGTTAATTGCACACATCAGTAACTTGCTAAGTCTTGTTAACTGAATTTGGTGGTGACGGAAAACCCAGGGCATTAATAAAATAGGATGTGAATAAAGGTTTTTTGCTTTGTGTAACTATTAATTTGGGATTATGTTATTGTATAACCTTGTCTGCATGCACAACACTTTCTAACATCACAGACATTGCTGTGAAACAAAGCGTATTAAGTAAACCCTGGCGAGATCAAATTTACAGACAAGGTCAGGCAAAGTCACAAACAGAATGTGGCTCTAGATTTTGTACAAGCAGGCAAAAGTTTATCCTGAAAATCTTATATTGTTTAATTCGTCTTCTGTAGATAAATTAACATGTCAAGTTTAAGGAGAAAAAATATATATAGCCAGGGCCGGCCTTTGGGGTGTGCGGGCTGTGCGGCCGCACAGGGCGCCATAGCAACAGGGGCGCCGGATGGCCGACAGCCCGCCCCCGGCCGACATACACAGCTAGCAGCGCAGAAGTAATTGCACTGCCTGTCCCTCTACTGCTCCTCCGCTCACTCATGGCTCAGCAGGTGAGCAGGGAGCCTGACACTAGGAACTTGGAAGCGCCTCTGTGTGGCAGAGACTGAGATCCCCGGACTGCGGTACAGGAGCATTTGTTTCCTGTACCCAGCCGGACTGATAAGAAGTGATCACTTAGTGTGTGCTTCCTTTCAGTCCGGCCAGTACATAAATCAAATGCTCCTGCACAGCGGACAACAGAGCTCAGCCACACTACTCTAAAGGTAAAAATTAGTAGTAAATCAGAATGGCAAGGGGAGGAGTGGGGGTGCAACAAAAGAGTGACAAGGGAAGTGGTAAGTGGTGGGGAGTTTGAAGCAAAATAGTGATAAGGGAAGGGGGGCTGAGAGAAAGTGACAATGGAGGGGGCTGAGAGAAAGTGGCAATGGGGGAGGGCTGAGAGAAAGTGACAATGGAGGGGGCTGAGATAAAGTGGCAATGGGGGGCTGAGAGAAAGTGGCAATGGGGGGCTGAGAGAAAGTGGCAATGGGGGGGCTGAGAGAAAGTGGCAATGGAGGGGGCTGAGAGAAAGTGGCAATGGGGGAGGGCTGATAGAAAGTGACAATGGAGGGGGGCTGAGAGAAAGTGACAATGGGGGGCTGAGAGAAAGTGGCAATGGGGGGCTGAGAGAAAGTGGCAATGGGGGGCTGAGAGAAAGTGACAATGGGGGCTGAGAGAAAGTGACAATGGGGGGCTGAGAGAAAGTGGCAATGGGGGGCTGAGAGAAAGTGGCAATGGGGGAGGGCTGACAGAAAGTGACAATGGAGGGAGGGGCTGAGATAAAGTGGCAATGGGGGAGGGCTGAGAGAAAGTGACAATGGAGGGGGCTGAGAGAAAGTGGCAATGGGGGGCTGAGAGAAAGTGGCAATGGGGGGCTGAGAGAAAGTGGCAATGGGGGGCTGAGAGAAAGTGGCAATGGGGGGCTGAGAGAAAGTGGCAATGGGGGCTGAGAGAAAGTGGCAATGGGGGGCTGAGAGAAAGTGGCAATGGGGGCTGAGAGAAAGTGGCAATGGGGGCTGAGAGAAAGTGGCAATGGAGGGGGGCTGAGAAAAAAAGTGACAAGTGAGGGGGAAGGAGTGTGACAAGGTGACAGGGGATTACTTTGACAAGGTGACGTGGGGGATTTGAGGGAAGTAAGAGTGACAAGGGAGGCGGGTGGGAAGGAGAGTGTCAAGAAGGGGGAGAGAGTGACAATGGAGGGGGAGAATGACATCCATCACACATGGTGCCCCTTTACAGACACAGAAACCCTTACACATACAAACACAGATTCACACAACGCATTCCGTACACACATTCAGAAACACACAATGCATACCTGATACACAAATGTCTTTCTATCACTACACACACACACTGTATCATCTACACATACTGCCATCCCTATACACTACATTCCATAAGCACACACATTAGATTCTCTACAGCAGCACATAACACATTCCCTCTGGATAGATCATCAGCATATGATCGGCAGGGGTCGAACACTCGGGACCCCGGCCGATCAGCTGTTTCAGAAGGCAGCGGCGCTCCTGGAGCTCTGCTATCCCTCTGCCCCTTCTCCAGATCCTTATTATGAAATCTTTCTCATTAGGAGTGGTTTTATTGTGTGTAAAAAAATGATTATATATATATATGCATTTCCGCAGCTCCATAGAGTAAAACGGGGTGTCAGAATCCCTTTAAATCAGTGTTATTTGATGTTGGGGGGGGGGGGGCGCCACAAGGTTAGTTCGCACAGGGCGCCTGAATGCCTAAGGCCGGCCCTGTATATAGCAACCTTTATTCCAAGATCAGGCACCTTATTATAGTAGTCCTAGTATGCATCTAGGTAACATTTAAAGTCATTGCTATTCCAAATCCTCCAAGAAAGCTCATAGTTTGTTTCCTCTTTATGTATGGACATGCAGATAAATACGAGAAGCTTCAAGGAACCATAATTCATTTCTACAATTAGTGGAAAACTGTCATGCCTCTTTGTAAAGACAAATTAGAGCCATTTTCTTGAGGATTGCTATCTGCTCTGACTTATACGCTCTATATGTAACTGATATTGGACACCTCTATAAAGTCAATGGCCAATGTGTCCTTTAAAAATATTTGTAACCAACATTTACAGGAATTTTATTACACATTCTAATTGCGTACCTGTCTCCTGAATATGAACAATGAAGACCACTGGGAGATGATCTTTAAAATGATATGTTGCAAATCTTGATGTCATTTTTTATAATAATTATTTTTTTCCTCTAAAAATAGCAAACTTTCCTTTCAAAATTTTCATTTTGTTAAGTTTGTACTGCAGTTTTGGCTTTACTTTGTATAGCTACACCAGAAGTTTAACAATTTCAGAGTTTCAATGGCTACATGGACCTCATTTTTGCCATCACTTATTGTAAGGTCATCAAAATTGACTTTTCTAAGGCTGGAGAAAACCTTTAAATATTTTTCTGGATGTTTCGGGACTTTTTCAAATAAGGTATTATTGTATTATTTAAGTAATTTTGGCAGGCCAGCCACCCTTGGGAAAATGTACCACCCTTCCAGTCTTTTCTTTAAGGCGATAATAGCTCTCAATGACAGTCAATGAACATTTTGACAAGACCCCCCAGATGGGGCCTGACGTCCAACAGACATTAGAGGGAAAGGTTTGAAATATATCACTGGGAATGGTTACAATTAAAGTCATTTTTTAAATTGAACACTGCCACTGAACCTTACTAAGGTCACTTCATCCAAAAAGTTAAAACTTGCATGAAGAAGAGCCAAAAAACGGTAGGAAACAAAATATCAAACCAAAGTAGCAATCATCTTATTGTTGTCACGACCGGTTGTGCGGTCGTAACTCTGTGTCGCATGCAGTTGTTAGATGCGTGGTGTGGCGCATGTGAGTGCTATTCTGTTGTAGCTATTCTGGCAACAGGATAGGTTCTCATGCGTGTTTGTTTTCTTGTTTATGTGCACTTTCCCTGGGTGCGGTGTGCACAGGGTTAATGTGTGTGTGCTGGGTTTGGTGGGTGTGACCTCAGGCCACTTTATATGTTGGTGTGTTGGAGCCTGAGGTCAGTTTGTTTGTCTCCAGCCATGGTGTGTGCATGGGCTGAAGGTTGCTGGTTGTTTCCCTGGTATTGTCTGTGTGAGCCACCCTTATTTGTTATATTGATTGTTTCCCTTTCTCAGTTTGTGTGTCCCCTCCTGCGTGCTTCTGTTGGCCCTTCCCCACCTGGTGTATGTTATGGTGTTGGTTTGCGTGGAGGTATGTGTAGCAGTGAGTCCTCCGGAATGGGGTTGCTTTCCTGGAGGGGTTTAAGCAAAATCCAGACTCTGTGCTGCCCTGCCTGGAGGCCCCATACATCTAGTGTCCGCATGGGGGTCCAGGAGGTCCATGTGTTGGTTCGGCATCTCCAGTGCGGCAGGTAAGTGTTGGCTTTGTGGATGTGGTTTGCTCTGTTACTTACCTGTCGTGCGGGCGTACACTGTTTGGTTCCTGGCTGCTGTTGGGCCTCTGGAGATGCCTGCTCATCCGTGGTCTAGGATGAGCAGGGGGCCTCTGCCCTCATACTATCTTAGGGCTATGCAGGGATTCCTAGGGCTCCAGGTTCGTGGGCATGAGCCTCCTTACCATCTGAGGTGACTCATGCATTAGGAGTCTAGGGGCAGTCATAGGGACTCGTCAGGAGGTGACCTGCTCCCTACTCCCTGCTTTCCGGCGTAGCAGCCGCAGATATTGCATGGTGGGTGGTTTCCCCCACTCCCCATCGTGACATTATAACAAATAGTGGCTCCACAGTCTCCCGCCTTCAAAGGAGGGTGCAGCATGCATCGCCTGCAATTTTCTGGTGCGCATGCGCTTTCTCCGAAGGGAGAGCATCATAGGGGGTTACCGTTAACTGCACGGTTGGTGGAATTTGCCCCACCACCTTGCTAACCTTGTCCGTGTTGGTGCCCCCTCATCCTTCTCAGGTTCCTCGCTCTGGTCGGCTGTTGTCAGCATTCCCTTACGGTATACCTGCTTGGTGCGGGTTTGGGGAATGTCTGCAGGCAGTGACCTGGAGCAGGAGTTTCCCCCTGAGTTGGACGAGGTGTCCTGTGGTTTCCCTCGACTGCCTCTGCGGTCGACTGCCTGGGACCTAGGTGATGGTCCAGGTTCGTTGGCGGCAGTTCTGGGGGAAGAAACAGGCACCTCCCTGACAGTGTCACCGGTGGTCTCCTTATGACTGCCTTTGTGGTCGGCAGCCTGGGACATTGGTTCAGTCCAGGGTTGTTGGAGGCAGTTCGGGAGGGAGACACTGGCAGTCATTTGGCATTGCCCCTTCCCCTTACCCTAGTTGTTTGCCCCACCAACTTCCCCTTTTCGGTTGGGGGGCTTTGAGGTGTTGGAGTGTCATGACTCTGCTTTGCATGCAGTTGCCAGCGGCGTGGTGTGCCGCATGTAAGTGCTATTCTGTTGTAGCCTCACGTGCGGTTGCCGCTGACAACAGGATAGGTTCGCATGTGTGTTTGTTTTCTTGTTTATGTGCACTTTCCCTGGGTGTGGTGTGCACAGGGTTAATGTGTGTGTGCTGGGTTTGGTAAGTGTGACCTCAGGCCTTTTTATGTGTTGGTATGTTGGAGCCTGAGGTCAGTTTGTTTGTCTCCAGCCATGGTGTGTGCATGTGCTGGAGGTTGCTGATTGTTTCCCTGGTATTGTCTGTGTGAGCCACTCTTATTTGTTTATTGATTGTTTCCCTTTCTCAGTTTGTGTGTCCCCTCCTGCGTGCTTCTGTTGGCCCTTCCCCACCTGGTGTATGTTATGGTGTGGGTTTGCGTGGAGGTATGTGTAGCGTTGAGTCCTCCGGAAGGGGGTTTCTTTCCCAGAGGGGTTTAAGCAAAATCCAGACTGTGTGCTGCCCTGCCTGGAGGCCCCATGCAGGCATGGGGGTCCAGGAGGTCCTTGTGTTGGTTTGACATCTCCAGTGCGGCAGGTAAGTGTGGGCTTTGTGGATGTGGTTTGCTCTGTTACTTACCTGTTGTGCGGGCGTACACTGTCTGGTTCCCGGCTGCTGTTGGGCTTCTGGAGACGCCTGCTCATCCGTGGTTTAGGATTAGCAGGTGGCCTCTTCCCTCATACTATTTTAGGGCTATGCAGAAATTCCTAGGGCTCCAGGTTCGTGGGCATGAGTCTCCTTACAATCTGAGGTGGCTTATGCAGTAGGAGTCTAGGGGCAGTCATAGGGACTCATCAGGAGGTGACCTGCTCCCTATTCCCTGCTTTCCGGCGTAGCAGCCGCGAATAATGCACGGTGGGGGGTCTCCACCACTCCCCATTGTAATAATTGTTCTCTAAAGGATGTAGGTCTCTTTTAGAAAAGTATGCAGACTAGAAGGCGGGAAAATTTGCAATTTCTCTTGATTCATCAGGTTAAAAGGATAGTGCATTAAATTTCTTTCTAATGGTTAAACAGCAGCTCAGCATCCTACTCACTTTCCCTACCTTCTGACCCCACTGTTGTCTCATTTTGAAGCCATCAAAAATCAGAACCCCCTAAATCTTTATTTTCTGAAGTTCTGGCTAAAGGCCCCTTTACACTGCACAATTTAGCAGATGATTGTTGGGAAGGAAAAATTTCTTCCTTGCAATCGCCTGCTTGTCATGCAGCAATCTCCTCCACAGTATGGGGAGACGCTGCCAGAAAATTATGTCTTGTTACCAAATAAAAGAGCATTTCATTGATTCATTGGGTCATTGGTGGTACCTTTACACCAGCAGATAATTGCTAACAAGCGTTCCAGGGACTCTTGTTAGCGATCATCTGGTCGATTTTCGGCCACTGTAAAGAGGACAGAACTGCTAATGTTATTGATACTCAGACAGAGGGTTCTATCTTTGCAACTGCAGTTTTCATTGTGTTGACCTTATATCCAGTAAAGCTAAATCTTTTCCATGTTACAGATACCTCCAGGAATATCATCTTATTGCAAACAGACAAAACTTACCTACCATCTCGTCTATTGCTAACAAGCATATTAATAAGAACACGACCCAAAACAGACCCTTGTAGTACACCACTAGTCTCTTAGCCTTTCTTTACACAGATCGAGTTTGAGAAGGTTACAACTGCGTTGATCAAAACTGGCAAAAATCAGATGACTACAATATCAAGATGTATAATAAAAGGGGATTAATAAAGCTTAGTTGACCATGAGAACATAAGAATTCACACACAAACTGTTGAAATGTTGTCACCAAAAGAAAGTTATTTGTGCATAACAGTTGTAATGTGGTAAAGGACCTCTTACACAGAGACCTGGGGCAGGGAAGAGGAAGTGTAAGGAAATAAAGCAAAGTAAGCATTTATTGGAACGTGAAGAATTTCTTTAAGTTTCTTATGATCGTTTGGTTCCAAAAATATGTGCTTTGAGCAATAGCAATGTTTTAGATGTTCAAAGTCTCAAACAGCCAATGGTGATTTTCTAAAATGTTGGGCACTCATTTCAACTGCTATTTTGATTGGTCATAAATAGTGCTGAGCCAATGGAAGCCAAAAAAAATGACTTTGATCCGAACTTCAGGAAAAATTGGACCGCAAAGCCAAATTTCCTTTCCCTTTGTGGTAATGAATCTACTTTTTAGTGTTGAGCGAATCAAAGTTAACGAAGTGGAATTCGATCCAAATTTTAGGAAAAATTGGTTTTGCCACAAATCCGAATTTCCTCGCACTTCGAGGTAATGAATCAGATTTTGTCTGCACGTTACAACGTGAAGGTAAGAAGCCCGGGAACAAGGGATCACCCATAATGCCGTGCAGCCAGCCAATCAGAAGATAGCCACCTCCTCTGTTGTCATAGCCCTATAAAAATCCTCATCCTGTCCAATCTCTGCCATTTTACAGTGAACTGAGCATAGGGACAGATGTGACAAGTGCTATAGACAGTGTTTTACAAAGCTTTTAATAGTCTAATCTGGGATAGGGACAGTGTAGGAAGATTGTAGGGAGGGTTTTCAGACACTGTAGGGAGGGCATATGGAGATTGCAGCACAGTGCAAGCTCTTTAAGCTGAAGAGATCCATAGGAAACAGTGTAGTTTGCATTAATCCCCTTTGTATCTAATTGAATAGTGCCCACCTTGTTTAATAAATAGGCAATTCTATTATGCCTTTATTCTGAAATTGGGTTGAGTAAACAGTGTAATATAACCATTTTAGTGGTGCCCACCAGATTTCATAGATAAGCAATTCCATTAGGCCTTCATTCTCATATTGGGGTGAAAAACCTTTGTAATATAACTGTTAGTGGGGTGTCCACATTGAGATTGAATAATTTATTTTATATATGGATTTGTGGTTGAATGCTATTTAACTTTTGTCTATCTACCATAACTCCACTAGCTCTAAACTCAGTCTGAGTTACCATTTAAGATGAAGCAATGCTTTAAAATCCTGGGTTTACACTTTTTAAAATGATCCTTAATGATTGCTAAGCATTAAAGGGAAACTGTCACCCGGTTTGGGTCCAATCAGGCGCGTAGCTATAGGGGAAGCCACTGCTTTGGGGCCTGAACTCAGAAGGGGCCCACCCAGGATGAGGACTAAAAGATGTCAGGGCCCTTTCAACAGTAATATACAATGACATTATACTGTATACAGAGACTCTGTAGGAGACAGACGGAGCGGCTGCGGGGCCTTGTCTGAGAGCTCAATCTTGACTAGCCTCAGAAGTGGGAGTTGCACAGGAGTCGGGAGTTGTAAAGAAGTTGCTAGGAGAGGGGGCCGTTCAAAAAGTTTCTGTGGGGCCTAGTTATTTCTAGTTACTCTACTGGGTCCAGTAATCAACAGCATGCCTTTATGCAGGTAGGATTTAGGGTCACAAACCTGCTCATAGCAAACCCATACATCCCTATAAAAGAAAGTAAATAAAATTCAAACTTACTGGGGAAAGAGTCTAGGACTCTTAGCCATCAGCATTGGGAACATGCACACTGTGTGAAGACGTGGAGGATGGTATAACTTACTGTGCATGCACTGTACTTCCGACATATGCAGTGAAGGATGTATATTATCCTTGGCTTCATCACTACAGTTTGCATGTGTTCAATCCAATTGAAGAATCCTGGACTTTTCTACTGGGAAGGTTGAATTCCTTTGCTATTGGCAGGTTTAGAACCCTAAACACAAGCTGCATAGTGGCATGTCGGTGGTTTAGTAGCCTCAAATGAGGTGGCAGGTTCCCTTTAGAAAAAATTAAATTGTAAATGGAGCTAGAATGCTTGACAACACAATAAGCCATATATTATGTTTTTGAACTATATGCTTACTGTGATCAAAAGTTGCATACAGTAGGTGAGGACTTTTTAAGTTGGTCTTTTTTGTGACTTTTTCTTGATCGGATAAAATGTTATTTTCTCAGAAGCCATATTTTTTGGTATAATATTTGGGTATTATTTACCAGTTCCGACAAATACATCATTTGTTCAGTAGAGGGAAATCTGCAAACACCCTTGGGATACTTACAAAGTGGTAAGAATGTATTAACAACGGTAATTAACATGCAGTAAACCCCTTGTACATGGAGGCCTAGACATACTTACTAGGGGAGCTGCTCTTAACTCCCTACGACACCAGGCATTTCTTATATAAATAATGTGTACACCACAGACACTGATATAATGACAAACAGAACGGCACATTAAAGCAAGTGGCATTTGAAACCACACATCTGAGACAAACTTGGCACAGTTACAGAATTGGCTTTGGAATGTGTAAGAGAAGGTGATTAGAAGGAGAAAAAAAATAAACTACAACTCATTGAAAGGACTTTACAACATTAATATGGGTAACTAGTCCTTACACGTGACAAGCTACAAAGTTCTTGTGGGTTTATAAGCTCTGAGAAACACCAGACTGGACAGACATGGGCAACCCATTCTTTTCCACAGTTGTCTTATTCTTTGCTGATTTCTTGAGATTGTGTACTATGAGTTAATTTTATATTATAGTCACTATCCAGATGTTTTATCCCAGAATATGTGAGCTCAGAATGGGTACATTTCTGAAGGTGAAGGGGTTTTTTCCTGCATATCTTAAAGGTGTATTCTCGTTATAAACTAATCATCTATACACGAGATAGGGGATAACTATTAGATTGTAGGGGGGGGGGGGGTCATGAGAATGAGGGACCTGTATCCCGTGGAGCCCACTGAAATGAAGGGAATGAGCTTAGCCGCTCCATTATAATCTATGGAAGTTCCAGAAAGAGTCAAGCGCTGTACTGCTTCTTTGTTTCCACGAAACACATAAAACTTTCTTATTATTTATGATAAGGAAAAAAACTCATTGGAAGACGCATTGCATGGCTATGTGCAGGTGATTGGTCACATGACCGTGACATCACCACACCCTATGTTGTTTCATACATGTGGATCTGCGTGTCACGATCGCGTGCTGACCAATGACGTCACCGCACGCCGGCATCCGACGTCTCCTACACACATGTGGGTATAAAGGTTCATTTTGGGTGCACACTTTTGCCGGACATCAACTACCCTAATATTAGCGGTCCATCAGCTGGTAGGACGGCCCTCCAGTCTATCACATACTGGAGTGCGTCTTCTATTGGTAGCCCTTCTCTTTGGGGCACCCCCTATTTTCTTTGACCCTGACTATTCACCTGTAGGCCACTTTGCTATCATCCTGGTGACCTTGACCTGAATGTTAATTCAAAGGTGGTATTTAGGCACCCCCTGGTATGCTATATATTATCTGTATGTTTATATGCTGCCTGTGCCTGTCATATCTTTTTCTGTTTCTCCCTGTGTACATTAGTCCTCTGATGATTCTACCTGATGAAACATGCATGTAGGGCCTAGCTGCACTAGGGTGCTACAGGGTCCTTAACCGTTGAGGGAAAGGTTCCAGACGGGGTTGTTCTTTTCAGGGCGGTCGCCCTGTGGTTAGGACTATAGGGGACAGAGTAGCCCTTCTACCATAGGGACGTCTAGGGTCTTGTTTCAATATCCTGTACCCCTGTCTCTTTTCTCTGTTCCCCTCCATCTACCCCGTCCGGCCCTGCCTATACACACCTTGCAATTAGAGATGGCCCGAACTATCCGCCGGCGAACAGTTCCCGGCGAACATAGCTTGTTCGCGTTCGCCTCTGCCGGGCGAACATATGCGATGTTCGGTTCGCCCCCTATACATCATCATTGAGCAAACTTTGACCCTGTACCTCACAGTCAGCAGACACATTCCAGCCAATCAGCAGCATACCCTCCCTCCCAGACCCTCCCACCTCCTGAACAGCATCCATTTTAGATTCATTCTGAAGCTGCAGTCTTAGTGAGAGAAGGGAGAGTGTAATTGCTGCTGATTTAATTGGGAAATTGATAGCTAGGCTAGTGAATTCAGTGTCCACTCCAGTCCTGAAAGACTCATCTGATCTCTGCTGTAAGGACAGCGTCCGGACAGCACCCCAAAAAGCCCTTTTTAGGGCTGCAACATTAGTCTGCTTTTTTTTTTCCTTTATATACATATTGCAGTTGCCTGGCCTGCCTGTGTGTGAGGAGCTGCAGGCCCACAGACTGTAGTGTGCCCACTGCCAGTGCCCACCCCTGTCATTCCGTGTGGTACAGGACTTTGCATCAAAAAAAGGCATTTAATTTTTACACTTTAATCTAAGGTTAGTTGCCTGCCAGTGTGTGTCAGGCTGACTTCCACTGACTGTAGTGTGCCCACTGCCAGTGCCCACCACTCATACCGGCTGGCACAGGACTTTGCATAAAAAAAGCATTTAATTTTTACACTTTAGTGTAATTTCAGCTGCTTGCCTGCTGTTAGTGTGTGTCAGGCCGACTTCAACTGTCTGTAGTGTGTCCACTGCCAGTGCCCACCCCTGTCATCCCGTGTGGCACAGGACTTTGCTTAAAAAAAAGGCACTTAATTTTTACACTTTAATCTAAGGTTAGTTGCCTGCCAGTGTGTGTCAGGCTGACTTCCACTGACTGTAGTGTGCCCACTGCCAGTGTCCACCACTCATACCGGCTGGCACAGGACTTTGCATAAAAAAGGCATTTAATTTTTACACTTTAGTGTAATTTCAGCTGCTTGCCTGCTGCTAGTGTGTGTCAGGCCGACTTCAACTGACTGTAGTGAGCCCACTGCCAGTGCCCACCCCTGTCATCCCGTGTGGCACAGGACTTTGCTTAAAAAAAAGGCACTTAATTTTTACACTTTAATCTAAGGTTAGTTGCCTGCCAGTGTGTGTCAGGCTGACTTCCACTGACTGTAGTGTGCCCACTGCCAGTGTCCACCACTCATACCGGCTGGCACAGGACTTTGCATAAAAAAGGCATTTAATTTTTACACTTTAGTGTAATTTCAGCTGCTTGCCTGCTGCTAGTGTGTGTCAGGCCGACTTCAACTGACTGTAGTGTGCCCACTGCCAGTGCCCACCCCTGTCATCCCGTGTGGCACAGGACTTTGCTTAAAAAAAAGGCACTTAATTTTTACACTTTAATCTAAGGTTAGTTGCCTGCCAGTGTGTGTCAGGCTGACTTCCAATGACTGTAGTGTGCCCACTGCCAGTGCCCACCACTCATACCGGCTGGCACAGGACTTTGCATAAAAAAGGCATTTAATTTTTATACTTTAGTGTAATTTCAGCTGCTTGCCTGCTGCTAGTGTGTGTCAGGCCGACTTCAACTGACTGTAGTGTGCCCACTGCCAGTGCCCACCCCTGTCATCCCGTGTGGCACAGTACTTTGCATCAAAAAAAGGCATTTAATTTTTACACTTTAGTATAATTTCAGTTGCTTGCCTACTGCTAGTGTGTGTCAGGCTGACTTCCACTGACTGTAGTGTGCCCACTGCCAGTGCCAACCACTGATACCAGGTGGCACAGTAGCTTGCCGATAAATAAGGCATTTCATTTTTAGACAGTAGTCTAAATTCAGTTGCTTGCCTGCTGCTAGTGTGTGTCAGGCCCGCTTCCACTGACTGTAGTGTGCCCACTGCCAGTGCCAACCACTGATACCGGGTGGCACAGTAGCTTGCCGATAAATAAGGCATTTAATTTTTAGACAGTAGTCTAAATTCAGTTGCTTGCCTGCTGCCAGTGTGTGTCAGGCCCGCTTCCACTGACTGTAGTGTGCCCACTGCCAGTGCCAACCACTGATACCGGGTGGCACAGTAGCTTGCCGATAAATAAGGCATTTAATTTTTAGACAGTAGTCTAAATTCAGTTGCTTGCCTGCTGCCAGTGTGTGTCAGGCCCTCTTCCACTGACTGTAGTGTGCCCACTGCCAGTGCCAACCACTGACACCGGGTGGCACAGTAGCTTGCCGATAAATAAGGCATTTAATTTTTAGACAGTAGTCTAAATTCAGTTGCTTGCCTGCTGCCAGTGTGTGTCAGGCCCACTTCCACAGACTGTAGTGTGCCCACTGCCAGTGCCAACCACTCATACCGGGTGGCACAGTACCTAGCACGCGTAGTACCACTTATCTAAAAAAAAAATGACAGGCAGAGGCAGGCCACCCCGCAGGGGCCGTCGTGGTCGTGGTGCTGTGATTTCCACTGTCCCTGGAATAATGCCCAGTTTTCAGAGGCCACGTACCCTGAACCCGAAAAATTCAGAGGACGTAGTTGACTGGCTTAGACAGGACACCCAATCTTCAACAGCTTCCGCTAAGAACCTTGACGCACCATCCTCCTCCAGCTCAGCTTCGGTCACCTGCTCTCAAGTTACCATGCACCCGCCCGTCGCCACCACCACCACTACCACCACAGCCACCACAGCCGCTTCACTTGATCCGTCAGAGGAGTTATTTACACATCAGTTGGATGCAATTAGTGATGCGCAACCATTATTGCCAGATGATGTAGATTACGGGGATATGTCTCAGTCAGGCAGGATTACACACATGGACGTACAGTGTGATGATGATGATGATGATGTTGTACCCGCTGCTGCTTCCTTTGCTGAGGTGTCAGATATGGGACGTTAGAGGGATTAAACTGATGAGAATAGTACTACAGAAAATACCACTCATATCGGGTGTGACAGTAAATTGCACGGCGCAGACGCAGTCACCGTGGTTTAAAACAGAGTGGAGGGAGCCAGCGTTTTTAACCATCTCCCGTTCGAAAAATCTATTCAATAAATGGCCCCCAGATTGGGGACGTTAGAGGGATTAAACTGATGAGAATAGTACTACAGAAAATACCACTCATATCGGGTGTGACAGTAAATTGCACGGCGCAGACGCAGTGACCGTGGATTAAAACAGAGTGGAGGGAGCCAGCGTTTTTAACCATCTCCCGTTCGAAAAATCTATTCAATAAATGGCACCCAGATTGGGGACGTTAGAGGGATTAAACTGATGAGAATAGTACTACCGAAAATACAACTCATATCGGGTGTGACAGTAAATTGCACGGCGCAGACGCAGTGACCGTGGTTTAAAACAGAGTGGAGGGAGCCAGCGTTTTTAACCATCTCCCGTTCGAAAAATCTATTCAATAAATGGCCCTCAGATTGGGGACGTTAGAGGGATTAAACTGATGAGAATAGTACTACAGAAAATACCACTCATATCGGGTGTGACAGTAAATTGCACGGCGCAGACGCAGTGACCGTGGTTTAAAACAGAGTGGAGGGAGCCAGCGTTTTTAACCATCTCACCGTTCGAAAAATCAATTCAATTCATCTTTTGGGGACCCTTGGTGTTGTACGTGGCTGGGTGGAGGAAGAAACCTTCAATGACATCACCGGGACGTGGCTAGCTTGGTATCCAACCTTGTGCAAATGGGGAGTTTGCGGTTGTGCAAGTGAACTGTTTGCGGTGCATTAAAGGGGAGTTTGGTCTGTCAATGTCAGTGAAGCGGGCGTAACCCTTACACTACCTGATCGATACAACATCATACCTGATCGTATACACACACTGGATGTTTTAAAGCACGTTATTCCAAACAATTTAGGAATGTTAGTTGATTTATGCCCTTTATGGATTAAAACCCGACTCTGCGTCCACTACGTAATTTTCCATGGGAGTTTTGCCATAGATCCCCCTCCGGCATGCCACAGTCCAGGTGTTAGACCCCTTGAAACAACTTTCTCATCACTATTGAGGCCAGAAAGAGTCCCTGTGGGTTTTAAAATTCGCCTGCCAATTGAAGTCTATGGCGGTTCGCCCGGTTCGCCTGTTCGCGAACATTTGCGGAAGTTCGCGTTCGTTGTTCGCGAACTGAAAATTTTATGTTTGCGACATCACTACTTGCAATATCCTGCTGACATCTATTAGGTAGGACCAACGGTTGTTATACGTATTTCTATGGTGCCGCCGTGCACCCTTTTGATTTTCAAGAGGCATTGTTGTTATTGTCCTTTATTATTGGCAGCTACCGTTGCCATCGGTTTTTGTATTTCAACAATGGGATTGTGCATATTTTTTATAAGCTTTTGAGTAAAAGTTATGTTTTAATTATCTTACCATGTTCTTGTGACTATGCTTTAAACCCCTTGTGGTCAATTAAGCCTCCAAAAGCACATTCTGGCTATTGCATTTTATCAAGGAAAAAAACTAATAGGAATAATATAAGGAATGATATAAGGAAAAAATAGAATAGAATATGTAAAAAACTAATAAAAGTAGCCAAACTAGAGACCGAGAGATTGATTGCCAAAGAGAGTAAAACTAATCCTAAAATGTTATTCAATTATATAAATAGTAAAAAGTACAAATCTGCAGGTGTCGGCCCTCTACAGAGAAATGAGGGAGGGAGTTGCAGAGAGTGATGAGGAGAAAACAAAGCTCCAAAAACAGAGCCCGGAAACTATAGGCCGGTAAGTTTTACATCTGTCATGCGTAAACTGTTTGAAGGTTTTCTAAGAGATGCTATCTTGGAGTACCTCAATGAAAATAAGCAAATAACACCATATCAGCAAATAACGCCATATCACCATGGCTTCATGAGGGATCGTTCATGTCAAACTAATTTAATCAGTTTCTATGAGGAGGTAAGTTCTAGACTTGACAGCGGCGAATCAATGGATGTCGTATATCTAGACTTCTCCAAAACATTTGACACTGTACCGCATGAAAGGTTAGTATATAAAATGAGAATGCTCGGACTGGGAGAAAATGTCTGTATGTGGGTAAGTAATTGGGTCAGTATCAGTAATAGAAAAATAGGGTGGTTATAAATTGTACACACTCAGATTGGGTCACTGTCACTAGTAGAGTACCTCAGGGGTCAGTATTGGGCCCTATTCTCTTCAATATATTTATTAATGATCTTGCACACTAAAATATCCTTTTTTGCAAATGACACTAAACTGTGCAAAATAATTACCACGGAAGAGAACAGTATACTGCTGCAGAGGGATCTGGATAGATTGGAGGCTTGGGCAGATAAGTGTCAGATGAGGTTTAACACTGACAAATGTAAGGTTATGCACATGGGAAGGTATAATGCAAGTCACCTGTACATACTAAATGATAAAACACTGTGTAATATTGACATGGAAGAGGACCTAGTAATTTTAGTGAACAGCAAACTAAACTGTAGAAACCATTGTCAGGCAGCTGCTGCCGCCAAGGCCAATAATATAATGGGTGGCATCAAAAGGGGCGTAGATGCCAGTGATGAGAACATAGTCCAACCACTTTGCAAATCGCTAGTCAGACAACACATGGAGTACTGTGTACAGTTCTGGGCTCCTGTGAACAAGGCAGACATAGCAGAGCTGGAGAGGGTTCAGAGGAGGACAACTAAAGTAAAAATAACTGGAATGGGCAACTACAGTACCCTTAAAGATTTTCAAAATTAGTGTTATTCACTTTAGAAAAAAGACGACTGAGGGGAGATCTAATAACTATGTATGAATATATCAGGGGTCAGTACAGAGATCTCTCCCATCATCTATTTATCCCCAGGACTGTGACAAGGGGACATCCTCTGTGTCTGGAGGAAAGAATGTTCGTACACAAACATAGAAGAGGATTCTTTACGAGCAGTGAGACTATAGAACTCTGAGGAGGTGGTGATGGTGAGTACAATAAAGGAATTCAAGAGGGGACTGGATGTATTTCTGGAGTGTAATAATATTACAGGCTATAGCTACTAGAGATGGGTCGTTGATCCAGGGAGTTATTCTGATTGACTGATTGGAGTTGGGAAGAAATTTCCCCTAAGGTGAGGAAAATTGGTTTCTACCTCCCAGGTTTAGTTTTTTTTTTGCCTTCCTCTGGATCAACTTACAGGATGACAGGCCGAACTGGATGAACAGATGTCATTTTTCGGCCTTATAAACTATGTTACTGTGTTATTGCCTTCGACAACAATGATTTTGTAGGTCATTTATAACTCCTTTGAGCACCTGTGTATATTATGTTACAGAAACTAAACCTGCTCCCTATACCTACTTGCAATGGCCAGGATCAGAGATAATTTTTATCTCAGGCATTTAAACACTAAGATCGGGGATCAACATCCATCGGCACTCCAGCTGTTGTGAAACTACAATTCCCAGCATGTTCTTTTCATTTCTGTTAGAGTTCTGAGAAGAGCAGAGACAGTATGCATGCTGGGAGTTGTAGTTTCACAACAGCTGGAGTGCCGGAGGTTGCCTACCCCTGACTTAGATGCTTTGTCGGTAGGGACTGCAGCATCTGAGAGTTTAAAAAGAGGGAAAAGCAATTGTGGGGTGCCAAACAATTGCTATGCTAGGCCTTCCATTTTCGTACTCCTATTACACCCTGCCAAAAGCCTGGGTGTAGTAGGCTAACTGTAAAATCATAATGCACTGCAATTTAAGCTTCAAGTCAACTATGAGGACTTTTATCATGTAAATACTAAGAACATAAACATAAATTGTATCAAAAGTCATATGTAATGTATCTAAAAATGGTAGCATTACAAACAACAGCTCACCCCGCAAAAGCAAGCTTTCACTTAGCTCTGTTCCCAAAAAATAATAAAAAATATCCTATTATTGTAGTTGTAGGAGGCACAGAATAAAGATAATTTGTCATTTTTCCTGCATGGTGAAAGGTGTAAAAAAATAATTGTGGCTGAAATACGCTTTTTCCTTTCTACAACAAACATATTTTCTATAGCGCTTATTAATCCATTATATGGAACATAAAATGGTCCATAACATCCAACTCATCCAGCAGAAAAGCAAACCCTCATACAGCTGTGTTCACAGAAAAATAATTGTCTCCTTAAAGGCAGGGATAAAAAATAAAAAATAAAATGTCGCTGTCAAGATTGACTTGGTCCATAAGGGGTTAAGGAAAAATGATCAGAAACAGGAATACAGATGTAGCATGGTTAACACACAAATTCTGAACTGAAATTCCTTAACTCATTGCGTTGTCTTGAAACAAAAGCCTTTGTAAAGCAATTGAAGGTGTTTGATTAACGCATTTAGTTTAGATAACACGTCTCATAAACCTCTACTACATCTCTACATATGGTTTTGCCCAATTTTTTGATGTATCTTAGGATCCTGTACTGTAGCTTGGAACAAACCTTACTGCAGTGCAGTTCAGAGTTGACTTTAGAGCCAATCACTCGGCACTTAGATTATACCTCACTGATGATACATCCTGTGTGAGTAATAATAATAACAAAGTTTATGATGATATTTCAAGTGGATATACACATGTCCCATACAGAATGGGGCAAGTCCAAGAAATTTCAGTGTGAAAATATGCAACATGTCAAGTGGCAGGATGCGCAGATTACGAAAAAATACAACTATCTTATTTGGCAAATTATAAAATGAACAGTACTTAAAATTAGTACTGCTCTGTTAGCTTGCATAAAAAAAAAAACAAACTCAATTTGAAGGGGTTATTATTACATAATGATTTATCCTCAGGATAGGTCATTAATATTAGATCTGCATGTGGCCGACTCCCGACAACTCTGCCGATCACCAGTTTTAAGGGGTTGTGGTGCATGTGCTAGCACTGCTTTGTAGCGGCTGTGCAGTTTAATTACCTCTGCTTATCTTTATTATCATGATTCTGAAGTTCGAGGAAAAAATTGACTTAACACGACAGTCACCGGCAGTCGTCAAACAGATGGAACAGCTTCAACTCGACCAGTGCCAACATGTCTCTCGGCCAAGGCCCATGTGATACAAAGAGAGGTGATGGTAGAAAGACATCTTACCCTGATGATACCGTCAATGTTGCTTAGGTATTTGTTCCGTAACGAAGGGTTTTCTAGTCTCCTGGCCCCTCTTAGCCTCACCTAAAGGTCAGTACACATGTACAGTTAATTCATAATCCATGAACATGGGCAGGTTTCAAACATTTGTAACCATTTACATAATAAGAAAATTAAAGGGGAAGGACCAATTAAAAACTTGCTTTATGTTCTTCCATTCATTTGAATGGAGAGGAGCACTTGTAATAAGACTGTGCTGCTGCTACAAAGAAGACAATGCGTCGGGGAGGTTTGAAGAGGAAGCTATGCTTGCCAATATGATATTGGTGAGGATAGGTCATCAATATTAAGCCAATGCATATGTTTTGCATATACAGATAGGACACATAGAAGATTTTTTGAGGGTTTACAGCCCTTCCCATGCTTTTAGTAACATGTGATTCTCTTTTATAGAGTTAATGATCATTTGGGTCTTTATTATTCTTTTAAACGTAATTTGTGGGATATAATGGAAACTAAAAACACAAATTGCTTCACAGTTACAGTATATCCAGACAACACAAAAAGTGACTAAAGAATGCAGATTTGAAATATTAAGTGGGTTTACACAATCTCTAGAAATCTATTTAAGCACATTTAGTTCTATAAGTAACATCTGGTAAATGTAAAATGTATGTGTCACCATCCGACAGTTATACTAGGGTGAAAAGCCATATTGATGAAGAGATAGACTTTCCCTTACAGATGGACTCTATAGTTTTAGACAATTGACACTGAACATTCGCAACAGGAGCATAAAGCCCTGACAGTCAAGATTTTATTATTATCAATAATGTAAAAAATTGTTCTGTAGTTTGGTTAAAAAAGAAAAAAAAATAATATATATATATATATATATATATATATATATATATATATAAACATCAAGGAAGGAAGCAGGAAAATGTGTATGAAACATGTGCGTTACATATGGACATATGGCATTTAATATAAATTAAACATATACATTCCACTTAGCTTGGGTAAACACAGTACGGATACATTTGTCAACACAGCAATCAACACTTTTTGAGCATTTTCATAATTTAAAAGTAGAAATTTCAAAGGAGAGTGGAAAAGCTGTATGTGTTTTGAATAATAATAATGCACTAAATGTTATGTATTATAAGACTGAAAATATTAGCAACAACAGTGTAAGATCTGGAGAACATGGGACTTCAGGGGCATGATGATGTGTGCCATCTGAAGAAATGCCATGGTCATTGCTTTATAAGTTCTCAGTGCCGCACCAATGCAGATTTTAGGTGTTTGTAGACTCCATATCAAACCTATGTTGAAGTTCTAATATGTGTTATAAGTTTGATACTGTGTTGTGGCCCATTCAGGAAGAACATAGGCAAGAGGGGCCTATTTGAAATACCCTGTAGTGTGTGGTGGTGTGTATACTGCTACTCCAAGTTCTTTAGTTTTAGTTTCTTCAAAGCTCTTTAAGAACAAGGTGGTTGCATTCTTCTTTTCCTTTGTTCTTTAGTATCATGATAATACTCTAATATGGCAAGCCAAGATTGTACATTGTTCACTGTTTTTCTTGCATTCAAGATTCATATACAAGCACCAGATTTGTATGTCCAAAGTAAGCTTTATTATGTAAGTGGTTTAGCATGTGTTTATGCCCATCTGGTTTGTGGAGGTTGCTCAGACAGCTTGTGTACTGCACCATGCTGCCTGGTTTGTCATGCAAGATCCTTGATACCTTGCGAATCCTGTATTCGCACATGTTGTGGTAAGGGCACCAAACAGTTAAAAAGGAATGGAGTTAGCCACCCAAAATAGGAAGGTACTGTAGTCTAGCCAAACTAGAGTGTTTTTGTGTCAGAGAGTGTTGGTTTATGCCATCAAGTGAGTCCGATGGCTAAGGAGAAGCCATGCAGTATGCCAGACCGACAGGGGAATTGTGAGGTCACGGTGTGAGCATTAGGTAGGCCGAGGTGAATACAGTTCTGGTTACTCACGGTTATGTCGTCCCTTGGTTGTCTGTATTAGTGTGCCTATGGCAAGGTCCCTGATTGT
Organism: Bufotes viridis; assembly: GCA_033119425.1. Taxonomy (NCBI): domain Eukaryota; kingdom Metazoa; phylum Chordata; class Amphibia; order Anura; family Bufonidae; genus Bufotes; species Bufotes viridis. The sequence goes on along the minus strand of CM065592.1, from coordinate 97,571,969 downwards.
CATGACGCCAGTACCTTTTGTGGTGGTACAACCATTTATAGTGGTAGTAATTGAGGAACTGGAAACTGAGACAGCAATGAAAACCAACTTATGACTTTTTTTTACGGAACATTGCTCCTGGTAGTGGTTATATCCATGTATAAAACGGTCTCTAGTACATCCAGATATGAAATACAGTCTCTCATGCATACAGAGTTAGGGAACTTACTGCTTCAGACTAGGCTTTTGAAGTATAAAAAGTCTTAGGCTGGTATTAACTCTCGCCTTATTCTAACCTTGATTAAAGGTGGTTTTCAGAATCCTTGAACCTCTATTTCCTGTGCTTTTCTGACAGTTGGTCTGACTGTCCTCAGGATTTAAACTGACGGTGTGGATGCTGGAAGCTGTGTCCTACATCTAATTGCAAAGGTACCTGGGAAGCCTTTGAGTATGGCCGTTATGCTATCCTTTGACTTGAATACTTGTAAATATATATTAGTCCCCTTGAAACTTGCTGTTTGCAGCTTTGTCACTGGTCACCCCCGAGGGGCAATCTATAGAAGTAGATTTGTCACCTCTGAATCTTGTAGGCTTTAACCCTGGACTTTGGAGCCATCAGAAAGAGAGAGCAGAGAGGCAGAAAGCCTCCCTCCAGCTAGCAGCTACATGACTGCACACTGACTCACCTTCTAGAAAGAACTCCACACCTACTAGGCCCGAGCTAAGCTATATATACACTGTCACACTGCCCCCATCTAGTGGTCAGACTAGTGTGGCGCAATTCTAATTAGCCTAAATGAAAGGATCTTACACAGAATCACATAGTGACATGGGAGAATATGACATGAGATGAAGTATGACATTCAGACATAATATATGACAATAAAACATAATAAAACAAGTTTGCTGTGCCCACAATCACGAGTGGGACACTGCAGCCACAGCTTAAAGAGTAGCGTCAGCACAGTCATATTGAACATTTTTCATAATAACTGCTCTAGAAGAGAGCTGCGGGAGGCCGAATGAAAGAAAAGCCTGAAAGAATGTATAGACCTGCTTAGGTACTGCCATTAACAGACTATCGCACTGTATTGAAGAACCCATCAGTGACCTGGTGCAGAAATGGCTCTGATCCCAATCATTTAACCTCTCAGCTGGGATCAACAGCAACCTCAGCATGTGCGGTCAGTCTGCCTTCCAATCTGAGCCCCTGCAGTAACATTTTGGGGCTCCAATCACTTGTTATGGCAGCCTAGGGCCATGTGAAGGCTCCCAGTGTTGTCATAACGAGCTGCCTAAAAAAAGCCCTACCTGAAGCAGGGCTTGGCATGCAGTCTGTAAAGATCCCATAGATCATAATAGTAGTCTATTGAAGTCTATGGGACAAGCGATCACAAGATTGCATGTTTAAATTCTCTACAGAGACGTAAAAGTACCCGGCCCCGAATGCACCCGGCCCCGAAAAATTTTATAAATTTTTTTTATAAAAAAAGGTCAAAAGTAGTTTGTACTCCAAATAGTACAAATAAAAACTAAGCTCATGCTGCACAAAATGAGCCCTTAGAAAACGTTGTGTGGTGTTTAACAAGCAGGATATGCTCAACCCATATGCAGTTGAGCATGTATATAAGGGAGCACATCCTGCACTTGTAGTCCGTTGCTAGGGGCAATCAACAGCAAAAAATGCATACAATGGAAGATGCCAGCAACGGACTACAAGTACCACAATAACCATCCTACATACGATAACAATAATGCTCCCGTAATGCCCAAAGGCTCCTGGTATCGCCCAAACGGCACATGTAGGTTGAGTGGTAGGGCCTCGGGCTACTTGAGATACCTTGCCGTGGTGTTCGAGCTTAAGACATGTCCTCCTAGTAGGATATGTTGAACTAACCTCTCAATTTTATCAGTGTGAGGGTTTAGTATTGCCGCAGAGTACACCTGCCTTTGCTATGGTTACAAAATGAGCCCTCACATAACAGAAACTATATAAATTTGGTATAACTGTAATCAATAAATATACGTAGAATAAGAGTATGTCAGTGAACACTGTAAACACAAAAAACAATGGCAGAATTGCATTTTTTTCCCAATTTCACCACGTAAATAACTTTTTTCCCATTTTTAAATACAATCTATGGTAAATTAAATACAAAAATTGAACCGGCACTCTCAATCTGAGTCTATAGAAAAATTTATTATAAGGGTATACACTTTAAAATAATAATTTAATATTCCATCACAAAATAAAAGGGAGTAATGTTAGTGTTAGTATGCCCAATCACACCACATAGTATCTCTGATCGCCTTATTCAAAAAATAAAATAAATAAAGGAAAAATCCTACTAGTATTCACAGAAAGAAATTTGTGCACTGTTCAGACCTAGCAGAAATATTAGTGATGCGTTTTTTCTTGAAAGGGAAAAAAACCCATTTGAATTTATGGAGATGGTAAGTATCCGGGTCACAGCAGATGTTGCGATCTTTTAAATATTATATTGTCCACGGTATTCCGATCAGCGTAATATCTCATATACTTAAAGTCTTGTACAGTGTAACAAAAGATAGCTGTTTGAAGTTAATGGATCACTTCCTTTAGTTTGCTATTCACCGCGCTCTCTCAGAGACCCCAGCCTATTCACTCCGTACTACACACAGTGAATACACACAGTGTATATTTTGTAACTCACTGTTAGTTGTTGAGGGACTTCACCGAACTCGGCCGATCGTGGCGTCCCACGTGGCAAACGGCGCGAGCGGTCCAGCCTCAGTGTCAGTTTCTTCGTGTAATCGGAGGGCCGGTCTCCTGCAGCGCTAGAAAGAGGATGGTGACTTTACCACTGAAGAAGGGACAAGGCACAGTCCCGAACGCGTATGGTCTGAAAAGTGCAGCTCCTTGAAACCATACGAAATTTACAGTCGACTAAAAAGGAACAATGCGCGCCTACTCTGAATTTTACCTTGCTGTGGACACCATCCTCTTTCTAGCGATGCAGGAGACCGGCCCTCCGATTACACAAAGAAACTGACACTGAGGCTGGACCACTCGCGCCATTTGCCACGTAGGACGCAACGATCGGCCAAGTTCGGTGAAGTCCCTCAACAACTAACAGTGAGTTACAAAATATACACTGTGTGTATTCACTGTGTGTAGTATGGAGTGAATAGGCTGGGGTCTCTGAGAGAGCGCATGAATAGCAAACTAAAGGAAGTGATCCATTAACTTCAAACAGCTATCTCTTGTTACACTGTACAAGACTTTAAGTATATGAGATATTACACTGATTGGAATACCGTGGACAATATAATATTCAAAAGATCGCAACATCTGCTGTGACACGGATACTTACCATCTCCATAAATTCAAATGGGTTTTTTTCCCTTTCAAGAAAAAACGCATCACTAATATTTCTGCTAGGTCTGAACAGTGCACAAAATTCTTGCTGTGAATACTAGTAGGATTTTTCCTTTATTTTTTTTATTTTTTTAATAAGGTGATCAGAAATACTATGTGGTGTGATTGGGCATACTAACACTCACATTGCTCCCTTTTATTTTGTGATGGAATATTAAATTATTATTTTAAAGTGTATACCCTTATAATAAATTTTTCTATAGACTCAGATTAAGAGTGCCGGTTCAATTTTTGTATGAAATTTTTTTTTTGTTTGCTTATAATTTGGGTGGAATTATATGAACTGTGCACCTCATCCATACAATTTAAGAAGGTGAGCCACCAAACTCCTGGTTATATATATGGTAAATTAAAGCCTTCATATGGCTATGTGAACTGATTATTAGGATTTTTTAATATGGCTCTTGGAAGGTGGTGGTGGGGGAAACAAAAATGCAAAAATGAAAATTGGGCATGCCCTTAAGGGTTTAAACAAGATCTAAGAAGCAAAAATATATAAAACTACAAAAAAAAAAAAAAAAAACAACAGAGAATGTAAGCCTATAATGTTTTCCTAGAAAAGGCATAATAATATATTGCACATCACCAACCCAGTAAATGTTATACAGTAGCTTGATCTAGTGCTGATTGAAATAAGATATACTTAAGCTAGCATCTGTCAATAGTTACTTAACAGTGCATGCCGCATTATGTTGAGAACTTTCAACAGTCCGTGACTTTCTCAGTGTCACTGAGCCACCCCTCGATGCTTCCCTACTACAGTATATACACATTTCACTAGATTTTATTACTTTGAATAAAAGACAGAGTAGAAGACAGCATCCAAAGCTAGCTGGATTTGCTAACTAAAGTCATTTAGACTGATAGGGTTGCATATTGGACTGGGGGCAGAAATAATGTCATAGATTATAACAGTGTCAAATAAAACAACGTAGTTGCTAATATAATGCACATTATAATGATGTTGCCAAGTTAAATTCTTGGAGGTTGAGAGATATAGTATAGCTATATACTGAGAGATGAATAGGGATATTATAAATATTAATATAGAGTGTGTGAAAAAGAATTATTCTTCTATTTGTGAATACATAAATGGTAGGATGATTTTTACTAAGACTCGATGTTTCATTGTTTGCATTATTATCTTAGATGCCTTTTAGAAAATTGATTCAAAGGGGTAATATATTACAGATAAGGCTACTTTTACACTGGCATTTTGGCTTTCCCTTTGTGAGATCCGTTCAGGGCTCTCACAAGCAGTCCAAAACTGATTAGTTTTTCCCTAATGCATTCTGAATAGAAAAAGAATCTGCTCAGAATGCATCAGTTTGCCTCAGTTCAGGCTCTATTCAGTTTTGGTGTCCGTCTGACAAAACTGAGCCAAACGGATCCATCCTGGCACACAATGTAAGTCAAGGGGGACTGATCAGTTTTCTCTGACACAATCTGGCACAATAGAAAACTGATCCACCCCCCATTGAGTTTCAATGGTGTTCAAGACAGATCCGTCTTGGATATGTTAAACATAATACAAATGGATCCATTCTAAACGGATGCAGACGGTTGTATTATCTGAACGGAAGAGTTTTTACAGATCCATGACGGATCTGCACCAAAAGCGAGTGTGAAAGTAGCCTAAGCAAATTTTCCCAAAAAGTTAATTTGAGCCCAAATCGATTCTGTAAGCATCGGAAAGAGAGAGAGAGAGATTCAAATTGTCTTTCCTTCCAAACGTAAAAGAAAGCTAAGCCTCTCTGATGCCAGCAGATGTAAGAATGCTAATTTGCATTTGTTTTATGAGAAACCCAAAGGAGCACTGTCTGGCCTACAATACTCCTCACACGTAGTCAGCTCCATAGTGAGAATGGGTAGCCCCCAAAACCAAAGTCTCTCAGGCAGCTAAGCTAATTTTCTCTGCTCAGTTATCATTTTTAAAAAAATCGCTCTATGCTGGTATGCGACACTTTTATGTTATGTATTTTTATTTGGGGGGAAGAGGGGCCATTTTGTCATTTTTTTTTTTTACACTTTTTTTTCCCATAAGAAACTATAACAAGCAGCAATTAGATAGCTTCTTTCATAGACTCCAATGCATTAGCATTATACTCTATGGGGATATACTATGTTCCTATAGGGCCCTGTCACAGATAGGTTCCCAATAGGAACTAATGTGCGTCAGCCTCTTGTCACTAAGCTGCTATACACACACTCCAGCTCCTCCGATCCTCGCTTGAGGAAGCCGATGCACGGCTTCCGGTCTTTAACCTCTTTGATGCACATGAGTCCCAGGTGCTTTCTGTTTAAAACAGCAGGTACCAGGCAGCTGTGGCGCTCGCTGCACTCGTAATTTGGCGCAATTTTTAAATATCCTACCGTCCGAAATAAATTTATGTGAGGCAGTCGGGAAGGGGTTAAAATGTCTAAGGATGTTTCTTCAATTTTTACGCCAACCAACTACTGCAGTGAGATTGTACAAAAATGTTACATAACATTTTAAAAAAGCCACAACATATATGTGCCTAAAGCCTGGCCAAGCTGCAACCCATGTCAACTTTCCACTTCACTTTTACAAACTGACTTGAATGGTGAAAAGTCAAACAGCTCTAATTTCTGACTGAAATGGTTAACAAACGTGTCCAATTACAGAAAAGACAGAATGTTGGGGTAAATGGCACGAGAAAAGTGATAAATATAAGTCTTTCATAAATAAATTTAAAATGTAATGCCTATGCCAGCCTCCGTCTAGGGCAGGGATGGGCAAATTGCGGCTCTCCAGCTGTTGCCCTGCTGTAGGCTGATAGCTGTAAGCAGTCTTGGCATGCTGGGAGTTGTAGTTTTGCAACAGCTGGAGAGCCGCAGTTTGCCCATCCCTGATCTAGGGCATTGGAATGTCCTGTCAGATAACAGTGGCTTTTGAAAATGATCTGTTCTGCATTGTTAATTTATCACAACATACAGTATCAGCACAAAAAACTCTGCAGCATTTATATTTTATTGAGAGAAGAGAAATATCTATCATGGTGACACCAGATTTTCTGATTAATGTTTCTGTATCTTATAAGCAAGTCATCTCGCTAATAAATGATATATTACCTAAATCTACTTAATTAAAATCTCTCTGCTTTTCCCTTTATCACACGTAAATTGACATCTTGTTTGCTGATGCTGTAATTTTATTTTTGGCATAGGGAAAGCGATTCAACGTTTTATCCTTTCTTTATTGCATTCCATTATGGGTTTATCTATTCATTTTAAAATGGAAAACAGGCATAATTTACATGTGTTTCATGACAAAAAGGAAACATAGGGACACATTTATGAAGACCAATGTTTTAGACGCCAGTCTGAATAAGCCCCTGCGCTGGCAGGCTCTTCATAACTTCGCCGTCCATTCTAAATATAAGACAGCTTCCTTGCTGTCTTACATTTAGACCATTTTCTAAACCAGATGTAGAAAATTATGAATGAAACGGACCTGCTGGCACGTCCCCTTCCTCAACACACCCAATTTTTTAGACCTGGTGTGTGCAGGAAAGAAGTGACAGATTCTGCCGCAACATGGCGTGGGACAGAATCTGCGTCAGATATACGCCACAAAAGTGGCGTATATCTGTTTGTAAATTACCCCCATAGTTGTATATACGTTATTGCATTGAACGTAAAGTCCCCTCATGCGGTCTCTGAATTTAATCCATTCTTAGGTGCCTCATTTTCAAACAAAAGAGCTAATGTGCTTGAAGAACATTTGGAATATTAAAATGTTAATCAGCTGCACCAAAATAATAAGGATAAAGGAGCATTTTACAAGTAGAGAAATCTATTTGTTTCCTTTAGTCAAAGGTACTAACAATGTCTATAAAGCATTGTTACACTGTAACCATGTGACACTGCTTTAAAGAATGTTTTTGCAGTACAAAAATGTATTTGTGGTCGGATCGGCTATCCGAAAGGTGTACCTAACCTATCTAACCCTATCTACAACAAGCAGTAGAATTATGCCATAACTGCTGCGGTAGGGAAGCCTAAAGGGGGCCACCCTAATATGAAATGACTGTAAGATGGTGTGGGTGGGTGGGTGAAATCAGCTGAATCGGCGTCAGCCTGGGCTCACAGGAGCCTGTAAATAGCCTAGCAATCAGCCAGCCTAGGCCCGCAGGTGCATGTAACTAGTCTTGTGATCCGCCTCCCCTCCCACAAATGCAGCAAATATATTTGCTTAAAACTTGTGGTCGGATCGGCTATCCGAAAGGTGTACCTAACCTATCTAACCCTATCTACAACAAGCAGTAGAATTATGCCATAACTGCTGCGGTAGGGCAGCCTAAAGGGGGCAAAAAGAGCAGACCTTAGTTTAGAGCAAAATATATACATACCATTACTACACCCACTTTAAACGTAAAAGACATTCCCCGATGAAGGTGCGGAATATACCGTACATATCAGAGTGACTACCATCAACCTTACCTCTGTCATGTGCACCGGCACATCATTCTTGGAGGTGGCTAATGCTGATGCGATTGAAGGAGTGGCCGGTAACCAGAAACTATTTACTCCTATGTATACTAACAACGTATGAACATATTACGAGAAGGTCTGGATCCTGAGAGCTGCAGACTGAAACAAACAATGGTGAATCTGTTGGAAGGCCTAAATGAATACTAAGCATTCGCCGAGGGCCCTGACCGGGCACCAACTGTTCCTGGTTGCAAACTACTACACCTCTACTTATTCCCCAGGCCACACCTTATATACATATATATATATATATATATATATATATATAAATAAATAAAGGCCCCAAAAGTTAGAACATGGCGTATGTCTACTTACTCTATTAGTAGGTTAAGCGGAATATGTGAACACGCCAGGCCTGGGGAACCATCAACACGGATACATGGCTATTACAATTAACGAGCTAATGTCGCCTGTAGTGAGGACAGAGAACGTACACACCATACCTGCAGTGGTGACAGGAAATAAGCTAAAGGTCGTGATAACTATGAATTCTGTGCCTGTAGTCGTGATAGGACTTGTCGAGTCTGTAGCTGTGAGACATTGTGAATTGCACCTTATTACTGTACCTCCTACTGGAAGACTGACCGATACCCAGGACATAGGCCCGACACCAACACTCTCAGCCCGAGTGGCGAGCGAGGACATGGAAACTACTTGTAGTGGAGCCACGAGGCCGACCTCAAATGGTGAAGTCATATATGAAAACATTTAATCGTAGAAGCCATGCGTGAGAGACTAATGGCGGTGCCATGCGTGAGAGACACTAACGGCGGAGTCATGTGTGTAAAACATAACCGGAGAAGCCATGCGTGAGAGACTAATGGTGAGGTCAAATGTCAAATACTAACTGGAGAAACCATGCGTGAGAGACTCTAATGGCGGTGCCATGCGTGAGAGACTCTAATGGCGAAGTCATATGTCAAACACTTAATGGGATAAGCCATGCGTGAGAGACTAATGGCGGTGCCATGCGTGAGAGACTCTAATGGCGGAGTCATGTGAGTAAAACAAACTGAGGCCATGCGTGAGAGACTCTAATGGCGAAGTCATATGAAAACACTTAATGAGATAAGCCATGCGTGAGAGACTCTAATGGCGGACACTTAAATGGAGAAGCCATGCGTGAGAGACTGATGGCGGAGCCACATGTGTAACACTAAATCGGAGAAGCCATGCGTGGGAGACACATGGCAGAGTCATATGTGCAATACCTAATTGGAGAAGCCATGCGTGAGAGACTAATGGCAGTGCCATGCGTGAGAGACTAATGGCAGTGCCATGCGTGAGAGACTTAATGGCAGTGCCATGCGTGAGAGACTAATGGCAGTGCCATGCGTGAGAGACTAATGGCAGTGCCATGCGTGAGAGACTAATGGCAGTGCCATGCGTGAGAGACTAATGGCAGTGCCATGCGTGAGAGACTAATGGCGGACACTTAATTGGAGAAGCCATGCGCGGGAGACTGATGTCGGAGTCATATGTGTAACACTAAATCGGAGAAGCCATGCGTGAGAGACTCTAATGGCAGTGCCATGCGTGAGAGACTCTAATGGCGGAGTCATACGTGTAACACTAAATCGGAGAAGCCATGCGTGAGAGACTCTAATGGCAGTGCCATGCGTGAGAGACTCTAATGGCGGACACTTAATTGGAGAAGCCATGCGTGAGAGACTCTAATGGCGGTGCCATGCGTGAGAGACTCTAATGCCGGAGTCATACGTGTAACACTAAACAGGAGAAGCCACGCGTGAGAGACTCTAATGGCAGTGCCATGCGTGAGAGACTCTAATGGCGGACACTTAATTGGAGAAGCCATGCGTGAGAGACTAATGGCAGTGCCATGCGTGAGGGACTCTAAAAGCGGAGTCATATGTGTAACACTGAACTGGAGAAGCCATGCGTGAGAGACTAATGGCGGACACTTAATTGGAGAAGCCATGCGTGAGAGACTCTAATGGCAGTGCCATGCGTGAGAGACTCTAATGGCGGAGTCATACGTGTAACACTAAACCGGAGAAACCATGCGTGAGAGACTCTAATGGCAGTGCCATGCGTGAGAGACTCTAATGGCGGACACTTAACTGGAGAAGCCATGCGTGAGAGACTCTAATGGCAGTGCCATGCGTGAGAGACTCTAATGGCGGAGTCATACGTGTAACACTAAATCGGAGAAGCCATGTGTGAGAGACTCTAATGGCAGTGCCATGCGTGAGAGACTCTAATGGCGGACACATAATTGGAGAAGCCATGCGTGAGAGACTCTAATGGCAGTGCCATGCGTGAGAGACTCTAATGGCGGAGTCATACGTGTAACACTAAATCGGAGAAGCCATGCGTGAGAGACTCTAATGGCGGACACTTAATTGGAGAAGCCATGCGTGAGAGACTCTAATGGCAGTGCCATGCGTGAGAGACACTAATAGCGGAGTCATATGTGTAACACTTAATTGGCGAAGCCATGCGTGAGAGACTAATGGCGGTGCCATGCGTGAGAGACTCTAATGGCGGAGTCATACGTGTAACACTAAATCGGAGAAGCCATGCTTGAGAGACTCTAATGGCGGATACTTAATTGGAGAAGCCATGCGTGAGAGACTCTAATGGCAGTGCCATGCGTGAGAGACTCTAATGGCGGAGTCATACGTGTAACACTAAATTGGAGAAGCCATGAGTGAGAGACTCTAATGGCAGTGCCATGCGTGAGAGACTCTAATGGCAGTGCCATGCGTGAGAGACTAATGGCGGACACTTAATTGGAGAAGCCATGCGTGAGAGACTCTAATGGCAGTGCCATGCGTGAGAGACTCTAATGGCGGAGTCATACGTGTAACACTAAATCGGAGAAGCCATGAGTGAGAGACTGATGGCGGAGTCATATGTGTAACACTTAATTGTAGAAGCATTGCATGAGAGACTATAACGGCGGAGTCATGTGTGTAAAACATAAAACGGAGAGCCATGCATGAGAGACTAATGGCGGTGTCATGCGTGAGAGACTCTAAGGGCGAAGTCATATGTCAAACACTAAATCAGCGACGCCATGCGAGAGGGACTCTAATGGCGGACACTTAATCGGAGAAGCATTGCTTGAGAGACTATAATGGCGGAGTCATATGTGTAACACTTATTTGGAGAAGCCATGCGCGAGAGACTTAAAGGGAACCTGTCACCAGGAAATTCACTGATAAACCAGGCATGCTGCCTTGTAGGGCTCACTCTGCTGAATATAATGATACCTTTCACTTGGTGATCTGTTGCTTTATTGTGGAGAAAAAGTACTTTTAATCCATATGCTAATGAGCTGATTTGAGTCCAGTAGTTGATATGAGTCCAGCATTTTTTCTATTCAGAGCTGTAGCCACTCCCCTATTCACTTCAGATGTAAAAGGGGCGTGGTTTATTACATCATTCATTCATTTTAATAATTGGCGGGAAAATGAATAACAGGTAATGCTAAGGTATTATATTACTAAGGTTAAAAAAGGAGGAGGAATATACTATTGAAGTTAGTAATTATAATAAGAGCTACTTTGTTCATGGGGTGATAAACACATGATGGCTGATAAGGGACATGTCGCCGTGGGTATGGCAGTTAGGCTTTAAAGTGAAAGGCAGCAAGGCTTGTATTGGCTATAATGCAGGTCATTTTTTTAAACCACGCCCCTTTTACCTCTGAAGAAGTGAATAGGGGAGTGGCTACAGCTCTGAATAGAAAAAATGCTGGACTCAACTCAGCTCATTAGCATATGGATTAAAAGTTCTTTTTCTCCACAATAAAGCAACAGATCACCAAGTGAAAGGTATCATTATATTCAGCAGAGTGAGCCCTACCAGGCAGCATGCCTGGTATATCAGTGAATTTCCTGGTGACAGGTTCCCTTTAAATGGCGGAGTCATATGTGTAACTCTGAATCGCGAAGTCATGCGCGAGACTCTAATGGCGGAGTCATGTGAGTAAAACATAAACGGAGAAGTCGTGCGTGGGAGACTAATGGCGGAGCCATACATGCGAGACTAATGGCAGATTTATTATTATTATTATATTTTTTTTTTTTTTATAAAGCACTTTAGCGGCACCAGTATGACTTGGGAACTCGCGTAACCATGAACCCCTCTGACAGGGAACCTAAGACGCTAAAAACCTACGACCATATGGTACCCCTAACGAACAACATGAAGGATGGTCAAAGGGCCACCCGGAGCCATGAGGCCGAAGCGATCATCAGGCCCCCCGAAGCCATGAGACCCCTCGAAGCCAAGAGACTGAACTGAATGACTATACAGTGACGATAAGAAATTAAATGTGAGCCAGACCCGATGGGATATGCATAGACATTAGTGAAGCGAACCACGTGCATAAATAAACATAACCATCTGTGAATTTGAACAGACGGGAGACAACGAAGCCAGAGGCCTAACAATTCGCTAAGAGAGGACCCTTATCTTGACAAATAAAGGATTTGTAAAACATAGTATGAAACGTACTCCAATTGGGCCACTGACCGCTGAAAAGCTATTTGGTTAACTGGGGCAAGGGACCAATCTGAGTGAATATGAACCAAAAGTAAAGCGGACCGGTCTAAGTAACCGCAAACCAGGACTGAAACACCAACTCCAATTTTTTTAATTTTTTTTATATTTTTATTTTTTTTTTATTTTTTTTTTAAATGAACAGAAAAAGTAGAAGTAGGCCTTCGGATTGTAACAACCAACGAGAAAACAAGCAAGCCTGAAAAGAACGCAGCTATTATGTTTATCGGGAGAGCAGTGTCAGAGCGGTGTGCAGACTGTCCTAGTGAAAATACTGGCTTAACCATGATGTCAAAAAATAAATAAAAGGAAAATGTAGCTATAGGCAGAAGCAGTGTATAACGCATGGTGTAAGAACAGGTGGGTGACTGCAGCTCTGGATGTGAGTAGTGCCCAACACATGGTATGGGCGCAGCTCTGAGTTTGAGCATGATATAAAGCAGCCGTATGAATGCAATCTAAAGCGAGTAGAGTATTAACGTGATACAACAGAAGCATGAACGCAGCTCTGGTAGTGAATGGAGTATAGGACAAAATGTCAATGCAGACACACAGACGTAGCTTTTGCAGGTAACGAACCTAGCCATGATCATTAGTGCCCAACCCCCTTCGCCCCAGAGCACTACAAGTCACAGACCGTGTAACCAAGTCCGATCCCACGGTGAATGCCAGTACTCGCCTGGCACCTTCTGCAATTGCCCAGGTGCGAATGAACCTCCACATAATGCTGCAGGAATATATATATATATATTTTTTTTTTATTAAATGATGGTCACCACAACACCACCTCGTGTTCCAGAGCATCAGCACTCAAATACAGGCGCCTTTAACAACCTGCTAGTGGCCCCATATATGGGCCACTGATACACATTCACCAACACCTTGCGTGTCTGGCGCTAACTGCGGATGTGCGCCCCACATGTACAACAGTGACAGAAACATAAACTTTTTTTTTTTTTTTTTTTATGACCCTTGATACACGACCCTTCCAGAGAGATAACTACGTAATACCATCGCTTAAACGCAGCGTGTGTAGCTTGGAGACACGTGTCCCGTATGATACAGATATCAGAAAACACGCGACCATACCTACTCTAGGCGCATGCAACACCAATAACTATATGCAATAGCCCCCAGAGTATTACGAATCACATACCGCAGTGTGGGTCTCATGCCAACAAGTGTGATTCTACAGTGAATGCCAGCGCTCGCCTGGCACTTTGTCGCTGCCCAGGCGTGAATGAGCCTGCACACGATGCAGCTTCGTTACATGTCGCGGACCACAGCGTGGGTCCCGTGCAAACCATTCCGATCCTACCATGAATACCAGTGCCTTCCTGAGAGATTCTGCCATCGTCCAGCCGTAAGGAGCCTCCACACCATGCTGCAGTATCCTGGAGCTGACCCAGAGGTAGTGAAATCAGCTGAATCGGCGTCAGCCTGGGCTCACAGGAGCCTGTAAATAGCCTAGCAATCAGCCAGCCTAGGCCCGCAGGTGCATGTAACTAGTCTTGTGATCCGCCTCCCCTCCCACAAATGCAGCAAATATATTTGCTTAAAACTAATATCACATATAAACTATCCAGTTGCATAGCCTATAAATTAGAATTTTAGGGCCCAAATATCATACTTGAATGTTCCCTATTCCAAGTACAGTACACATACACATTGTTAACCCTTAATATGTGGAATTCTATATATGTTGTAAACTGGGCTAATGTTTTGCACTGCATTTTACACCTAAAGTACATTGTGACATTGACAGTCATGTTCCTGTGGCAACATTCATGATCAGAAATAGCAGAGGTCCAAGTTAATAAATTACAATTTATATTTGAACCATTCCCCACAAAACTATATATTAATCTGCTCAGCTCCTCCTGCTCCATAATATGCTTCATGGACTGGCAGCATATTATGTACTGGTATGGGCGTATAAAGGTAATATTCAGTTGGAATTGTGTAACGCTTATCAATAGAGACAGAAACTGACAGTGTGCCCTGACCTAGAACCGATATTCCCTACCTTCTTGCAGCTCAAGCCCTAGGTAACAAGACTGCAACTGGTCGACAGTCATTATGCTACTAGGGTGCAAAGACAGACAAACACCTAGAGACAAAAACAACATAAAAGGATAGTCATAACCCAAGTCAGAACAAGGCAAACAATGCAGTACAAAGATGAAAGAGAGGGAGTAGTTAAAGACAAGCCGCAGTCAAATACCAAATGGGATAGACAGAACAAATCACGAGAGACAGAGAGTGGTCAAAAGACAAGCCAACGTCAAAAGCACAAACAAATACAAGAACCAGGAACCTAGCTAGTGAGCCCAAACAATCACTGGCACTGGTATATGGTTAGAAAGGGGTTTAAAAAGAGCATGAGACCCAGGATCAGAACCTGATAGGTCATGACTCGGCACTCCATTAGTCAGAAACACTAGCACATAGTAATAGAGCAGCTGAGCAATCATCCCAAAGCTAGTCTCCTCCAGCACACACCTGCTGTGGGGAGAAAGAACATTGCATCCTGTTGCTACACGTACTTGTCATGTACTTTGGATAAGATCAGTCCTTTGGGACCAAACATAGAATCACATTTTCACCCAATTACAAAACTGAAGTAGCTGTAGATTGAAACATAGCATATGAAGAAATGCTACATCTGGCATCTCTGTATTAAAAGTCATTAAGTTCAAAGTGTACTTTGGGCACATTTCTGTTATTCTTTTAGTCAAAATGCTGTCTCCAACTGAGCCGTAAATGAAAAAGTTTGATGGCCTCTCTTGCATCACTGCCAAATAAACACAACTGTAGATCCAAAAGTTCTGTTTATTTACATGTAAGTATCAGCCTTTAGGTCCCATGGGCCGTTCTATCTACAGGGATAAAATTATCTCTGCTCTTACTCTGGCGAGTTCAATATAAATATACCAAACACTCTATGTTGTATTAGCAAGAAATCGTTTATTTATACATGAAGATCAATGTTTCATTCCCCTAAGAGCCTTTCACAGGATCAAAACCCTTTTCATCCCAGCGAAGATTTCCTCAGAGAGCAGAGTGCGGACCTTCATCTGCAGCCTCTAATTTTCTATTAATTGAAGGGATGTATACAATCATGCACTTGTTGCAAGTTTATTGACGGTGGATTGGAAGACACTATGATATCTTACTTGTTGATTTATACTGGTTTCTTCGCAAAGTCTTAGAAGGAAAAAGATGAGGAGGAGGAGGGATTCTGCTTCTTAAAACTTCTCCTTTTATGTCTAAGACTTCCAAATCAATAGAGAAATATAAATATGAATATTTACAGGGTTAAAGGGTTAAACAGGTTAGTATATTGACATCCTTATTTCTTCACAGTCTTAATGTAAACATAGATTACTCACTGTGAGATAGAAGCAAGCATCTGATATTACTTCACACACTCGGTTCCACTTCATGACAATGATAATAAGAGGCTTGTATTACAAGTAAAGCATGACATTACAAGTGGTTTGTTTCAGACAAGACGGAATAATTAAAAGCACTCAGACATGCAATGCGCAATGCTGAGCAAGGAAAAAGGAGAATAAGGACTCCAGAAATGGAAAATATTATTAGCTCATCTTTTCTACAGCTTTACAGTATTGGAGCTAGGGAAGAGCCTTGGAATGGGACTTAAAGGGGTTATCCCACAAAAAATATATTAAAAAAAATTGAAAATCATACATCATATAGTATATAACAATCTCTTTCTAAAAAAAAACTAGAACCAGCCCTGTGCTTCACATGGATCTAGAGAACTCCCCATGTATTGCTCCAATTGCTCTACTAGAATTATTTCAAGAAGGCAACTCAGGAAGCGTGTCCTTTCTGGGGGATGTCTACTTTATGGTAAAGTGCACCTCAATTCCTGTAACAACCTCTAACAGAGGGCTATGCTGGTGGCACTTGAAAGATCCAACTGAGCATGTATATTCATCTTAGAGAGGTAGATAGAAAAATAAAGGGGAAAAAACAAACAGCAGGTGGCGCTATACCAATAGATTTTTTTAAATTACTCAGTGGCTATACTACATTTTAATTTCATGAAATTACAAAAGTATTCAGATCTAGGTTCTGTTTTGTAAAAAAGTAGAATATTTTTCACGAGACAACCCCTTTAGCATTAGTAAGGTAAATTTAAACCTTCCTCTAGATTAAAATATTATAAAGAAAAAGGAAGTAAAAAAAAAAAAAAAGGATCCTAGTAAAAATTTCCCAGTCACTAACTGTGTTTATTAATGATTTTTTTTTTTTTTTTTTTTGGGTAATTCATTCTCCAACTCCAGTTCTGGTCTAGGCTAGAAACAGCTGGACCTTCTTGCGGGCTGCATGTACAGTACATACATGTGCACACTGAAGCAATGGACATTACTAGGCTTGTCAATGAATACAGAGTACTCAATGACAAATCAGAGACACCCATCTGTTTAGATCACTGAGAAATAGTAATACTGTAGATAGTTCCTCATGCTTAACTAAAAGAAGAGAGTAGATGTAAATGAAGGAAAGTGGGACATTTTAAAACATTGTTTCACCTACAGAGGAGGTAAAAAAAAATCTAAACAAAAAACTATAAGGCTATTTTCACATATGCGTTTTTGCTGGATCCGTCATGGGTTCAGCAAAAACGCATCTGGTATATATAGTAAAACCGTCTGGATCCGTTCAGAAATGGATCCGGTTGTATTATATCCCAAATGAACAAGACAGATCCCTCACTAAATCCATTTTAAGTCAATGGGTGCCGGATCTGATTTTTTTTTCGTGTCCAAAAAACGGATCCGTCACCATTTACTAACAATGGATTTAGTGAGGTATCCGTCTTGATCAGTAGTGTTGGGCGCGAATATTTGAATTGCGAATTTTAATCTCGAATATTGCCACTTCGAGAATTTGTGAAGATTTAGAATATAGTGATATATATTCGAATTTTTGAAAATTCAATTTTTTTTTTCCTCTGAACCCTTGATCCCTCCCTGCGTCTTGCTTGTGGGCCAATGAGAAGGCTGCAATGTCTTTGTCTGAGCTTAGCAACGTCCCTAGCAACCAATAGGAAAGTTGCCTACCCCTTTACTATATAGGAACCTCCCCAACAGCCATTTTCTGCGGTTTTTTGCAGTTCTGAGAGAGACAGCAGTGCCATTGCTATGCTCTGTGCTTTCCTGTGTCACATTACATTAGATAGTTAGTTAGCTTATATATATAATACAGATAGTGGGAGATAGTCAGTGTAGGTTCGATTGTGATATAGTGTAGCTGTGTTAGGTAGTGTGATTCTGCTGTCCATACATACATACATAGATATATAGTGCTGTGATGTCACAACAATACTTAGTGCACCAATCAGTAATATGTAGTCAGACCTGCTAAAATGTGAAGTTGCTTGTATTGCGCCAAAATATTTGCATCATTAGGAGCACTCTATATGCATATAAAGCTATTGTAATGTTCTGCCATGCCAACCATTTTCTTCAGTCTCAGGAAAATTCTAGCAGCTTGAAAAAAGTAGCAAAAGTGACCCACGCCTGTATTGCGTGCGCAATACGCGCATATTACATTGCCAATTTCCGCAATCAAGAAAATATTAGCAAATTCTCAAATTAGCGAATATTTGACGAATATTCTACCAAATATTTGCAAAATATCGCAAATTGGAATATTGTCCCTGCTACTCATCACTATTGTTCAGTATCCCTGGACACACTCAAAAACTCTGCTTCTGCAATGAAACGGAAAAGAATGTATTCAATACAGTTTTGTCCCCATTGAATGGGGACAAAACTGGAACATTTTCCTTCGCTTTTGAGATCCTATGATGGATCTCAGTAGCGGAAAGGGAAAACGCTGGTGTGAAAGTTGCCTCAGACATGAGCCAATCTGCCGTAAGTGGGGGAAAAAATGATAAAACAACCTTCAGTCCAGATACCAAGTGCTGGTCAGTCAGAATTTAAATAAGAATTTTACTTGCACTATATGTCAAGAGTTTACCCAGGTAAAATTCTGGGCATTGCGGTGCTGGGAGGGTTGCCATGACAACCAGTACAGGTCAGCCTGGTCGACTGATCAGTGAGACCAGACGCCGAATCAATTAGGTTTTGGGCTCAGCATCCAACTCCAGAGTTAGGCAGAGTCTCTAAGTCTTCTACTCGTTAGTCAGGGCCAGCAGTGAGTAATTGCATAAACAGTAAGTGTGTCTTGGCTCAGAATCTTGTGATTTGTACTTCAATTTTAGACCTGCTCATTAACCCTCTGTGTTCTGAGCATATCTTTTTTTCTGGATGAACACCTAGTCTGAAGTACCGTCTTCTAAAGATTCTCCTAGTGTAGTGACTGTGGCTGGTTTCTGGATTACCCCCTTATCTGCTGTTTGGGACCTATATGTATCTCCTGGCTCTCGCCCATTTAGACTACTACTCTTATGACCCTGGTCATGATCGTAGGTGTGCTTCTAGAAAGCTCACACATGTTTTCTGCTCCCTTAGGCCTCATGCACATGGCTGTTGTGCAGCCGTTCCATGCTTTGGGGACTGCAGATTGCCGTCCCCAATGCACAGGCAAGTCCGTGTGGCGGCCGGGACGGATTGAGACCCATTTAACTTGAATGGGTCCGTTATCCGTCCACAATGCAAAAAAATAGAACATGTTCTATTTTTTTGTGGTGTGGAGGCAAGGACAGAAACACCACGGAAGCACTCCGTAGTACTTCCATGGGATTCTGTGCCTCCGTTCCGCACTGCAGCTCCAGATTGCGGACCGATTCAAGTGAATGGGTCTGCATCCTTGATGCGGGGAGCACACGGCCTGTGTCCGCATATTGGCCTAAGTCTGCAGACATAAACTGAGTCCCTAGCAGCCAAGTCCATCTGGCCTTGCGGCAGGCTCTGGCAAAGGACCTAGTGGTAGTTGTAGCTTTCTATTAACCGGAGTGGTTAGGAAAACTAGTAGCAGCTTCAGAGTTTGCGGGGTGTGGTCCTTGATGGTGATCATAGTATTTCTTTACAGAATGTGCATTACTGTTGATATTATTTTATTCTAAGAAATTATCTAGCCCTTTCTTGAATCCATAAACAGTTGATGCTAAAACCAGCTCCTGATACAGACTGTTTCAGATTTCCAGCTTTTATAGTAAAGAAGGCTTGTTATTTTTGAAGACTTTTTTTTTTTCTTTTTTTTCTTTAGATGGAGGGAGTGCTATCTTTTCAGGGGAGCTCACCACAATTTTTTGCATGGAGCATTTATGTACTTAGATAACAACATATTTTCTCAAAACTAAATACATTTAATTAATTTAATCTTTCAAAAGCCTCAATGCCTCTTATCAGTGTTGTGGCTTTTCTTTGCATCTTTCCCAACTCCGGGGCATCCTTTCTATGAACCTGTGTCCAGAACTGAACTGAATGTTCTAGATGTGGCCACTTTAATGCTCTATAAAGTGCTAATATTATGTTCCTGTCCTTCGAGTCCGTGCCTCTCAATGCACATGCATATTCTGTTGGCTTTAGGTGCTGCTGATTGGCACTGCATGCTGTTATTTTGATTTACATTGCATGCTATTATTTAGCCATGATCTACAAATACACTTAAATCCTAATCAAGTGACTCTCCCTGTGTTTCTTCTCCTGGTATTTTTCATGCCTACAGATTAATATTACTAATACTAGATGCATAACTTTATATCATTTGAAAAGTGGATTCCCCACATACAGTTGTTGCTCTTTGTCAATATAGAGAAAACCTTTCAACATTACAGAAACTTGAAAATCCTCTTCAGGTTCTGAAGTGTTAATACAGCTGATCCTTGTTCTTTACACTCCGCTGTTATCATAAAGATACTTTAAGTTAACATCTGGTGGTGAGCAGATGCTGACATCACAGACCTGGGAATTCGTTCCTCACCAACCCTATGGTAATAAGTGTTTGTTTAACATGATGTATATTGCGCTGGCCCTTATTCTCTTGCCCAGGCTCTAGCATTACTCAAATAGGAATCATTGGTGTTAAAGAGGACTCAACGTAGTTGTACTTTTTTTGTCGCGCGACAATACACAAGTTGTCGCGTATCCCTAGCCTTTTAGTGATCAGGTATAGTACCCTGTCCGACCTTTAGGACGTGGTACTTACTATGCTCCATGTGTATTACCACTAATGTTACTAGACTTCCGAGCCCCATATTTGTGATTCTGACTGTTGGTTGGATTGCAGTATAATGACATCTCATTTGCCGTATGTTTTCCTAAAAAATATGTTTAGAAACACTTTTTTCCAGTTTATCTGTGCTCTGCATGGTATGCACCACTGTCCATAAAGAGGTTAACATGAAATTCCCCTATTTGAAGATAAGCTGTCACTAATGTTTTGCAGCTGTAGGGGGACCTCACAGCCAATTAAAGAGCGCAGCATTTGGCTGGGGTCCAAATAAGGAGACCACATGTTGTATTTTCATTGGTCACCTCCAGGGAACGGCAGTTATAGTCGGGCATGTGTTAGCTATTTCCTCTTGTAACAAGGCAGTTTAAGAGCGAGCAAGACGCAAACAAATAAGTGATTTTATTTGGGCTACAATGCAGAGATTAAGTAGAGTAAAAAGTAGACGGCTGAACGTATGACGGGACATTCTAGTGTTAATCAACCTCTCCAGTCCTTTTTTAGGTCACATGTAACATAGAAGTAATTGCAAGGACCCTAGGTTTATGATTTTATGCATACAGTAATAGGGAGACATTGGGGAGCCACATATGGTGGTTATAAAAAAATGATTTACCCTGGATGTTCTAGAGTTATCATATTAGTCCGCACCTTAATCCCACAGGACTGAAGAAAAGCTGCTCCACAGAGCTTAAGGGGGTTGTGTCACATAACCTTTTTTTGCAGACTAGCACCAGGATATGAAAACTTTTTTAATGACAATGACAAACATTTGTAATGAGCTTCTGTAACAGGGACTCAAAGTGCAGGGATAGTTGTGTGACCGGGGTGACTCCCTGGGGAATCAGTGGCTGCCATATAGGTGCTCAACCCCAACACAAAACTTGCATGTACAGAATTGCATGTAATTAAAAAGTTAGAATAGGCGGTGAGCTACTCAATAAAATGTATCTGTATAGCGCCACTTGCTGTGTATTCTTTTTCTTATTTCTTCGTCCGGCTTACTGAGCTGGTCCATAAATCTTCAGCTGCCACCAGCCATATATTCTGTTACAAACTGTGAAAGTTACAGGAAAATAATTGCAACAGGAAGGACATGCCCCCTGAACTGCCAGGCTGAAGATAATCTAGAAGAGCAATTGGAGCAGTAAATATGAAGATCTCTGCATCCATGTGAGGGCTGGTTCTAGCTTTGATAGGCCTCATGCACACAAACCTATTTTGTTTCCATGTCCGTTCTGTTTTTTTGCGGATAGGATGCGAACCCTTTCATTTCAACGGGTCCACAAAAAATGCAGACAGCACACTGTGTGCTGTCCACATGTGTATGTGTGTTCCATAGCCCCACAAAAAAGTTAGAACATGTCCAATTCTTTTCTGTTTTGCGGACAAGGCTAGGCATTGTTACAATGGATCCGCAAAAAAAACTGATGCAATACAGATTATAAATGTACGTCATCTGTATTTATTGCAGATCCATGTTTTGCGAATCACAAAACATATACGGTTGTGTGAACGTAGCCTTGGAATGAGCAAAATAAGTCAGTTTTAACCCCTTTAACCACTTAAGCCCCCCTAGCTTAAACACCCTTAATGACCAGGCCACTTTTTACAATTCTGCACTACACTACTTTCACCGTTTATTGCTCGGCCATACAACTTACCACCCAAATGAATTTTACCTCCTTTTCTTCACACTAATAGAGCTTTCATTTGATGCTATTTCATTCTTGCTGACATTTTTACTTTTTTTGCTATTAATCAAAAATTACCGAAATTTTTGCAAAAAAATGACATTTTTCACTTTCTGTTTGAAAATTTGTCAAATAAAACTACATTTCTATATAAATTTTTCTCAAAATTTATTGTTCTACATGTCTTTGATAAAAAAAAATGCAATAAGTGTATATTTATTGGTTTGGGTAAAGTTATAGCGTTTACAAACTATGGTGCAAAAAGTGAATTTCCGCACTTTGACTTTCTGAGCACCTGTCCTGTTTCCTGACGTACTACAATGCCCAGACAGTAGAAATACCCCATAAATGACCCCATTTCTGAAAGTAGACACCCTAAGGTATTCACTGAGGGGCATAGTGAGTTCATGGAAGTTTTTATTTTTTGTCACAAGTTAGCGGAAATGTTTTTTTTGTTTTTTCAAAAATTTCATTTTCCACAAACTTGTGACAAAAATAAAACTTCCATGAACTCACTATGCCCATCAGCGAATACCTTAGGTGTCTACTTTCCGAAATGGGGTCACTTGTAGGGTATTTTTACTGCCCTGGCATTTTAGGGGCCCCTAAAGCGTGAGAATACAAATGCGTAAAAATGCCCTGTGAAATCCTAAAGGTACTCTTTGGAATTAGGGCCCTTTGTGCATTTGGCTGCAAAAGTGGCACACATGTGGTATCGCTGTACTCAGGAGAAGTAGGGCAATGTGTTTTGGGTGTATTTTACATATACCCATGCTGGGTGAGAGAAATATCACTGTAAATTGACAACTTTGTATAAATTTTTTTAAAAGTTGTCGATTACAGCGGTATTTATCACACAAAGTATGGGTATATATAAAAATACACCCCAAAAGTCATTGCCCTACTTCTCCTGAGTACGGAGATACCACATTAGTGACACTTTTTGCAGCCAAGATGCGCAAAGGGCCCTAAAACCAATGAGTACCTTTAGGATTTCACTGGGCAATTTTACGCATTTGGATTCCAAACCCCTTCTCACGCTTTAGGGGCCCCTAAAATGCCGGGACAATAAAAATACCCCACAAGTGACCCCATTCTGGAAAGTAGACACCCTAAGGTATTCGCTGATGGGCATAGTGAATTCATGGAAGTTTTTATTTTTGTCACAAGTTAGCGGAAATGTTTTTTTGTTTTTTTCTTTTTCTTACAAAGTCTCATATTCCACTAACTTGTGACAAAAATAAAATTTTACATGGACTCACTATGCCCCTCACAGAACACCTTGGGGTGTCTACTTTCTAAAATGGGGTCACTTGTGGGGTATTTTTGCTGCCCTGGCATTTTAGGGGCCCTAAAGCGTGAGAAGCGGTTTGGAATCCAAATGAGTAGAAATGTCCTGTGAAATCCTAAAGGTACTCATTGGATTTAGGGCCCTTTGCACATCTTGGCTGCAAAAAGTGCACACATGTGGTATCGTCGTACTGGCAGAAGTAGGGCAATGTGCTTGGGGTGTATTTTACATATACCCATACTGGGTGTGAAAATATCTCTGTAAATGACAACTTTTTCCATTTTTTATACAAAGTTGTCAATTTACAGAGATATTTCTCTCACCTAGCATGGGTATATGTAAAAATACACCCTAAAACACATTGCCCTACTTCTCCTGAGTACGGCGATACCACATGTGTGCCACTTTTTGCAGCCAAGACGTGCAAGGGCCCTAAATCCAATGAGTACCTTTAGGATTTCACAGGGCATTTTTTCGCATTTGGATTCCAAACTCCTTCTCACGCTTTAGGGGCCCCTAAAATGCCGGGACAATAAAAATACCCCACAAGTGACCCCATTCTGGAAAGTAGACACCCTAAGGTATTCGCTGATGGGCATAGTGAATTCATGGAAGTTTTTATTTTTTGTCACAAGTTAGCGGAAATGTTTTTTTTTTTCTTTTTCTTACAAAGTCTCATATTCCACTAACTTGTGACAAAAATAAAATTTTACATGGACTCACTATGCCCCTCACAGAACACCTTGGGGTGTCTACTTTCTAAAATGGGGTCACTTGTGGGGTATTTTTACTGCCCTGGCATTTTAGGGGCCCCTAAAGCGTGAGAAGCGGTTTGGAATCCAAATGAGTAGAAATGTCCTGTGAAATCCTAAAGGTACTCATTGGATTTAGGGCCTTTGCGATCTTGGCTGCAAAAGTGCCACACATGTGGTATCGCCGTACTCGGCAGAAGTAGGCAATGTGCTTTGAGGTGTATTTTTACATATACCCATACTGGGTGTGAAAAATATCTCTGTAAATGACAACTTTTTCCATTTTTTATACAAAGTTGTCAATTTACAGAGATATTTCTCTCACCCAGCATGGGTATATGTAAAATACACCCTAAAACACATTGCCCTACTTCTCCTGAGTATGGCGATACCACATGTGTGGCACTTTTTGCAGCCAAGATGCACAAAGGGACCCCAATTCCAATGAGTACCTTTCAGGAGGGCATTTTTACGCATTTTTCTTCTCACGCTTTAGGGCCCCTAAAATGCCAGGGCAGTATAATACCCACATGTGACCCCATTTTAGAAAGAAGACACCCCAAGGTATTCTGTGAGGGGCATGGTGAGTTCATACAAGATTTTTTTTGGCACAAGTTAGCGGAATTTGATTTTTTGTTTTTTCACACAAAGTCTCCTTTCCGCTAACTTGTGACAAAAATTCAATCTTTCATGGACTCAATATGCCCCTCAGCGAATACCTTGGGGTGTCTTCTTTCCAAAATGGGGTCACATGTGAGGTTTTTGTACTGCCCTGGCACTTGAGGGTCTCCGCAATCATTACACGTATGGCCAGCATTAGGAGTTTCTGCTATTCTCCTTATATGGAGCATAAGGGTAATGAGATTTTTTTCTGTTCAGCCTCTGGGCTGAAAGAAAAATGAACGGCACAGATTTCCTCATTCGCATCGATCGATGTGGATGAAAAATCTCTGCCAAAAAATATGCAAAAATAGAGGCCTGCGATTGCCAGGACATAGGGGCTCCGCCCAAACATCCATACCCACTTCAGCTCCTATGTCCTGGCAAACGTGATTTCTCCATTCACATCGATCAATCCATCGGTGTGGAGGAAGACATCTTTGCCAGATTTTTGATACAAAGTGTTTGCCAAAGCATATGAACTCCAACACCTCTCCTCAGCTCACATGCCAGGGCAAACGTACCTGTCCTGCAGAGGAGAAATCTCGCCTTGCAGCGCCGCATACACTGACTTCACGTGTCTTCTGACAGCAGCGCAATGCTTCTCTCAGAATTCACATCAGTGCTGCGGCGTTTTCATCGGTTGGTCCGTTGATCTACCTGGAAAATAAAGGGTGGTTAGGGGAAAAAAAAAAAAGAAAAACAGGCAACAGGCACATGACTTGAACGTTGCAAACTTTATAAAACATGAATAAAACCTGAACATGAAAAAAAACTGAACTTTTAAAACCTGAACTAACTCAAGATTTTTTTTCTTGCTACCTGTTTCATTTTTTTTTCTTTTTAACCATTTCACGCTTTATTTTCCTAGCAGAAACCTCTCCTTTCCCATGGGACAATGTGTAAAGTGTAAATCACACAGAGATGGTGAGAAGTACACTATACACGTTATCCCAAGTGAAAGGAGAGGTTTCTACCGTTTCACACTTCTGCAGTAGCACAGCAGCACAGCAGCACCGTCCCCTATGTGTTAGGGTCTCTCAAAACCTAGTATCCTGAGAGACCCTTGAGCCTGATTGTAAAACTACCTGTGTCCTGCAATCCCTAGGTCCCTAAGTGTACCTGAGTGTGGTACTTCCGGAAACACTCCCTAGGCATAGGGCAGGGTGGTCAGGACAGTCAGGACAGAAATAACGGGTGTCACGCCTTATTCCACTCCTGCTACAGACACGACATCTTTTTCGGGGTGGCGGTTGGGTTGAGGTACCAGGCACAACGCTAGGAAGTGCCGCCGTGTAGACGGCTAACTACACTGGTGGATGGGGCCACGGAACCTCCTGGATACAGGAGTTCCGAAATGATCTCTTCCTGAAATTTGAGGAAGGATCCTGTTCTCCCAGCCTTACTGTAGAGAACGTAACTATTATAGGCAGCCAATTGAAATAAATATACAGACACCTTCTTATACCAGCGTCTGGTGCGCCGGGAAATTAAATACGGGGCCAACATCTGGTCGTTGAAGTCCACCCTCCCATGTGGAGGTTATAGTCGTGGACCGAGAGGGGCTTTTCAACGACACTGGTTGCCCGCTCAATTTGGACTGTCGTGTCTCGCGTGAATGGAGGAGAGCATGTAAACGTCACGCTTGTCTCTCCATTTCACCGCGAGCAGTTCGTCGTTACACAGTGCAGCCCTCTGCCCCCTTGCAAGTCGGGTGGTAAGAAGTCGTTAGGGTAGCCCCGCGACTAGGTCGCGCGGTGCCGCAGCAGCCAATCTGTTCTAGGAACAAATGCTTGAAGAGGGCCACACTTGTGTAAAAGTTGTCCACGTAAAGATGGTACCCTTGCCGAATAAGGGTGACACCAAGTCCCAGACTATCTTCCCACTGCTCCCCAGGTAGTCAGGGCAACCGACCGGCTCCAGGGTCTGATCTTTTCCCTCATAGATCCGAAATTTGTGCGTATAGCCTGTGGCCCTTTCACAGAGCTTATACAATTTGACCCCATACCGGGCGCGCTTGCTTGGGATGTACTGCTTGAAGCCAAGGCGCCCGGTAAAATGTATCAGGGACTCGTCTACGCAGATGTTTTGTGCAGGGGTATACAAATCTGCAAATTTCAGGTTGAAATGGTCTATGAGGGGCCGAATTTTGTGGAGCCGGTCAAAAGCTGGGTGGCCTCTGGGACGGGAGGTGGTGTTGTCACTAAAGTGCAGGAAACGCAGGATGGTCTCAAAACGTGTCCTGGACATGGCAGCAGAGTACATGGGCATGTGATGAATTGGGTTCGTGGACCAATATGACCGCAATTCATGTTTTTTTGTAATGCCCATGTTGAGGAGAAGGCCCAGAAAAGTTCTAAATTCGAAACTTGGACTGGTTTCCACCGGAAAGGCTGGGCATAGAAGCTTCCCGGGTTGTCGGCGATAAATTGAGTGGCATACCGATTTGTTTCTGCCACGACTAAGTCATAGAGCTCCGCAGTGAAAAACAGCTCAAAAACCCCAGCGCCGATCCTATCTGAGCTGTTTCCACCCGAACTCCTGACTGGGCGGTGAAAGGGGGAACTACTGGTGCGGCTGAAGTTGGGGGCTGCCAATCAGGATTTGCCAGCACCTCAGGGACTCTAGGGGCTCTACGGGCCTGTCTTTGCGGTGGCTGCGACGGGAAACTACTGCACGTGCCACCGTACCAGCTTCAACTGCCCTTCTGGTGCTCGCCACTTCACCATGTTCTACGGCAGTGCTGGTACTAGGTCCAGGACGGGCTGCGCTGCTGGTGTATGCCTCACCACGTAATCCGGCAGCGCCAGCCCCACTCTGCTGCCCTTGAAGCGGATCCTGCGCAACCTGCGGTCTAGCAACACGGGGCCGAGTACGCCTGGTTCTATCAGGGACCTCCACCTCCTCGTCAGAACTTTGAGTCAGAGAGCCACTGTTCTCTACAGGTTCGTATTCTGACCCGCTAGATTCGTCAGATGAGGGTTCCCATTCCTCATCCGACTGGGTCAGAATCCTGTAGGCCTCTTCAGAGGAATACCCCTTGTTTGACATTTGGGCGTCTAAATTTGGGGGTATTCCTGAGACTACCCAAGAAAAAAAGCAAGCCTGTCTTACAAATGGGAGTGTAGCGAAGTACAGAAGTCGCTGCGATTGATAAAAAGATCAAAACTGATTTTTTATCGCCGCAGCACTTGTGAAGTGATTGTGCAGTGATACAAAAAAATTTTTTTGTCACTGCGGCGGGCGGGCGTGGGTGAACGCAGGTGTGGGCGACCGATCAGGTCTGATCGGGCAAACACTGCGCTTGGGGTGGAGGGCGAACTAAAGTGACAGTAATACTATTATAGATCTGACCGTGATCAGTTCTGATCACTTACAGATACTATAAAGTACAAACGCTGATTAGCGCTACGCTAATCAGCGAATCAGTGACTGCGGTGCGGTGGGCTGGGCGCTAACGCTAACTACCTACCAAAGGGACCTAAACTAACCTAAACCTAACAGTCAATACTGGTGAAAAAAAAAGTGACAGTTCACAAAAGTGACACTGATCACTTTTTTCCCTTTCACTATGTATTGACAGGTGATCAAGGGGTTAATTATAGGTGATCAGGGGGTGATCAGGGCCTGATATGTAGTGATTGGTGCACTTACTTGGGATCTGTGCTCTGTGCTGGGTCCAACCGATGAAAAGGACCCAGCACATGGCACAGATCCCTTATAAAAGCCATATATTTGTAAATATAACTTATATCGCCTGTTTTCATAGGCGATTTTGAAAATCACCAGCCTGCCAGCTCTGATCATTGGCTGGCAGGCTGGTGACGAACTTGTCCTGAGCCCGGCGGTGCGTTCCATTTGCGTTCCACCGGGCTCAGGAGCGCGTCAAGGAGGAATGAACCGACCGCCCGCAGGACGCAATCCTGCGTGAGGCGGTCGGAAAGAGGTTAAACAGTTTCAAGAGAGAAAAACTGCATTGTCCGTGGATGTAAAGCTGGTTGAATCTATTCAAACAGGAGCATGGCCGTAATCACTGGCAAAAATACTTCTGCCAATTACAAACTTAAAGAGGAGCTGTCACTTCCCCTAACATGTCAGTTTAAGTAAATACTTGCATTCCCCATGACATCTGGAACATCTTCTCTTAAAACTGTGTGCTGTGCCATTCCCCTATTATTCCTGCTAGAAGTAAATGAATGCACAACTGGGTGTTACCAGCTGAAGGAGTGTCCTTACACAGACTGGCCCCTTTCACACGGTCGTCACCCGGATGCCCGCTTTTTTTCCGCGCGAGTGCTAAGCGTTTTAATGCGTTTTGCATGCGTGTGGGAAAAATCGGCATGTTTGCTACCCAGACCAGAACCCGGACTTCATCACTGAAGTTCGGGTTTGGGTTGAGTATTCTATAGATTTTATTATTTTCCCTTATAACATGGTTATAAGGGAAAATAATAACATTCTCACTACAGAATGCTTAGTAAAATGTGGATGGAGTGGTTAAAAATAAAAAAATTAACTCACTTTATCCACTTGATCGCGTAGTTGCGATCTCTTCTGTCTTCTTCAAGCATTAGCTGCTGGCTAAAGGACCTGTGATGACGTCACCGAGATCATCACATGGTCCAATCACATGGTCCATCACCATGGTAATGGACCATGTGATTGGACCATGTGATGTGACATCACCACAGGTCCTTTAGATGGCAGCTAATGCTTGAAGAAGAGAGAAGAGATCGGCAACAACGCGATCAAGTGGATAAGGTGAGTTAAGTTTTTTTATTTTTAACCCCTTAATCCACATTTTACTAAGCATTCTGTATTGAGAATGATTCCCTCAAGCCTCATGACAAGGCAACGTAAAGTGGGGAGCTATACTGCCCCAATATCATGTATTCCTATATAAAACAAATAGAGGGGATATACAATGAGATTTTTGATAGATGTTACGTCAGACGTGCACATTCTTATAGACGCCACCAACACTTAGAAATAATGTAGTTGCACATTAGGGCTCATGCACACGGCCGTTGCCCGTATGCTCCTATAGTGTGCAATCATGACCACCACTGATGTATTGCAGGGTGGTCGTAACAATGGATACAAGCAGTGTATTATGCAATGGAAAAATGCATCCCCCCAGCAAAGGAAGCAATATGGACAATCACTATACTTTAGAAACTGGCTTGTATTAATTTTTTCTACATAATAAATGCTATTTGCTGAAGTGACACATGCCTTTTGAAGTATACATGGAAAGAAAAAAATATTTGGCAGAGTCTGGCAATAAAATGTATACATTAACGTATACATATGTTTTTTCTTACAATGGAACTCTATGGTGGCAAATGTGAA
Source organism: Bufotes viridis (assembly GCA_033119425.1). NCBI lineage: Eukaryota > Metazoa > Chordata > Amphibia > Anura > Bufonidae > Bufotes > Bufotes viridis. The sequence continues at coordinate 97,541,603 of CM065592.1, read as the reverse complement.
TGTATGACATCCGTCAGAGGCCTCCGTTTAACACATACATTAAACGTAAGACAGAAATGTGATGTGAACCCAGCCGAAAGTGTATGTGTGCTATAGCAAATGTCCACACCAAGTCAGAAGAGGAAACATTTTTACTGTACGTATGGGATCGCACATAGAACTGTCAGAGGTATCAAAATGAAAAGAAACCAGATGGAGGCAATGAGGGAGCAGTGTGAAATAAAGCAACATGGAGGACAATATATCAAGTTCTATACTTCATCTGTCAGATATAAGACATATAGTAAATTACAATAAATCCACATCTTTACATGTGACTATTCGGACTGGTTTAAGATAAGTAGCATTCATTTGCTTCACCACACATGATCCCAAATTTGGCAAGGTAAATAGTTCATTTTGCAAAATTTCACATCCACACATGACAGAAAAACAGTAGAAAAGTCTAATGCGGATTTTGATGCAGATCTGCAACAAAAACCTGGGCAATATTCATGTAGCTTATTACATGAAAGCAGCTCTGGACTTTAACCTCTCTATTGTGAAGAATGGAATTCACGGAGGAGATCCACAGCATAAACTGATATACTGCAGATTTCAAATCCACTCCATAGGTCGGTTTAAGGGGGTTGTCCATTTTTGTCATGTTGATGACCTATCCTCAAGCTACATTGTACGATTACTGCCACTCCCGTCGATCAGCTGTTTGAGGACAATGCAGCGCTCGTACGAGTGCTATGTTCTCTGTTTACCTGCTCGCCATCGACATTGGACTGGTGGACGGGCACTATTACAGCTCCTCAATTCCAATAACTGCAATGGGACGACTCCTTCCTATTCAAGTGAATAGGAAGGAGCCTCACATTGAAGTGAATGGGGTAGGCGGAGTTGCGTTCTCTTTAAACAGCTAATCGGCGGGGGCCATCAATATAATAAAAGCTGACAGCCCCTTTAAGCTGAGTATTTTTTTCATGCAGCATGAGGATGAGATTTCTTAAAATCTCGTCCACTTTGCTCGTACTGTACAACACTGCGGATTTTCTACACAAAAATCTGCAACAACAAATCTGCCATATTTCAGTAACCTTTGAATATACCCAAAATTTTTGGTGAATAACTCTACAGATTGTTTTCACACCATTTTTTTGGTAGCGTGTGAACAATTTTTTATAACAATGTTTGCAATTCGACAATGAGTCTGTCTGTACTAGAAATGGTGCCTGCACTATGGTGGTGACAACATCTGCATGCGGCCTGGTTGCTCTCTCTGTGTAGGCAGGCTGGCTGTGGCTGCTGGTACTCTGGTAACATTATCACGCCTGGCCCTGACTTCTTCTTCAAATTGCAGACAGTGCAGCAGTTGCAGAGAAAGACAGTGTAATGGTAACGCCCATGTTGCTCAATAAGGCTAATTTGCATATGTTCGAATATCATTTTTCTCAGTAATGCAGGTACATATGAACATGGGACCAACACAGATGCCTTCAGCTGCGAAGTGCACATGTAACAGGTCAGCCAGTTTCATAGGTACAAATATGCTGACAGATGCCCTTTAAGATGTCTATACCCTCTCACCGAGCTATTAGATATGTCAGGTTATATGTGGGATATAATATGGATATCAGATAAGGTCTATTTATTATTGATATCACTGATATGTGACGTATAAAATTCCTGAAGTATAATCAGACTTAGACCAAAAGGTTTTTCCACCATTAGAAATTAATTGAAAAACATGTTATTGTCCTGAAAAGGAAAGTTTTTGGAGTTACACGTATACTCAGCCACCATTAGTATTACTTTTGACTTGAGGTAGAGCCTCTGCCAATGTGACTGTGCAGAGGCATATAAGCGGACAATTATCAAATGTGTTATGCCAGTTTTTTATGTAAAATTGTCACATCTGGTGGTGTGAAATTTAGGTGTGCTAAATTTTACAACTTGTATCACCCTGCACCACTTTCAAAAGTGTTGAGGTATTTTGTCCAAGTTTGTTGTACAATTCACTTTATTGTCTCATTTATCTTTGGTCATTTTTTAAAAAGTGGCAAAAAAGTTGCAACTCCCCCACACCAATCATCTACTGGTGTTCTTACTAATTTAGAAGTAATAGAAGATATTATGCCCACCAAAAGTCAGGGGTGGGGGGGTGGGGGGGAATGAAACTAAAACTTAACTTTTAATAATCAATAAAATAGATGGCAAAAGCAAAACACCACAGTACGAAACAATGATAGACAGGGGTTATGTATAAAATGTTACCCCAAAGCTGGTAACCATACAAAATGTCTGAACATTTACATCTCCTACATGTGAAATAAAACAGTCTTAGGGTGGGTTCACACTAGAGTTATGGTTTCCGTTATGGTTTTCCGTTATATACATGGTTATAACGGAAAATAACGGAATCCATAAAACGGAAGACGGATCCGTTCTGGAGCCTATAGACTTGTATTATGACGGAATGCAAAACGGAAGCCTGTAAAAGGCATTCCATTTGCTTTCCGTCCTAATAGAAGGCTATGAAAAACCATAACGGATCCGTCAGGTTCCCGTTATGGAAGACGGAAAAAAAAGTCCTGTCGACAGGACTTTGTTTTCCGTCTTGCAAAACGGGACCCAGACGGACCCGTTATGCTTTCCCATAACCTTCTATTAGGACGGAGCAAAACGCAATGCCTCTTAAAGGCTTGCGTTTTGCATTCTGTCTTATGGATTCCGTTATTTTCAGTTATAACCATGTTATAACAGAAAGCCATAACGGAAACCATAACGCTAGTGTGGGCCCACCCTTACCAGATCCTGCAGAGTCCCCCATCTTTCTTGTCCGGTTCACCCACCATCATCAGTGTCCGGAACCAGTTGACCCCCTACTCATTTCTGGACCCACATTTTTGTTTCCTGCAGGATCCGGTAAAACTGTTCGGGCTTATTTCACATATAGGATATGTAAATCCGTGTGACACTGTTCAGACATTTTGTATGGTTACCAGCTTTGGGGTAGCAACTTATACGTAACCTCTGTCTATCATTGTTTCGTACTGTGGTGTTTTGTTTTTGGCATCTATTTTATTTTGTTGATTATTAAAAGTTAAGTTTTAGTTTTTATTACTTCTCCCCCTCCCGACTTTTGGTGGTCATAATATCCTCTAAATTGGGCAGGACTCTGAGGCCACGACACAATGGACCTTAGTTATATATATTTTAATATAGAATTAAGCCACATGACATTCGCGCCAAATGTATTATTACTGTAACTTAATTTAATAAAGTTGCCGCAAGTGTAAACAGCAACTCCAATCTAGAGACTCACCTCAAATGCACTTACAATGATACATCCCCCCCCCCATGGAGTCCAAGTGGTAATGTACTACAGATTCATAAAAGTGCCACACGTCACTGCTGGGACTCCCTATGGTGCCCCACAAGAAATACGTTTACGGTAGAATAGGTCTGTAAGATGGCATCTAATGGAGAATGCCAGTTTTTATATGTTGCTTGTTCATACAATCTAATAGAAACTACCAAGTTATGAAATTAAAGGCCTCAGAGGGTACAGTAGTGTCCCATAGACGTTTATGAGTGCCTTAATATGGCTTTGCGCAACATGGTGGTTGTACGGCACCATAATACACCCATGTGTATAAGGCCTAAAAAAAACTATAATACTGGGCCACATGTCATATATACAGATGCAAAGCCGAATTTCCTCGTGCTTCGTGGCCACCGCCATCTTGATTAAAGATCTCAACCGAAATCCCGTGATGACGGCATGATGACGTCAGCTTGGGCTGTGCAAGATTTCGCACAAGATCTTCAAGCAAGATGGCAGTGGTAAGTATGATTTAATTTTTTTTTCTGTTAATTTTACACAATTTTTACTCTCAGATGCCGCAATCATGTATGAACACGTCATCTGAGGGGTACAATAATGGGGAGCGGCGCTATCGCCACTCCCTGTCATTGCACCCACTACTTACAAAAAAATGATCTTCGCGAAAAAGCATTTATTTTTTTAAATACACCGAAATAAGCCAATTTTAATTTTCCAAAACTTAGTTCATCTCTAGTTATATATGTTACTTAACAGACTTCCAATGAAAGCTAGCAGTAGTTTTGCTCTTGGGTATATCATTTACAGTACATGGCTGGTTTACATTCTATATGACCATGCCTGCACTTGCATATATACAGTAGGTCAGTGGGCTGCTCTATAGTGGAAATATAATGACTTCTATCATCTTTACCAAAGAAAAAGTACATGCCACACTGTTATATTCGTTTACTTCATACTATGGTTAAGAGGCTTGAGATGCAGGTTACCAGAGATTCATGGTAAAATTCACAATAAGGGACTTTCAATAATAGAGAGGAAGGGTGAGCCACGGTAAGTCATTTCTCTACCCTCATACAATACAGATGAAGCGCTCAGCCCTGTGAAGTCGATTCATATTTGGGAAACCAATAAGCTATACTAACCCGCTGTGGTAGCGGAGACTTGATTAAAGACAGTGGGAGCTTTCATGACCAGGGTTTGTAATGATAGAAATGTCTCTCTGAGAAATAGGCATCTTAGGAAAAAAAAAGAGTCTACTGTATGTAGAGATAACACAAGAGCAAATGGTTTTCGCAGTGTGTGCAGTGAATGCTGCCGTTATATCCATTTACTTCTTTAATGCACAAAAGGTATCTGGGAAACTGTTTACCCAGGTAAATGATATGCAATTTCTTGTGAAATCATTGTATTCTGTCAGCATGACTAACATACAGTAGTATTGTATACACTGCTGAGCAATTTCACGGCCTCTGATGGTGAAGAATTAAAGGGAAGCTTTCATCGCTATAAGTGGACGCTATAATGTTAAAGGAATAAACCATTTCACATGTGTATGCAGATAAAGCAGTGCTGATATGGCCAACAGGAGCAGTTCCAAGGTCAGGGCAGGTTGAGTACGTACTGAGTACGTAATTCAGAAAACAGTTCCAAAGCCAGGCAGGCAACAAGGAGAGGAATTGTAAGACAAATAAGGTTCAGTACATGGAATCTAGATGAGATCACCTTGAATAACCCCAATGCTTGGGTGCGGAAGTAGAACCACAGTCCGGCAGAGTTCAAACAGGGAGAGCAGAACGATGTCCACGCAAGCCTGGGACAGCAAGACCGCAGCGGGCACAGACAACCAGTGTGATGCATGCGTTCATAAGAACACTCGTTAGTGATTATTTTGCAATGTAAAGGTACTGCCGATTCCCGATAAACAAGCAAAAAGTTTAATTAATTGGGTAATTGATAGATCATTTGTGCCGACAAAAAAAAACATTGTTGGCAAACAATGAGTCGGTATGGGGATGAGCAATGGCATTATAAATCACTTCTGCCCATACTGTGCATGTAAATACAGAGGTCTGCACAACTGACGAGCAGGCTATTGCCGTGAAGGAACGCTTCCTTCCTGACAATCGCTTGCTGTGTCTTCCTGTCTAAAGGGATCTTTAATGTTTCAATTAACTACAGGTTTTACATCTAACTGGTTAGTACTGTTGCATAATTTCCTGCATTACTGCTGCTGCATCTGAGGGTGTGCGATAGGGAATTAAGAAGCAAGAGCCCCAGTTTATTCATGTCCTGTGTACGAGCAGACATAATACCAGCTAGCAGAAAAACTTGCTATCTGAATGACAATCTGAATGACAGATTGTAAATGGAAAAACTACTAAAATGCCAGATAAGTCATATACTGTAATGATAAAAAAATGCAGTTATTCCTTATGTACACACATGGCAGCTGTTCTAAGAAGTTGCTTAAAATGATAGTTACACTTTAACACTTTAAGCCACCTTAACACAATCTTAAGCCATACACTCCCTCGATGCCTGATTTTTTGTTCACGCACAAATATGTCTAAAATGTGGAGCAAAGTGTTGTGCCAAAATGCACTAAATTTTAGCACAGAATAAGCTCGATTTCATGCACAACCGCAATGGTAAATATTGGCCAATGTATATTGTTACTGCTACTTCAGGAGCTAATTATATTTCTGAAAAATCTATTAATACAATAGTTATTTTATTTAATATATCTCCAAAAAGCAATAATTTTAATGCATTAGTCAGTCCGAATTATGTTTCTCATGTATTCATAGTCATCACTGGCCACCCTTTACTTTTTGACTCTGCAATTTTGTCTGTCAAATTTCCCTGGTAAACTAATAAACATAGAAGTTTGAATCATAAAGCATAATTTAAGCATTTTATTAGGCACATGCTGAACTTTATATTACACTTGTACAACAATATAATTTTATTAAGATTTGGGTGCACATATGTTCCATAAAACAACAAAAGAATGAGAACTGCTTCAATTTTAATGGAGGAATCGCTAAATCTTTACAAAGAATTAGAAATTTTAATTACAAACACTGGATACAAAAAAACTGACTCAGTTTTTGTCTAATTTACAAATATTCATTATATAATCAGTATATTTACTGGTTCATATTATTAAATGTAATACCATAAGCTGTATAGGATATACCTTACAAAGCAATCCACATCTCGGGTCTTAATGAGTTAAAAGGGTTTGCTAAAACTTTTCTGCTGATGAGCTATCCTATGACTCAGCTCAGCCCCATTGAAGTGAATCGGGCTGAGCTGGGATACCAAACATGGCCGCTTCAAATGGATGAAGCTGTGTTTGGTGAGCTGAGAGACGTTTGCAGCGCTACTGCGAGCATTGGTTCTTTCTCCAACAACTGACTGGTGGTGGTCCCATGTGTCCGACTCCTATCGATCAGATACTGATGACCTAACCAGATGATAAGTTATCAGAAGAAAAGTCTTGGAAACCCATTTAAATGGATTGTCTCACTTCAGCAAGGGGCATTTATCATTTTGAGAAAGCTAATACAAGGCAATTACTAATGTAATGTGATTGTCCATATTGCCTCCTTTCCTGGCTGGATTTATTTTTCCATCATGTTATACACTGATCTTATCAAGGGGTTATGATCACTCTGCAATCCAGCAGTGGTGGTCATGCTTGCACACTATAGGAAAAAGAACCAGCCTACAGTATGTGGACTCCCATCAGAGAGGCCGGCTTTTTTTCTTATAGTGTGAAAGCACGGCCACGACTGCTGGATTGCAGGATGATCATAACCCCTTAATAAGATCAGTGTATAACATGATGGAAAAATAAATCAAGCTAGCAAAGGAGGCAATATGGACAAAGAGATGCCTACTTACCTGCTTTCTGGTGCTGACTCTAAGCTCCTTTGCTCGCCGACCTCAGTTGCTCCGCTGGGCTCCGTGCATGCAAACTTTCTGTTGGATGCCACTGCAGCCAATCGCTGGCCACAGGGTTGGACTGTTCCCCTTGCATCATGACAAATGATCATGTTATATAAGCGGAGTAGGACAGCACTGCGGCCAACGATTGGCTGCAGTGGCATCAAACAGGAGGTTTACATACAGGGAGTGCAGCAAAGCCTCCGAGGATGAGGAGCGAAGGAGCTGAGAGACAGCACCCAGAAGCAGGTAAGTACGCTTCCCTTTGAAGGTCAGCCCAGAAGAGGGGTTTGACAAAAACCACCACAAAGTTTTACAACCCCTTTAAAGAACATAATGTGACACCTACACATAAAACATGTCCCTCTGATGGCAGTGCTGTTTCTCTGCTGTATCACTGAAGATAAAGCTGCCAATGTAAAGAATTTCTGCACTTGGAAATTAAAAGAATCCTCCTTTGATTGCAGATTTTAAGACAGAAGTCAGATTGTTGTAGCCCAGTTCTTTTAACAAGTGATATTCACAGACATATTGCAGGTGATATCTGTACTGGCACGTGTCATATATGAGACTAGAAACTGTATTTAGGTCATATGCAGCCGTCCTGCTGTAGCCAAGCCTCAGGAGTGCACAGCACAGCCAGAACTACTGCATTATTGAACAGATTTACAAGGGCAGATTAACCCCTTCAAATCAGCTGGTTAATACCACCTGACTAGCGCTATCAATGTATTAGGACACCAAGAAATGCTGCATAATCTATTGTAACACATACATCGTGTGGTGATATAAATTAAGCTGAAATATCTACCTATAGCTAAATAATCTGTCTATCCGTCTAATTATCTATCTATCTATCTATCTATCTCATACTTACCAACATTTGAATTTGTAAAATCTGGGCATATAAGCCCTGCTCCAGGAATGCTCTGAGCCAGCACAGAAACAACAATTTACGGGCGAGGTTGATGACAGCCCTGTACATATTTTGCCCGGGACTGCATAAATCTATCTATCCTGAGTGATCCTTGGAGTGCCTATATGTTAGCCATCCACTTTAAGCCATCCCTGGTTGTTTAGTCACTTGTGTGTGAAAAGTGCATTACAAATGTTTGTTGTTGTAGTTATTTATTTATGTATTTTATGCATTTATAGAGCGCTACTATATTCTGCAGCGCTTTACAGATATTAGCATTACACTGTCCCCAATGGGGCTCACAACCTAAGTTCCCTATCAGTATGTCTTTGGAGTGTGGCAAGAAACCAGAGTACCTGGAGGAAACCCACACAAACAAGGGGAGAACATACAAACTCCATGCAGATGTCCTTGTCCTTGTCCTTGGTCGGAATTCAAACTTAGGAACCCAGCTCTGCAAGGTACTAGTGCTAATCACTTTGTGATTGTGAACATTGTCTCTGTAATGTAACATCAAATGTAGTATAATAAATTATTAATATCATTCCTGTGGTGTAACATCACTGCGTAGAATATCCATGTACTGAGACATCACTGCATCTGTGATCTCTATACTATGGCATCCCTATCCGTCTAATGGTGCTTTCTCACTTGCGTTTTTACTTTCCGGCGTAGAGATCCATTGTCGGGTCTCTACGCTGGAAAGATACTGATCAGGATTATGCTAATGCATTCTGAATAGAGAGAAATCTGTTCAGGATGCATTAGGATGTCTTCCGTTCAGTAAGTGAACGTTTTTTGGACGTTGACAAAACCACAGCATGCTGAGGATTTGTCTCCATCCAAAAATCCGGAAGAATTGCCGTGACGCTGGATCTGGAATTAATGCCTATTGAAGTGCATTAATCTAGATCCGGAATTAAGCTAAACGTTGTTTTGGCGCATCGCCAGATCCGAAGTTTAGCTTTGCGCATGCGCAGCAGCAGTTCCGATCGGGGTCCCAGTGTATAGTTTGGTTACCATGGCAGCCAGGACGCTACTGGCGTCCTGGCTGCCACGGTAAGTACTCCGCAGCAGTGTACTTACCTGCGCTGCGGCCCCGGGGCCTCCTTCTTGACGTCACAGGTCTGGGCGGCGCATTGATCTATGCGCCGCGGGGACCTGTGACGTCATGAAGGAGCGCCCAGCGGCCGCAGCGCAGGTAAGTACACTGCTGTGGCATCTGGGCTGCCATGGTAACCTGACAGCATTTCGAAGACTGATCAAGATCCTGATCAGTCTTCAAATGCTTTCAGGCGAATTGCGTTCTGACGGATCCGGCGGGACAGAAGTGCCTGCCGGATCCTCAGAACGCAAGTGTGAAAGAGCCCTAATGTAAGTTCACAAAATGCATTATCTCACATTTGTGATATGGCTGCTTGCATTATTCCGCTGCCATAACATCACAATGTGCATCATCCATATGAATAAATGATACCGAAATAATTTTTGGAACCTGCTGCTCGAGGTGGCCATGCTGGAGTGGGCTCCATTACAAGACTTGATATGGAGCCCCCTGGGTTCCCTGTTATGTGCTGGATGTGGAGTCTGTGCTGGTAACTCTCAGCTGAAGAAAAGTACACTCTCATAATTAAAATTAAGCAATTTATTATTAGTTTCAGCAAGAATACAGGTTATTACATATGTATAATGTATATAGGCCATGCACTTTATAATAATAATAAACTGTATCCTATCTCTCTGCATGGTCCATAGATGCATGTTCTACCTGTATAGAATGAATGTCCTCGAAGGAGACCCAAAGGATCCTAGTAATTTGTCTGGCACTTTTTGACTGCAGTACAGAATGCAATTATAAATTTAAAGTCTAACTGCTGTTTCATTTTTTATACTGTAATGGTATAGTGTACCCTACATTATATGTGCATTTGTGTTTTAAAATGTAATCAGTTGCTGTTTTACATGATAAAAGCTCCCCCAAATGTGTGCCACTTTACCATTGTGTAGCTTTCTCCTCAGTGTGTTGCTATGTACATTTCGTCTTCTCTATCTTCCAAACAAGAGATGGATCAGCTCTGAGAAGAGGAGCTCAACACTGGATGCGCATTCACAGTGTTGTAGGACACTGGCTCCTCCTACCAGCCTTCATGCCAATCAGAGTGGTCCCTTGCCGATTGCTCCGATTGGTTAGTCTATGCAGACCTACCAATCTGAGCGCTGACTAACCCTGAGGGTCTGATCAGCCTTAGTGTAAGTGTAGCACTGACTATACAGTGCATTACAATAGATGACTATTGCAAGGCACTGTATAGTGATCAGGCCCTTTGGATCTTCAGGATACAGATGGGTCTTGATTAAAAAAAAAAGTGGAAAAATAAATAAAAAAATAAGTATGCCTCTGCACCCTGACCCTTCATCCCTTGCTCAGTTGCTTGCTTTATATAATGGTTACCCTCCTGACAACATGTAAAAGTCCCGGTTATGTATGTAATAAGTGATAATGCAAAATATTACCCACATATTCATCACACTGCATGTATGATGGCAATACTGTTAAATCTACTGGAGTCCGTTGCCTCCCTTTGCCCTGCGGACCTGGGCTTCATATTACAGGAATCATGCTGTAAATAGGGTCAGTAAAGTAAAAGCATCATTGGGAAAGCAGCACAGGTTACAATAGCAGACTATTAAAACAAATGCTTACTGATTTCATGTAATGCAGAGCTTGTCTCTGGTTAGCTGTATGTGAGAGGATACACACTGCTCTTGGGAAGTGGGGGAAGTTATCTGCATTCTGATTGGTCCTGCTTGTGTGATGTGAGGAGAGCAAGGGCTTATGGGAAGTGAGGGAAATACAGAACGGCCTCCAGAAAGGGCTCACATCACCACAGGAAGTGCAGCAGATGCCATTTTAGGAAGTAGCTGAAATACAGGCACTGAGAAAAATGGTTGCTAAGGGCTGAATACAGATATCAGAACGGTAAAATTTGCTGAAAAATGCAGCTTCATGAATAACTTCCCTTTAGCATCACATATGTTAGGAATTTAATTTTTGGTAGTGAAATGGCAGTTACACTTTAATAACATGTTTGTTAAATTATGGGGATTCTATATGCAATTAGGACCATTGCAGACATGAAGAAAATGTGGCTTGGGTGGCAAATAATTGGAACATATCTTCGGGTGGAAATGATTAAAGATGTAGAAGAAGAAAATAATTGTCTCAGCTGAATGTGTGGTGTTTTTGTTCATAAACTTTATACACTTACCACCTCTTAAACATTTCATTAGTTTTTGTTGAATATTAGAAGAAATGGGTATAGATAGAGAGCAATGAACAATAGTACACAGCATCAACTTTTACACATTACTTTTATAAAGTATTAAATTTTGTCTTAAATTGTTACAATAATACAATACATATGTGCAAATAAATGTGCCAACAAATGCAACTATTGGCCCAATGACTCTACCTTTAAACTGAATATGTGAAGTCCTAATAATACGGCTGATATGGGACCTTGATCTGACAGGTCTGGAGAGGATAGCCAAGTCATCTGATATCATGTGCTCACTGCCACAAACATTCCCAGTAATCGGTTCCCATTAAGCTCTCTTATCTCTCTCTCTCTCTCTCTCGATATATATATATATATATATATATATATATACCTCTATGTAAATGTCTAAAATTAACACACCATGCATAAGTGCATGGAATACATTGCCAACCACAGTGCTATCAGGAGCCCTAAAACATAGACCACCACAGTACTCCCTATATAACAGCATCCTCAAATGCTCTATGCATTTGTCTGTCGAAATGGCTCTAATACAGTACACCCAAAAATACTTGCCACAGCATCCCCAATATAATGTCAGCCAGTTTAATTAAACAGTGTAACAAAAAAGTGTAAGTGTCATCTAAAAAAAAAGACAGTGCCCACCTGTATAGTTCAATTCGCAAATGTCAGGCACAGGGAACTCAAACCCGAGAATATAGCATCTGATATATATTTACCTTCCCCCTGTTATCTTGGGGCACACTTTTCTTATTGGTTTGCGATCAGTCTTGTGTAACAGGAGCGGAATGAAGAAACTTAGGTCAAAAGTGTTTGTAATAGACATAAAGCCAATGGTAAAGTTCAATGCCATACTGTATTAATTTATTTTTTTATGGCATGGCAGGCATGGATGCCACTGTATCTATCTATCTATCTATCTATCTATCTATCTATCTATCTATCTAATATCAAATAGCTATCTATCTTTCCTTGCAAGGGCAACTAGTAAGATAGTAACATAGTATATAAGACTGAAAAAAGACATTTGTCCATCCAGATCGGCCTGTTTCCTACAAGTTGATCCAGAGGAAGGCAAAAAAAAACCTGTGAGGCAGAAGCCAATTTTCCCCACTTAGGGGGAAAAAATTCCTTTCCGACTCCAATCAGGCAATCAGAATAAATCACCCTGGATCAACGACCCCTCTCTAGTAGCTATAGTTATAACCTGTAATATTATAACACTCCAGAAATACATCCAGGCCCCTCTTGAATTCCTTTATTGTACTCACCATCACCACCTCCTCAGGCAGAGAGTTCCATAGTCTCACTGCTCTTACCATGAAGAATCTTTTTCTATGTTTGTGTACAAACCTTCTTTCCTCCAGACGCAGAGGATGTCCCCTCGTCACAGTCCTGGGGATAAATAGATGATAGGAGAGATCTCTGTACTGACCCCTGATATATTTATACATAGTTATTAGATCTCCCCTCAGTCGTCTTTTTTCTAAAGTGAAAAACCTAATTTTGATAACCTTTCAGGGTACTGTAGTCTCCCCATTCCAGTTATTACTTTAGTTGCCCTCCTCTGAAGTCTGAACCCTCTCCAGCTCTGCTATGTCTGCCTTGTTCACAGTAGCCCAGAACTGTACACAGTACTCCATGTGTGGTCTGACTAGCGATTTGTAAAGTGGTAGGACTATGTTCTCATCATGGGCATCTATGTCTCTTTTGATGCAATCCATTATCTTATCGGTCTTGGCAGTAGCTGCCTGACACTGGTTTTTGCAGCTTAATTTGCTGTTTATTAAAATTCCTAGATCCTTTTCCATGTCAGTGTTACCGAGTGTTTTACCATTTAATATGTACGGGTGACTTGCATTATTCCTTTCCATGTGCATAACTTTACATTTGTCAGTGTTAAACCTCATCTGCCATTTCTCTGCCCAAGCCTCCAATCTATCCAGATCCCTCTGTAGCAGAAAACTGTCCTCTTCTGTGTTAATTACTTTACATCTGCAAAAATAGATATTTTACTGTGCAAGCCTTTTACAAAATCATTAATAAATATATTGAAGAGAATAGGGCCCAATACTGACCCCTGAGGTACCCCACTAGTGACAGTGACCCAATCTGAGAAGCTACCGTTAATAACCACCCTCTGTTTTCTGTGAGTCAGCCAGTTACTCTAGAAGGCAATAGAGAAGCCAGCAGAACTTTTTGCCCTGCCATCCATCTAGGACATTTCTCAGAGGAACTTCTAAGTTACAGTACAACATTACTATACTAGCAATAGCAAAACAATGCAAAACATTAATAAACATTTCAGAAAGTCACTAGCAGTACCTAGATGGACACTGCATATCTATATATCTATCTAAAAAATATTCAATAGACGGTGTGAAAGCAGCCATGGCTTGAAAATAGTCCCAGTAAGAGGACTGAAATATCACACTTTCTGGTCTATCTATCTATCTATCTACACTGCAAATTTTACAGGGGTGAATATATGTAGGGCAGGCTGGTCACAGCCTGCATTTGTGGGAGGGGCGCAGGGTATTTATATGCCGCCTCTCCTCACTCAAGGTCCGGCGTCCGACCAGCAACGTTTGGTAGCGTCACTTCCCACGTCACTTCCGGTGAGAGAGCCCGCGTCCTGACTGTTCCACGCCAGAGGTAAGGTAAGGTACTGGCACGTGCCGGCCACCGGCGTTTTCTTTCCCCCTCCTGCCACATCTAGCACGGGCCATCCGCCCGCCGGCCGGCCGCGCAGGAAGTGGGTGATGGCAGGATCTTGCTGTGGTGCCCGCTGAGTAAACCGCGCTGGCGGCTGCCGCTACGGGCTCCCCAGCTCTGGCGTCCTTGATTGCCCGGCAACCAGTTCTCAGCCGCTCTTCTGGCAGGGGTTGATATGGTCACATGTTCTAAACACATCTAAATGACGGCAGGATGATGTACTCACTACAGAGTGCCAAACTATCGGAAGTCACAGGCCATCATTATCTTGATGTGTAGATATTACAGGTTATAGTGTATTTGGTTTCAAATAATGTCAGCCTCCTTCATCGGGGGTCACAAGTTCTCCGTTCTTGGGAAAGTTTAGCTTTAGTGCATGGTAATTTATTTCATACATATCACTGACAATACCTATTCCACGATATGTTTCAAGGTAAAGGATATTGTATAGAGACAAGCATGATTGTGGTGCTGTTTTGCCGCCTTATTGTGAAGACTTACAGCACCTACACAATTGTAAGTTAGTTAGTCTACACTTGATTGTTACTGAAAGCGCCACCTGGGAGATGTGTGCAGGTCCAGGCCCAGGGGGTAGCATGCGGTCAGCAGGTCATGTCAGCTCGATTCTCCCTGTAGCACTTTCGTACCCTCCGGCGCATGGGTCACCCGGGGGGTACCGGTCTCCATTTAGCTACAGCCCAGGGGAGGGTGGTCCATCTTGATAGGGTAGCATCACGCAATCGTCTTTCCTACCATCACACTCCTGGCGCAGACGGCACGTCACCTCCACGTTCTCTGGGGTCACCATTCGTTCCATACCTTCCCTTCTTGTCACGCACCTGGTGATCTTCAGGGTGTCATGATTCATCTATCACTCAAGGCAAACGTCCTGCCTCCCGCGCCAACCTACTTAAAAAAAAAAAAAAAAAAACAGTATTGCCCTGGTTCAGACCGGAGAGGGTACAGAGACTCGGCACTCGGCTACACTACCATCCTCGTGGTTTCTCTGCACAATCTCTGCCGAGTTTTCAGCTGCAAGCTCGGGTCTGTCACCTGAAACGCTCAGGTTCCAAATTCTGGTACGCCCAGACTCACGGCCTGATACGCTCAGGTACCTTTCCGTAGGATGCTACGATTCTATCCACCCTGTCCCACGCGCCCTCTTTTTCATCAGGGTACTCGTGCATTAGTCCTCACGCAGGACTTGTCCGGTTCTCATCCCCACAATAGTCTCACCGGTCCCCGCACGTTCCCCGGCGGCATCCTTGTCTTGTTCTTGGGCGCTCATCTCATTAGGTGGGGCTAGTTCAACCCGGTTTAAGCCGTCAATCGGCTTATTACATAATCAGGCCTTACAATTTGTTTTATCAGGTGTAGGATCAGACCTTCAAACTCGTCTCAAGGTCCAAATACGCATTTATTCTGATTCCGGTGTAATCCAGCTCGTCTCCCGCAGGTAAGGGCTATTTAGTTATCACGTCACTTACAGGAACGGTGGTCCCCACATACTTCCACCGTGGGGACAATTCGCACACATGTCCACGAGGTCATTTCTCCAACAGAGGTTGGTACATTGTCTCCTTGCTCCTAGGCATCATGTCGCACGGATCCGACATCGAGGACACCGCTTCGATCGTGGAATCCGCTGTGTCAGGGAGAGCCAGCAGTTCTTCATATCGGGCTTGGACGATTCCAAGGCTGATTTCAGAATTAAACAAGCAAGGCATCCGGCACTCGGCCTCTGCACGCAAGGCGGAATTATACCGCCTGCTGTTCCCTGATCCCCAGAGTGCTCAGGCCGAACAAGTGTCCTTATCGACAATCCAGCTTTCTCTCACTCAACTACACGCTACCATCAATAACTTGTCCAACTCCATGTCGGATTTCGACACGCGGCTGCAGACCGTGGAAACTAGGGTGGCTTCCCCTAGCGGTTCAAGCACCGCGGAGGCGAGCACAAGTAATGACCCTACCCTGCCGGCAGGTAGAGCCCCTGAGAGTCTGCATATCGCCCCTTCCTATTTTGTCCCGGAAAACCTCAGGAAGGACATCTTGGCTGGGAAAGATGTTAACCTGGCGGCAATACTGATATCCACTCATGACATGGTCGACAGCAAGACTATCGCATGCGGGGACATATCAGTAGTACTCAAGGCTAGGGATTCTCGGCTTAACAAGAAGCTCACCATACCGGAGTTCGTGCTAGCATTTGGCCTATATAGGGATATCTTATGTTCCACACAGCCCGATAGAAGGGAGGAGCTGGACACATATCTGCACAGGGTTACTGAGTTGGGGTATAAGTACGGAGGTTTTGCTTTCTACAATTACCACCGGTCCTTTGCGGCCAAGGCTGCGGCCACCTTGGCGCAATACCAGCACCCCACCAACTGGGCCGGGTTGGATACGGAACTGTTCTGCCGCCACTTCTCCGGGCTCCAAACACCAAATTGCACCAGCTGCCTTTCGATCCTGCATTCCTCCGACTGGTGCCCCAACTCAGCCAATCCGGCTCTGCCCAAAACTGAGCCCGGCCCATCTGGCATTCAGAAGGCAGTCCCTTCCACAGACAAACTAGGGCGGCCCATCACGTTCCTAGGGAGAAGCCAGCTATGCAATAACTACAATCTTTCATTTTGCAATTTCAGCAAGTGCAAAGCCCTGCATATTTGCGCCACATGTTTCCGAGCGCAACCGCAGTGCACTTGCCCCCAACGTTCGGCTAAAAGCTGACTAGCCGACATTGACGTCACGATGCTGGCGAAGTTCCTGCAGGATCACTACGATCCAGCCTTTGTTCACTTTCTTCTCTCCGGGTTCAGGGAACGATTTCACACAGGCTTAGTCACCGTGCCCCACCAATCCTGGGAAACGCTGAACCTCCGGTCAGCACTGAACGACCCCGCTTCAGTCGATTCCCTATTATAGGCGGAACTGGACAAGGGTTTCATCATCGGTCCCTTCATAGAACCACCTTTTGCCAAATACAGGGTCAGTCCTCTGGGATTAGCCACCAAGAAAACTTCCAATAAAAAACTTTTAATTTACTACTTGTCGTCTCCCCACGCATCCATCATACCCAGTCTGAATTCATTAATCCCTTCCGAAGAATTCTCCATGACATACGCATCCTTGGACGAGGCCATTTCACTCATACAGTTAGGTACAGGGACATGGCTATCCAAGGCCGACATTGCAGACGCCTTTAAGTTACTACCCATACATCCTCACCTATGGGGGCTTTACGGCATCAAGTGGAGGGACTTGTATTATTTTTCCACACGCTTGACCTTCGGGTCCAAAAGCAGCCCTTGGCTGTTCGATCAATTCGCCCAGGCCCTCCACTGGATACTCGTAAACATCGGACAATGCCCTAGAGTTATTCACTACTTAGATGACTTTTTGCTGTTAGAACGACCTGAATCCCCTCCAAAGGCACTGAACCAATTGCTCAACATATTCACAGCTCTCAACGTCCCTGTCGCCCCATCCAAAGTGGAAGGCCCTGCCACGGTACTCACCTTTCTGGGGATTACTCTGGACACAGTCAGGATGGAGGCGAGGCTACCGGAGGAGAAATTGAGCGAGCTCAAGGGAAACATTGCCAGGACGATCGGCTGCAGCTCCATATCCAGAGTAGAACTCCAATCCCTGTTGGGATCGCTCAGTTTCGCCTCCAGAGTCATGCCACAAGGTAGGGCATTCATCTCTAGGCTCCTTCAGTTACTTCCCGAAGCCCCAGACCAAGAGTCCCGAATCATTCTTGATAGGGATGCACTGGCCGATCTGTCCATGTGGGATAGGTTTCTTTCAGGGTGGAACGGTATCTCACTCTTTGTTCCGCAGTGGGAAGAATCTTGCCCGATCATCTTCACCGACGCGGCTGCCTCTCTGGGTTTCGGGGCAATATTCGGCAGGCAATGGTTGGCTGGTCCATGGCCTCCGCAGATTGCCTTAGACTCACAGGCGGTTCGGTCCTCGCCTCTGCTGGAGATCTATCCAATTGTGGCAGCAGCTTATGTTTGGGCCCACCTGTGGGCTAACCATCCGGTTCGCTTTATCTCAGACAATATGGCGGTGGTAGACATTCTGGCCAAGGGTCGAGCACGGGCACCTAAGATTATGAGTTTCCTCCGTAGGCTTACATGGCTGGCCTTACAGTTCAATTTTCATTTCACATGTGAGCATATCCAAGGCTCCAAAAATGTCGCGGCAGACGCATTATCACGTTTAAAATTTGACATCTTCTTTCAGTCATGCCAGACGCAGCAAGAACAGGCATACCTCCGCCACCTCTGCAGGCGCTGTTAATGGACTAAGTACATATGCGACAGCTGCCCGAGCGCTTATGCACAGTTCTCTGGCCAACAATTCACTTAGGAACTACAGGACAGGATGGAAAACTTTCCAGGAATTCTCCCGGAAATATCCCAGAGGTCCGACAGACAGAGTTACATTCATCATTTCCTTCCTGGCTTACTGTCACCAGGAGCTAGGTCTGTCCTACAACACAGTTAGGATGTATCTAGCAGGGGTTCAGCATTTTTTCATGATCCAGCACCCAGACTGCAGCTCCCTTTTTAGTTCCCATGCGGTTAAGGCCACCCTACGAGGCATCAAAAAGAATTCTGGTAGGCAGGAGCCCTCTAGACAGGCGGTCACAGGAAACATGTTCAGGATTTTATCTTCGGCTCTAGACGGGAACCCTTTTGGCCCCTTCAAGAGTACCATCATCAAGGCAGCACTATATCTTCGTTTCTACGGGTTCTTGAGACCTGGGGAATTCACCAGCGTAAACACGAGCAAACCCGGTCCTCGGGTCAGGCATTTGCAGCGTGTTCAGGACCACTTCGTGTTCATTCTCGAAGTATCAAAGACCTCCCAAGTTGGACCACCAGTCCGCATCAATTATGTTCCTTCCAATAACCCCTGGTGCCCAGTGGCCGTCCTCAACTTTTGATCAGGTTGGGAGACCGAAATCCAGATAGCCCGCTACTTCCATTCCCGGTTAGGCCTCTCACTACGGCCAGGTTTGTCGAGCACATACGTATCTTAGCGACCGGGCAGGTTTCGACGCCAAACGCATATCTGGTCACTCATCCGAATCGGGGCGGCATCCACGGCCTCCAAACACGGAGTCCCGGCCCATGTCATCCGCAAATTGGGACGTTGGCTTTACGCGATACATTCCGCACCCCGAAGTTGAGATCGCCAGGGCATTCAACACCTTGGTCTTGTAATTCTTATACAATAAACATCTACCTAAAAGTAACTTTTGGCCCCTTTTTGGTATATCATGGGCGCGGCTACAAAGCACACCTCAAGCCGCTTAGGGTTAGGGTACACCAAGCTCACCACCGGAGCCTCGACCACAAGTAGGGCAGGCTGGTCAAAGCCTGCATTTGTGGGAGGGGCGCAGGGTATTTATACGCCACCTCTCCTCACTCAAGGTCCGGCGTCCAGCAACGTCCCACCCTGCGTTCCCTCCCATAAATACTCTCTTCCATTCTCATCATTTCATTCCATGGTATGCCCCCTTTTTGGTATATCACGGGCGCGGCTACAAGGCACACCTCAAGCCGCTTAGGGTTAGGGTACACCAAGCTCACCACCGGAGCCTCGACCACAAATATATATATATATATATATATATATATATATACACACACACACACACACACAGTATGAATATATATATAATAAAGAGTAGTGAATTAGTTCTAGAACCTGGAGGAGTTCCTGTGGCAGATTTTCAGTTCCACCATATATTATGAATAAGACTAAGGTACTCAAAAATCCCATTAAAAACATTGAATTTATTAAATGCTTATTCATTTTTTTTTTTTTTACAACATGATAGTATATAAATAAAAATAGAGGTGAGAACCACTAAATGCACACATTCCCACTAGATAGAGTAATGTCTCATAATGGCGTATCCCACAGTTTCCTATTGCACCAGTCCCAGACCTATCAGCTCCTAAAATCAAGGACAACAGTCCCTACCAAGAAATAAGAGCGGACATAAAGTGCATACACATAACATAAGCCGCAACCGGCGTAGGAGGACAAAGCAGACGCGAAACGCACGTTGAGGGGTGCGCACACCTGCTGTGGGATACTCCAGATATATTTTTGGTAGGCATTGTGTGATCTCTAGGTCCGCGGTTGCGGCTTATGTTATATGTATGCACTTTATGTCCGCTCTTATTTCTTGGTAGGGACTGTTGTCCTTGATTTTAGGAGCTGATAGGTCTGGGACTGGTGCAATAGGAAACTGTGGGATACGCCATTATGAGACATTACTCTATCTAGTGGGAATGTGTGCATTTAGTGGTTCTCACCTCTATTTTTATTTATATATTTTTATGTTGTAAAAAAAAATTAAAAAAAAATATGTAATAAGCATTTAATAAATTCAATGTTTTTAATGAGATTTTTGAGTACGTTAGTGTTATTGATGATGTTGTAGGGGTACTACCCGCTATATTAGTTGGTCTTAGTTTATAAACCACCATATATTATGCATACTTTCTTTGAGAAGTCAAGCACCTTGGCAAATTACTTTTCAATGCAATTTTGGGTTTTCATCTCAAATTGGTTTCACTGTATTTTTTTTAATCATATTTAAATTTATGTTTTTTTAAAATCAAAGAAGTTCACATGCCAAATGCTGCTCAGCATGTAATAATGTGAAGAAATGTTAAGTAGATTTAATGATATCATGCAAATAATTCAACAACATCTAAACTCCACAACTCATTAAATAGCATTTTGAATGAACATGAAATAAAAAGTCCTCCGGTTCGGTAAAATATTCGAATCAGCCATATATTTCATATGTATCATTTATTCTCCTGGAGTTCAATAGTGACTGCATGACTATAGTAGAGAGCACTCTAGCTCCCAGCCAGTTAGTGCAGTAATGCATTGTCTTACCCTATATACTGTAACTGCACATATGGGCAACGTTGCTACTCGGATAAAGAGAAAAATAAGAAACAACCTTATGGGAAGTCTAAAGGTTGCATTTCCTAGTTTCTATTTTGGAAAACAATGTGAGAAAGAATAGCTATAACTAAGTGTATTTAGGAAAGAGTGTCAGAGAAGCAGAACTGATATAATAAATTGAGTCCATCTCATTTATGGTTTCGAAGGGACCAACCTATGTTGGGTCCATATAAAGCTCTTGATCTGGGGAATGCTTTGAAAAACCTAATATTACTTCTGTACTAAGGCTTAATTGCAACTAAAGATGATAAAACCATACATTTTACAACTTTTTTAATTACACCTTTAATTAGACAATCATCTCCCTATTTTTTTCTTAATAGATCAAGAACATATCTTAAATGATCAATTGCAGTCATGACTATGTGCCTTTAATCTGAGAGGTTTCTCGATTAATGTTTTAAATGCATAAAAGATCCTGCTGGCAGTATTCTTACAGTCAGCGTACATAAGCCTCCTCACTGAAGGGGGCACCAAGGATAGCCTAGCAAGCAAGTATCGTGCTCTCCACAAACTCTAATTGTATCCTTGTATTATTTAAACATTTCACAACCCTTTTGCCAGGCTAATTTATGTTTTAAGCTGTTATTTGGATACTGTATGTTGGTATCCCTTTTATACTGCCTGGTGGCTTTGACAGTACTAAGACGTTGGGTGGTACTATTTCTTAGGCACTGTAAAAAAATGTTTTTTTTGTTTTTTTAATGATGATATCAACACTGTTTTGCATTATTGAATCTCTTTATTCTTACCAGTTGGTTATGAGCCTGTACTATTATTACTTGCCTTTGCATTGCCTTCTGCTAGTGAATCAGCAATGTCCTGGATTCACTGCTTTTTATTTGATTGTTAAAACTAGTCAAATGCTCAATAGTCCTAGTAGTAGCCATTTATTTATTACCAAAGAATCCCTTATAGTTATTTACCTGCACCTTTTACTTTCACCTTCATCCCTGACCTTCACCAATTATTTAACATTAAACAGTGTATCTCTTTTCTGTATTTTTTTTTTCAATTATTGATCAGGTCAATTATGTACACGTCACCAATGAGACCACTGATCTGCCAACCAGTTTGGGAGAGAAGCTGTAGTCCTTGAATTGGGATGCTCTGAGTAGGTGAGTATTTTTTTGTTAGAACACCATTTTCAGGCCCCAGAGAATTTTTTTTTTTTCTATGGGTTGTTATGGATGTAACATAGTAACATAGTTTATAAGACCGAAAAAAAACATCTGTCCATCCAGTTAGGCCTGTTATCCTGCAAGTTGATCCAGAGGACAGAAAAAAAAAAAAAAAAAAAAAAAACCCTGTGAGGTAGAAGCCAATTTTCCCCACTTAAGGGGAAAAAACTCCCTGGACCAATGACCCATCGTTTGTAGCTATAGCCTGTAATATTATTGTACTCCATAAATACATCCAGGCCCCTCTTGAACTCTTTAAGTTAACTCACCATCACCACCTCCTCAGGCAGAGAGTTCCATAGTCTCACTGCCCTTACCGTAAAGAATCATCTTCTATGGTTGTGTACAAACCTTCTTTCCTACAGATGCAGAAGATGTCCCCTCGGCACAGTCACAGTCCTGGGGATAAATAGATGATGGAGAGATCTTTGTACTGACCCCTGATATATTTATACATAGTAATTAGATCTCCCCTCATTCATCTTTTTTCTAAGGTGAATAACTCTAATTTTGATAATCTTTCAGGTAACTGTAGTCTTCCCATTCCAGTTATTATTTTAGTTGCCCTCCTCTCCAGCTCTGTTATGTCTGCCTTGGTCACAGGAGCCCATAACTGTACACAGTACTCCATGTGTGGTCCGACTAGTGATTTGTAAAGTCGTAGGACTATGTTCTCATCATGGGCATCTATGCCCCTTTTGATGCAACCCATTATCTTATTGGCCTTGGAGGCAGCTGCCTGACACTGATTTCTACAGCTTAGTTTGCTGTTTATTAAAATTCCTAGATCCTTTTCCATGTCAGTGTTACCCAGTGTTTTACCACTTAGTATGTACGGGTGACTTGCATTATTCCTTCCCATGTGCATAACCTTACCTTTGTCAGTGTTTAACCTCATCTGCCACTTATCTGCCCAAGCCTCCAATCTATCCAGATCCCTCTGTAGCAGTATACTGTCCTCTTCCGTGTAAATTACTTTACACAGTTTAGTGTCATCTGCAAAAATTTATATTTTACTGTGCAAGCCTTCTACTAGATCATTAATAAATATATTGAAGAGAATAGGGCCCAATACTAACCCCTGACATACTCCACTAGTGACAGTGACCCAATCTGAGTGTGTACCATTAATAACCACCCTCGGTTTTCTTTTACTGAGCCAGATACTTACTAGTGTTAGGCGCGAATATTTGAATTGGACTTTTAATCGCGAATATCGCCACTTTGAGAATTTGCAAGGATTAAGAATATAGGGCCAGATTTATCATTACACTTACATCTTACTCCACTTTTACATCTGCCCAAAGTCACTTTTAGTTAGTCAGATTTATTAATGGTCCTTTAATACTGTGATAAATGTGGATTGACGGTAGCAGTTTATCCTTCAGTAAGCGGCTTTACAAAAGTCGCACGTTTTTACAAAAAAGTCGCATGTTCTGTTAAAAAGTCGCATAAGATAAGCATGGTCCCCCCTGGAGTGAAGTTGCGCATTTTTTTGCGACTTTTTTGCGACTTTTTCACTCCATTAAAGTGACTTTAGCTAATGATAAATCTGGCCCATAGTGTTTTATATTCGTATTTGCGAATATTCTAGATTTTCTTTCATCTGAACCCATGATCCCTCCCTGCTTCTTGCTTTTGGCCCAATGAAAAGGCTACAATGTCTTTGTCTGAGCTTAGCAACATTCCTAGCAACCAATAGAAAAGTTGCCTACTTACTATATAAGAACCTCCCCAGCAGCCATTTTCTGCAGTTTTTTGCAGTTCTGAGAGAGACATCAGTGTCATTGCTGTGCTCTGTGCTTTCCTGTGTCACATTACATTAGATAGTTAGTTAGTTAGCTCATATATGTAATACAGATAGTTAGTGGAAAATAGTCAGTGTAGATTAGATCGTGATATAGTGTAGCTGAGGTTCTGCTGTTCCTACATACATACATACATACATAGTGCTGTGATGTCACAAGTTCACAACAATACTTAGTGCACCAATCAGTAATATTAGTCAGACCTTCTAAAATGTGAAGTTGCATGTATTGCGCCAAGATATGCACATCATGAATTGCCGATTTGAACTTTTGCGAATATATTGGAGCACTCTCTGCTATTGAAGCTATTGTAATGTTTTTCCATGCCAACTATTTTCCCCAATCTCAGAAAACTTCTAGCAGCTTTAAAAATGTAGCAAAATGACCCACGCCTGTATTGCGTGTGCAATAAGTGCATATTACGTTGCAGATTTTCGCAATCAAGAAAATAATGGCGAATTCTCGAATTTATGACAAATATTCGCCCAAATATTCGCAAAATATCGCAAATTCGAATATTGTTCCTTCCATTCATCACTATGAATAGTTACCCACATACAGACATTTTCTCCCAGTCCGAGCATTCTCATTTTATATACTAACCTTTTAAGCGGTACAGTGTCAAATGCTTTGGAGAAGTCCAGATATACGACATCCATTTATTCGCCGCTGTCAAGTCTAGAACTTACCTCCTCATAGAAGCTGATTAAATTATTTTGACATCACCGATCCCTCATGAAGCCATGCTGATATGGTGTCATTAGCTTATTTTCATTGAGGTACTCCTAGATAGCATCTCTTAGAAATGATATCAATAATGTTTTGTTTTGTCATATTTTATTTTTATTTTTTCAGTAATACAACATTGTGGTCTATCATAAGTTTTAAAAACCCGAATAAACTCTTTAATGCCTGGGACAAGAATTTCTGAATCCAGGCAATTATGGCTGGAGCAGGGCCATGTACAATAGCTGTTCTACTGTCACCAATCTTGTTGGGACAGTGGCATTACCCAGATCATCACAATCACGAGAAATACTTTCATCACTATTTCTATCTATATTCCAGTCACATGGAACAAAAGGGGTTAAATATCAATTTGATGTATGGGACTAACATCAATTTAGATTCTATTATGCCACATGATTTTCTACCAATGCTGACCATGAAAATGCAATTTGAAAGGTCAGAACTTAAGTTATGTTTTCATTAATGTAATTGCTGTAAAACCAAGAAGGGCTCCTGAAGGTTAATTCAAAAGCTATGTTATATACTGGACATATTTGTGCTTCTAAACACCTCTATTAGTAAGAAACCTCTTAAGAAACCCTTAAGAAACAATATTAGAACAGAGGATATTTCAAGCGAAAAAAGTAACTGTCTTATGCAACCATCTGGCCTCAGGATCCCTTGATTCTAGAAATGTATTTTTTTTTTTTTAGGAAAGTCATAGAACTTGGGTTTTTGATTAGGATCCAAATTGATTCTACTGAATTAAGTGCTCCAACTGGCCTAAAAAGTTGTGCATAAGACTCTGAGTTCTCCTAGGACTACAAAGTGTTTCTCTTGTCTCTCACTTTAAGAAAAAATATTATTTTTTTCTCCTTCTCTCTCTAAAATTTGCCTGTATCAAATCATTACAAATTTGCATTCAGATTCAATTCATATGTTTACAAAATTTGCTTTGAATCTTATTCAGTTAGAATCCATTCATTTATATCCAATATCTATATAAACAAGCAATGTGACATCCACAAATATGATACCCAAATAAGAATGACAAAGAAAGAAAAATACTCTGATGTTGGTAAGAGTCCTGCAGTCCGTATTCCTTCCTCAGACATATATTCAGACAACAACTCATACCAGCAGGGAGCAAATATGAACTTCGACTTCAACAGGACAATGTCCAGAATAGCGATGTGCAATAATATGAATTTTGACTTCAGCAGTACAATGTCCAGAATAGCTAATATATAATAGCAGAATAACTAATATATTCCAGTAAAATGTTATTTGAGTAAATGTTAAAAAAGTCTACCTGAATAATACCTTATTACCATATTACAGATACCATTAAAGTATTCGAGTCTTCAAGGCTCTTAAAACTGTAAACATCTGGATAGTTATGTGCAGTATCCCAATCTTAATTTTAACTCCTAAGCTTTATACTAATTGATGAACTGATTTAAAAAAAAAAAAAAAACACCTCTTTTTCCTGGAAGTCTTGTTATATATACATCACCCTTCAATCTGAGTTATTTTGAGAGCCGATTGACTGTTATTAGACCATCCCAAATAATAACAGATTCTGACCAATCCAACTAAATAACTTGTTTTACAATTGTGCAGGAAACTCAAACCCCAAGCAGTGCCAATATCACAGTTTACATGCAAACGTTTATAATATGAGTATATACAGTCATTTTGGGCTAAAGGAACAACTTTAATGTAAGAACATGGAATTCTGTTTCAATACCTTTAGTTTTAGAGGAGTGTATGAAAATGGATTGATCACATATTGGTAAACCTGTCTTCTTCTGAACTTGATGTGCTGCCACATTCTAGGTCTTTACAGTAAATACACTTTTCTTTCTATCAAAAATGATTGTAGAGTAACAGTAGCTAACAGTTCTACTCTGCATTGAAATCACTTCTTAAAGAAAAGCTCTGGCTGAATTGACTGGGAAAGTCGTAAAATCAAAAAGCAAAACAAAAGCTGTTTCAGCTACAAAACACGCTGCCGCCTGTTCAAGCAAAGGGACAAATGGAAACCAATTCATACTTGACATTGAATCATGTGCATTGTTTTCACAAGCGCTCCAGTGAGCTTGTCCTTCTTGTTTGGACAAGTGCTACTGGTTTTAGAGGGTCAATAAAATCCTCTGTGATAAGCTGCAGTGCATTACTTGAGAAATAAAGGTGGGAAAGGATGGGGGAAGACCTTACGTACTTTTATGATGTTTGAATTACAGGGAAAAGATTACTTTATTCAAAAGGAAATATAGAACCAACATAGAAACATAGAATGTGTTGGCAGATAAGAACCATTTGGCCCATCTAGTCTGCCCAATATGCTGAATACTATGAATAGCCCCAGGCCCTATCTTATATGAAGGATGGCCTTATGCCTATCCCATGCATGCTTAAACTCCTCAACTGTATTTGCAGCTACCACTTCTGCAGGAAGGCTATTCCATGCGTCCACTACTCTCTCAGTAAAGAAATTCTTCCTGATATTACTTTTAAACCTTTGCCCCTCTAATTTAAAACTAATCTAATAATCTAATTTATGTCCTCTTGTAGCAGTTTTTCTTCTTTTAAATATTCTATCCTCTTTTACCGTGATGATTCCCTTTATGTATTTAAAAGTTTCTATCATATCCCCTCTGTCTCTTCTTACTTCCAAGCTATACATGTTAAGGTCCATTAACCTTTTCTGGTAAATTTTGTCCTGCAATCCATGTACTAGTTTAGTAGCTCTTCTCTGAACTCTCTCCAAAGTTTCAATATCTTTCTGCAGATATGGTCTCCAGTACTGCACACAATACTCCAAATGAGGTCTCACTAGTGCTCTGTAGAGCGGCACGAGCACCTCCCTCTTTCTACTGTTAATGCCTCTCCCTAACATGTTCTGTAGAGTGGTACAATTCAAGGTTTTTCTGAACACAAAAGGACACAGCCATAAAATATACAATCTAAAAGAATTACTGAAACTGATACAACAGTTGAAAAAAAAAAAAAAAGCTGCAGAGGTGGATTAATTCACAATGGTAGTTTAAATATTCTGTTTTGTCACTTTTTTACATTATAGAAAGATATAGAAATTACTAATATACTTTAATTTTCTAAGATTCCCTGGTCTGAAAATATATGTTCCAATTCAGAATCCCAACTAAGCATGACCGAACCATTTCAGACTGAACCAAGTTCAATCCGAATGTTGCTGTTTTAAGGACAGCAGACAACCCCAAATCTTTCTTGGTTTGTTTTGGACTAATTCACTAAAACGGTGTGTAGCCCTATTTTAGTGCACATGTTGGCAGGAAAAAAGCAGTACGGACGAGGAAGAAAGGTTCTCACATGACCCTGAGAGTAAGTGCGAGGGAGGGTTTGCCCTAATTGTCTCACAGGCTGACAGACAGCCTGAATGAGCCAATCAGTGCTGCTGCAGGCAGGGAGGTGCCTTAGCAGAATGAGTAGAATGCTCTGCTGGGCTGTGAGAGAGGGTTGTTGCGTGTTACAGTGTCTGCCAAGAAAACTATCTTATGGGGTCAGGGAGAGTAAAACATCAATCAGGGTCAGTCAAAAACCAATCAGTCAAGCTTATTGCCAGGGAGGGTAAATAGAGAGGCTAGGATTCCAAATAAGAATTGTGTGTGTTGTGTACAATAGATAGAAGCAGGGCAACTGACAGACAGGAAAAGAGGAGAAAGGACCTTTGGCGATGCCCGGTATGAGAATTGAAGGTGCACCTCAAAATTAGCTACCTGCAATCAAATACTTTCATTTTGTTTCCCCATTTTCACAGAAATCCTTTTTTTTTTAATATATACATGTGATTACTGCAGCAATACCCATGGGGTTGCAGCAATCTACCTGTGTGCATTAATTTGAAATTGAGCGTCAAGTCTCAGGCATGCATTTATGTATTTTTAGTCTCCATTTTTTTTTTGTGGGGAGGTCTTTCAATTTAACTAAGAGGCATATACAGTATACGTTATTACTGCAATCAACCTGTGTGTATTAAGTTAAAATTGAGAGTCAAGCCTCCATCGTCCTTTTAAGTATTTTCAGTTTCCACACAGTTGCCATTTCATCATTTTATTTTTTCGTGTGTGTTTGTGTGTGTGTGTGTGTGGGGGGAGTTTGTTCAATATAATTAAGCAGCATATATACGTGATTACTGCAGAAATAACTGTGGTGTGGTAGCAATCTACCTGTGTTTTAAGTTCAAATTGAGTGTCAAGCCTCAATTGTCTGTTTATGTATATATAGTTTACACATGGTTGCGCCTTAATTTGTATTTTTTTGGGGGAGGTGTTAGATTGTTTTTAAGGCACAACATAAATATACGTGATTACTGTCTCAATACCACCATTTTCTCATAGCCCTTATAGCCCAGGCAGTGCTGTGGCATGCCACTGCCACAAATCTCTGACGGTCAGTTCCTGTGTACTTACTTTCCACATTATTGAAATTGAATTTTTTGGGGGTGTGTGTGGCTGGCGGGCAGGTATTACCACGATTGTAAAAAAAATTTGGGGGGTGGTTAACACGGTTAAAGGTTATTTATTTATTGGGGGGGGTTAAGTTTCATGAGGTGGTATATGTACTGCAGTATTAATACATACATTCTATCACAGCCCAGACAGGTTGAATGCGACCAATAGACCTCTCCTTGATGCCAGTGTCCGATCTTGTCACTCTTTCTGTCTGTTTGCCTACCTACCATTACATTGTGTATGGTTGCTGCAAGCTGCAGCCTGCATCATGTCACTTACATTATGCGACTTGCCAACAATCACATTCCCCAAAGACACCTTTTTAAATCTCATAACACTGTGTGTGTTTAAACATCATTTGACCCTGATAACTGACAATTTTTGAAAGCTTTGGAAAATGAAAAAGCATGAGACATGTGTTGGCGTGGTTTGTTTTTAAACACATTGTGTGATAACACAGTCAAATGTGCCTTTCTCCCACAGCTATGTATGTCAGTGTCACTCAGACATCATTTACTATTGCTGTTATTATATAATTATATTCCAGAGATTGGGGAGGGGGGAGATAAAGAAATGTCATAAAAAAAAAAAATATAAAAAATTATGAGTCCTAGGAGGCTAGAAGGGTTTAATACCAACTATCAGGACAATTGAAGCAACTTCGGTTTGGCCCTAATTAACTTCTTCAAAATTTTTGCGCTCATCTCTTATCCCAGCACCCCCATTTCCTACTTGTGCTCTACACAGGACAGCATTTCCTGTTTTGACACATATTTAGTGCTCTCTGGGAAGGGGATAGCTAAACAAGCCCCATTCTTTCCTAATTCTTATGCACAGATCGAGAAGGGGGATGGCAGAGCTATTGAGATAAGCCATTCAGAATGCCAATTCACACACAACACTCATAACATGCCCGCACAAGAAACACAGTCCTTTATCACTCACAAGCTGGAAGTAAAGGTATCAGGGCCTAGGACTGAAACCAATTTTTTTATATCAGGGCAGAAATAATTTATATATTAGTGAGTTCTATAGCTTACCAATTTATCACTTGTAAGGATATATTTATTACTTACAACCCTTTAAAGAAATAATTCCTTTCCCTCACGGAGTTTACATTTTTATTCTACTATATCACATGTTACTTTTTATTTCATATATGGTAAAACAACTCAGCTGATCTAGGAAAGGGTCCAATGTGTGCATTGGTCCATGGTTCTGATTGCTAGCTACTCGAGGATAGGCTTTAAAAATGTCTTCAGACCTGCTGTGACAAGTTCATTTACTTGGGCATGATGAAATGGGGAGATAAGAAATATGAAAATAATTATGTGGAGGTCAACACCAGCTGCTCCTTATCCACAGATTTTACAGCATCTGTACAGTAATACAGATAGAATAATCTGCAATACTAGACATTGCAATACAAAGGGGATTGGTGCTAATGGTGCAAACACCCAATGTTTTATGGAATTATCTTCTAGAGAAATTAGCTGTTTTCAAAGAGGTCTATTGTGAAATTCAAGATTGAATTTGTGAGATATGACACTCTTTGTGTTTGTACAGAACGAGTGTATTACATAATGCTGATAAATAGACTTTTTGGCAGAGTTAAACCAATTGCCAATATTGTCCCTGAAGAGTTAAACTCCAAAAGTCTTGATTCTCATTATATCTCATTATGTATGAAAAGATTTGATGAGTGAAGAGGATAATATGAAAAAATTAAATCAGCATAAGAATGTTTGAAAAACACTTTAAAACTAAGAAAATTATAAAGCGAATTCCCTTAAATTACAGGTCAGCTGCATCGGTATTTCGATGACTTTGTCTGGATACCTTGAGTGCAAGTCATGAGAGTACCATAGAATCCATGAGTCAGCTATTACAAGTTTACAACTATTATGATCATATATACTGGGTGTAGTAAAAAGATGGTTGTATAGAGAATTCACAAGCATTAAAAGGGAAGGGGGAGGAAAGAATAAATTAGAGAAAATAGGATAAACCAAGGCAAGAAGCATCCCCTGACTGTATTTCAATCAATAGGGATAGAGAGGAGAAAAACAGTACGGGGGCTTCCCATCCTATGAAATTATGTAATGTCACTAGGATAAGCAATACATTTATAAGAGATGGTTTATCCCCTAGAAGTCACATTAATCCTAATAAGAAATACATCACTAATACAACATGGCTTCCTTCCCTAGGTGTTTCCTGCCTATTGGCTGTGTGGGACACTGCAGCCAGTCCAATTGACTTGAAAAGGGTCGTGCTGCAGCTTCCTGCACAGTGGGCGCCAGGGATAGCACCATTTATTAGAATTGATGGGGATCCTATATGTTGGACTCTCATTGATCATAAAGTGATACCATATCCGAATGTAACTTTTTATCGCCTTTCCTGGGACAGTTAATTGGATATTAGCATTAGGCATAGCTACAACCATAGGAACAGTACTATGCCTGACCGTGCCTGGGCCCCCCCACCCCCGCCCAAGTGGACGGATGCAGAGCCTAGTCTCGGGAAGGGCAATAGGAGAACAAGGGGCCCCTGTGTCCTGCGGTGCGTGATCCCGCGAGACCCATCAGAGGTCACAGGTCTCACGGGATAGCGCGCCAAAATGACTGAACTCATGCCCACTCAGCCTGCGAGTACAGTAAATGATCAGATCGGCGACACAAGTCAGAGGCGGACTGAGAACCCTCAGGGCCCCCGAGCAAAATAAATCAAGGGCCCCCTTTCAGGCCCCACCCATATCCCGCCTCCACCCTGGTCCCACCGTGATAGTTACGCCCCTGATCCCATCACTACAGTAATACAGCCCGACATACCTCTTGCATCCAGTGACGTCTCATTTGATGCAGATGGTCTCTGTCCTCGCCTTCTCCTTTCAGACCTTTAGACCAGACAACCATTTAGTTGCCATTTTCCATCTTGACAATAAAAATAAATAAATCTTAGTTTACTACTTTTACATCAATCTCCCATCTTCTGGACAAATCATCCTACTACCCCCAATACTGTGCCCTTGTGGTCCCCAATACTATACTGCAGATATTACCCCTGATAATACTAGAACCACACAGAGCCCAACATATAAAATACCCCTTCTTTGTGGCCTCAGTAGAAGGCCCCATAGTGCCCCATAATAATGTGCCAGTAACAAGTGCCAACCCCCCATGTGCCAGTAACAAGTGCCTCTCTTTACCCCATGTGCCAGTATCAAGTGCCAACCCCCCATGTGCCAGTATCAAGTACCAATGCACCCCCCCATGTGCCAGTATCAAGTGCCTCCTGCTCCCCCCAAACTGTTATTTTAACCAGGAGCCAATAGCCTTTAGCTATGCCATTGGAGCAAGACTGGATCATGGACACAGGAGCAGTATAAAGTGCCTCCTGCTCCACCCAATCCCCCATGTGCGACTTTATTTAAAAAAACAACAAAAAAAAACCAACACTCATACTTACTTCCACTCCAGACTGCGATGCGATGCAGGCCTCTCCTGTCCTGTGTCCCGTGCTGTACGGCTCAGGCGGTACGATGACGTCATCACACCGCCTGGACCGGCCTCTGATAGGCTGCTGGAACAAGACCTGCAGCCTATCAGAGCTAGAGGGAAGGGAGTCGCCTCTCCCTCCTTTGCCCTGCAGCAGAACAGCACAGCCATCTGTATCGCTGTCCTGAGGACGGCGATACAGATGACTATGGAGATGAACGCTTCCACAATGGAAGAGTTCATCTCCCTGTGACCTGCCGCCATCACGGGCCCCTTCCAGCAGAGCCAGCACAAGACCACAAATAAAAAAAAATAAAAAAATGAAATTCAATTTCCAAAATAGCAATCCCCTAAATCTGGTGTCCCAGCATAATAGTGTCTGCCAAAACATATATTTTGTTCTGGGGTGAAATTCAATTGCCAAAATAGCAATACCATAAATCAGTGGTTTCAGCTGTGGCTGGAGAAGTTTCATAGTGTCCTGCAAAGGATATATTTTGTTCTGGGGTGAAATTCAATTGCCAAAATAGCAATACCATAAATCAGTGGTTTCAGCTGTGGCTGGCCAAGTTTCATAGTGTCCTGCAAAGGATATATTTTGTTCTGGGGTGAAATTCAATTGCCAAAATAGCAATACCCTGAATCTGGTGTTCCAGCTGTTGCAGGCCTAGTTTAAATCTGTCCGTAACAGGGTATATTTTGTTCTGGGGTGAAATTCAATTGCCAAAATAGCAATACCATAAATCAGTGGTTTCAGCTGTGGCTGGCAAACTATAATAGTGTCCGCCAAAACATATATTTTGTTCTGGGGCGAAATTCAATTGCCAAAAAAGCAATACCATAAATCAGTGGTTTCAGCTGTGGCTGGCCAAGTTTCATAGTGTCCTGCAAATTATATATTTTGTTCTGGGGTGAAATTCAATGGCCAAAATAGCAATACCCTGAATCTGGTGTTCCAGCTGTTGCAGGCCAATTGTAAATCTGTCCATAAAAGGATACCTTTCATCCAGGGCCTAAATACTAGCCCTAAAAGAGATATTCCCCTAAATCAGTGGTTACTGCTGTGCCTGGATTAGTGTAATACGCTACATAAATAAATAGGCAGATAGTGTTAGGTGCCTGTAAAAAAAAAGGCCTGAATTTGAAATCAATTCTGCCACAGCCACACGTCCTAGTGAACCAACTACCTCAGGTTTCAGTACCCGCCAGAATTTACAGCGATATTTGGTGGGGCCCAATGCCGTTCTAAGTATGGTAAGGCCTGAGAAGGTACAGGCCCTAGTCAATTCGGTGGCCGACAGTGGATCCAGCACGTTCACAACATTATCTCCCACCCAGTCTTCTACAGAAAGCGCACAGGTGGCGCATGAAAACCAAGCCCATCAGTCTGTCACATCACCCCCATGCATATCAGGGAAACTGTCTGAGCCTCAAGTTATGCAGCAGTCTCTTATGCTGCTTGAAGACTCTGCTGGCAGGGTTTCCCAAGGGAATCCACCAAGCCCTTCCCCAGTGTTGGAAGACATAGAATGCACTGATGCACAACCACCGATGTTTTCTGATGATGAGGACATTGGAATACCATCTCATCGCAGTCCGCACGTCTCTGATGATGACGATACACAAGTGCCAACTGCTGCGTCTTTCTGCAGTGTGCAGACCTAACAGGAGGTCAGGGAGGAAGACTGTGTGGAAGACGATACAGGGGACGATGAGGTCCTAGACCCCACATGGAATGAAGGTCGTGCCACTGACTTTCATAGTTCAGAGGAAGTGGTGAGACCGAGCCAACAGTGTAGCAAAGGAGGGAGCAGGGGGCAAAAGCAGAACAGCCGCCTCCAAGAGAGTTCGCCTGCTAATGGCCACCGCCACCAGGGACCGAGCACCCCAAAGGCAGCTTCAAGGAGTTCCCTGGCATGGCATTTCTTTAAACAATGTGCTGATGACAAGACCTGAGTGGTTTGCACGCTGTGCCATCAGAGCCTGAAGCGAGGCATTAACGTTCTGAACCTTAGCACAACCTGCATGACCAGGCATCTACATGCAAAGCATGAACTGCAGTGGAGTAAACACCTTAAAAGCAAGGAACTCACTCTGGCTCCCCCTGCTCCCTCTTCTGCTGCTGCCTCGGCCTCTTCCTCTGCCTCGGGAGGAATGTTGGCACCTGACGCCCACCAAACAGAGGATGTGCCACCGACACCACCACCTGCGTCACCAAGCATCTCCACCATGTCACACGGCAGCGTTCAGCTCTCCATCTCACAAACCTTGGAGAGAAAGCGTAAATTCCCACCTAGCCACCCTCGAGCCCTGTGCCTGAATGCCAGCATTTCTAAACTACTGGCCTTTGAAATGCTGTCATTCAGGCTGGTGGACACAGACAGCTTCAAACAGCTGATGTCCATGGCTGTCCAACAGAATGTTGTTCCCAGCCGCCAATACTTCTCCAAGACAGCCGTGCCTTCCCTGCACAACCAAGTATCCGATAAAATCAAGTGTGCACTGCGCAACGCCATCTGTGGCAAGGTCCACCTAACCACAGATACGTGGACCAGTAAGCACGGCCAGGGACGCTATATCTCCCTAACTGCACACTGGGTAAATGTAGTGGCGGCTGGGCCCCAGGCGGAGAGTTCCTTGGCGCACGTCCTTCCGCCGCCAAGGATCGCAGGGCATCATTCTTTGCCTCCTGTAGCCTACTCCTCCTACTCGGCTTCCTCCTCCTCTGCTTCCATCAGCTCATCCAGTCAGCCACACACCTTCACCAACAACTTCAGCACAGCCCGGGGTAAACGTCAGCAGGCCATTCTGAAACTCATATTTTTGGGGGACAGGCCCCACACCGAGTAGGAGTTGTGGTGGGGTATTGAACAACAGACCGACGAGTGGTTTCTGCTGGTGGGCCTCAAGCCCGGCCTGGTGGGTGCGATCATGGGCGAAATCTCGTCGCAGCTCTGGGACTAGCCGGTTGGACACACATCCCTTGCCTAGCGCATGTGCTGAATTTGGTGGTGCAGAAGTTCATTCACAACTACCCCGACATGTCAGAGCTGCTGCGCACAGTGCGGGCCGTCTGTGCGCGCTTCCGGCATTCACATCCTGCCGCTGCTCGTCTGTCTGCGCAACAGCGGAACTTCGGCCTTCCCGCTCACCGCCTCATATGCGACGTGCCCACCAGGTGGAACTACACCTTGCACATGCTGGAGAGACTGTGTGAGCAGCAGCAGGCCATAGTGGAGTTTCAGCTGCAGCACGCACGCGTCAGTCGCACTGCGGAACAGCACCACTTCACCACCAATGACTGGGCCTCCATGCGAGACCTGTGTGCCCTGTTGTGCTGTTTTGAGTACTCCACCAACATGGCCAGTGGCGATGACACCGTTATCAGCGTTACAATACCATTTCTATGTCTCCTTGAGAAAACGCTTAGGGCGATGATGGAAGAGGAGGTGGCCCAGGAGGAGGAGGAGGAGGATGAGGGGTCATTTTTAGCACTTTCAGGCCAGTCTGTTAGAAGTGGCTCAGAGGGAGATTTTTTGCAACAGCAGAGGCCAGGTACAAATGTGGCCAGCCAGGGCCCACTACTGGAGGACGAGGAGGATGAGGAGGAGGTGGAGGAGGATGAGCATGAATCAGGTTCACAGCGGGGTGGCACCCGACACAGCTCAAGCCCATCACTGATGCGTGGCTGGGGGCATACGGAGGACTATGACGATAAGCCTCCCACAGAGGACAGCTTGTTCTTACCTCTGGGGAGCCTGACACACATGAGCGACTACATGCTGCAATGCCTGCGCAACGACAGCAGAGTTGCCCACATTTTAACGTGTGCGGACTACTGGGTTGCCAACCTGCTGGATCCCCGGTACAAAGACAATGTGCCCACCTTACTTCCTGCACTGGAGCGTGATAGTAAGATGCGCGAGTACAAGCACACGCTGGTAGACGCGCTCCTGAGAGCATTCCCAAATGTCACAGGGGAATAGGTGGAGGCCCAAGGCGAAGGCAGAGGAGGAGCAAGAGGACACCAACGCAGCAGTGTCACGGCCAAGCTCCTCTGAGGGCAGGGTTAGCATGGCAGAAATGTGGAAAAGTTTTGTCTCCATGTCACAGCTAACTGCACCACCACCTGATACGGAACGTGTTAGCAGGAGGCAGCATTTCACTAACATGGTTAAACAGTACGTCTGCACACCCCTCCACGTACTGACTGATGGTTCGGCCCCATTCAACTTCTGGGTCTCCAAATTGTCCACGTGGCCAGAGTTAGCATTTTATGCCTTGGAGGTGCTTGCCTGCCCGGCGGCCAGCATTTTGTCTGAACGTGTATTCAGCACGGCAGGGGGCGTCATTACTGACAAACGCAGCCGCCTGTCCACAGCCAACGTGGACAAGCTGACGTTCATAAAAATGAACCAGGCATGGATCCCACGGGACCTGTGCTTCCCTTGCGCAGAATAGACATTTATAACTGCCTACCCCTCAACCATGTATGCTTGTACTCCGGGGCACTTCTTTATTGAATCCTCATTTTTTTAACTTTACCATGATCTTGCGGTGCAACCCAAAGTTGAATGAACCTCTCCTCTGTCTGGGTGCTGGGGCCGAAATAACTGAAAGCGGCTTCTCCAGTGGTGGGTGATATGACGCCTTATTCCTTGCTGTGGGACCTCTCTCCTCTGTCTGGGTGCTGGGGCCGAAATAACTGAAAGTGGACTTCTCTAGTGGTGGGTGATATGACGCATGATTCCTTGCTGTGGGACCTCTCTCCTCTGTCTGGGTGCTGGGGCCGAAATAACTGAAAGTGGCCTTCTCCAGTGGTGGGTGATATGACGCATGATCCCTTGCTGTGGGACCCATCTCCTCTGTCTGGGTGCTGGGGACGAAATAACTGAAAGGTGCCTTCTCCAGTGGTGGGTGATATGCCGCATGATTCCTTGCTGTGGGACCTGTATCATCGGTCTGGGTGCTGGGCCGAAATAACTGAAAGTGGCCTTCTCCAGTGGTAGGTGATATGACGCATGATTCCTTGCTGTGGGACCTCTCTCCTCTGTCTGGGTGCTGGGGCCGAAATAACTGAGTGGCCTTCTCCAGTGGTGGGTGATATGACGCATGATTCCTTGCTGTGGGACCTCTCTCCTCTGTCTGGGTGCTGGGGTCGAAATAACTGAAAGTGGCCTTCTCCAGTGGTGGGTGATATGATGCATGATTCTCTGCTATGGGACCTCTCTCCAATTGATATTGGTTAATTTTTATTTATTTTATTTTAATTCATTTCCCCTTTTTGCTGCCTTTTGCAGCCCTCTAGCCCTTTCCTGGACTATTTTACAGCCTTTTTAGTGCCCAAAAGTTCGGGTCCCCATTGACTTCAAAGGGGTTCGGGATAAAGTTCGGGTCAAGTTCGGATCCCAAACCCGAACATTTTCGGGAAGTTCGGCCGAACTTCTCGAACCCGAACATCCAGGTGTTCGCTCATCTCTAGACACAAGCCTTTCTTTATAAGATCTCACAGCTACCATAGCAATAACTAAGCAATGAGGAGGAAAGAATTGTGTGTAGAGCTCAGATAGGATTGAAAAAAAGTGAAAAGGTCTGAAGATTTTCTGAATGTACTGTATATATAAATATATAGACTGAATATCCAAAAGTTTTAGGGTCTAGTCCTATGAATTACTATACTGAAGTCTGTTATGTTCTCAATTAACATGTACTGTATCTCTGTATTAATTTCAGTTTTCACTAGCAAGTATCTAAAAATGTACAGTTAATGGGGGAAGTGCAGCAATATGTATTCATGGACTATCCTCAGGATAGGTCATCAATATCAGATCGGCAGAGGTTCGACACAAATCGCAAATCAACTGTTTGAAGAAGAGGTGGAGCTCCATGCCAGCACTGCTTCATGTTCATTACACTGCTCATTGTCTCAAAGATTCAGAAGTGCAGTGTAATAACAATTACTCGCTCCATTCACTTGAATGTAGTGAGTACTTGTTATTACACCACACCACCCTTCCATAGGAGACGATGCGTAGTGTAATGAACAGGAAGCAGAGCTCTTATCGAGCGCCACCTCCTCTTCAAACAGCTGATTGGCAGGGGTGCTGGGTGTCGTACTCCAGTAGATCTGATATTGATGACCTTTCCTGAGGACAACCACTTTAATTAAAGAACGTGTCATAGAAACCGTATGCATATATGTAGTAAAGTCCATTATCAATGCTTGCAGCATGAAATGTTGAACATTTAAGATGCATGGGGCTGTGTTTCACTGTACTTTATTCTGGCAGCCTTTGGGAAAAAAACTCAGAGACTTAAGTGAGTGGACTAAGTTCAGCCCCAGTGGTATTTTTTTTACATTAGCACACTGCTCTGTCAGTGGACATACCATTTTCTAGTCCTGTTAATCCGAAATCTTTCATGAACGCTTAAACCTGCTGTAAAAAATGTATCAAGATCTAGACCTGTTTCGGGATGGTAATAGTTTCATGAACATTAGAACATTTGTTTTTCTTTTCAACTATTTCTTTCTTTATGAACTCAAATGTTTATACAGCTTGTACTGAATTACAGTGTAGGAAATTACATTTCTCTTTTTCTCCTGCACAATTTGTCACCCCCTTCCTTCTCCAAATCCCCTCCAATATGATTGCAAGGGAATCATTAATAACACTGAACCACTAATACAAAGTGCTACCATTAACACATAGCTGGGTCGATGCAATCGCTATATTCTAAAGAGTGATGGAAAAAATGTAAGTAGTAATAGTCGCAAAATAATGGTTGTCCCTGAAAATCCTTGCTGTATTTTATCTATTAAAGATGGTTAAATGGATAGGATTTGAATTACGCCCTGTGTATCTTGCTTAAACGTGAAGATCCCCTCAGCAGCTTTATCTACTATGGATTCTGATATATACTCCATTCAATATTCAGGGGTGTACATAGAAATCACTGGCCCCATAGCAAGAATTTGAATTGGGTCCCACTAACCCCGCCCACTACCCACCCTGGCCCATCCCACCATCAAAATATGTAGCACGGCAGGGATAAGAAAATAAACCTGAAAGAGTAAAGCATAATGCATATCACATGTTAAGTAAAGCTTTTACAGTTTATTCAATACATTTGTTGTCAATAGTAATGCTAGATTTACCTCCTGTTATATTAGCGAAAACAGATGATCCTGCCAAGTTTTGTGCAAAATAAAAATTTTAAAACCTAAAAAAAGATTTTCTTACTACAAATTTTACACAGGAAATCTATTACATTTGTGACCATTCACACAACCATATGTTTTGCACACAGCAAATTGTAGTTCTACAAAATATAAATGCTATATGTGTGCTGTCCACATTTATATGTCCAGTCCACAAAGGATTGAACATGTCAATGGGTTCACATCAAAATGTGGATGCCAAATAGACTGCAAAATACATAGGGTTGTATGAATGCACCCTTAGATTAAGAATAATTTACTGGTGAATTTTCAGATATAAACCAAGTGACATTTTTCATACAGAACCAAAAGTAGAGCTTCAGATTTTCCAAATTCAACAAACTTTGATGACTTTCAGACAGGAAAACGATAGGCCAACCTGTAACATAAAAAAGATATATTAGGTTATTTTCTCAGGTTGAAATTTCTGTTCCTATGTTATATGTACGGCTGCTTTATAACCTATAATCAAAAACTTTAATATTGACAGGTATTATTGCCATCCTATTCTTTTAGATCTTACACTGATAAATTTGCAAATACATTTTTGTCAGGCCTAAAAACCAAGAACTAATTTTTAATTAACAGGCCTGGCATTTGTTTTGTATAATATACCAATTGTGGGGAGTCGCTCTGGTAGACAGCGGTGCGGGTGCAGTTTAGAGGCAAAACAAGGAGTCCAGATTGTGCATCAAACAGTGTTTTATTCACACTTGCACACCAGAAATGAAAACAGTCTCTTGGTGACAGTTCACACACAACGGAAATACTGTGGCAAAACAAAAACAGGCCAACACAGGATCCAGTCACCTTGGGTGGTTTAGGTGCGGGTTCACACCTAGCAGTCGGCTCAGCCGCAGGCGATTCCACCTTCAGGTCGCAGGGAAACACCACCTTGCTGAGCTCCTTCCTCCAGGACAGAGAATTCCTCAGCCCTGTTTGCAGGCTCCAGGATAATCACACACACACAGACACAGCTGCTGGCTGCTTTTTATACCCAGCCCAAAACATGGACTGGACCGTGGGGAGCAGCCACCCACCCTACTCTTTAGCTGCTCCCAGTAAGAGCCGGCCCGGATCGGCTTTGCAGCCATGCTATTTAACAGAGCAGCACTAGCTGCTGCAGACAAAAACCCCGGTTCTTACCTCACCGAGGCCAGCAACCTCGGTGACACGTACCTGCTATCAAATACAACACCTTGCACCCTCTTACACACCCCCCTTTGTTCAACCCTGAGGGGTGAACACACGTGAGGCAGTGGACGCGGGACAGGGCATCTGCGTTGCCCTGCAAGCGGCCTGCCCTGTGTTCCACGGAGAATTTGAAATTCTGAAGAGATAGGAACCACCTGGTGACCCGAGCATTCCTCTCCTTGGCCTGACTCATCCATTTGAGGGGGAATGGTCGGTCACCAGACGGAACCTCCTCCCTAACAAGTAGTAGCGGAGAGATTCGAGTGCCCACTTGATAGCCAGGCACTCCTCTCCACTATACTATATCTGACTCGGCGGGATTGAGCTTACGGCTCAGGAAGACAACGGATGTTCTTCCCCGTTGACCTCCTGAGACAGTACCGCACCGAGGCCTACCTCCGAGGCGCCGGTCTGTACGACAAACTCCTTGTTGAAGTCGGGTGTCACCAAAACCGGGACCCACACAGGGCCGACTTCAACGCGGCGAAAGCCTCCTCCGCCTTCTCACTCCAGCTAACCCTCCCAGACTTTCGCCCTTCAACAGGTCTGTCAACGGCGCTGCTATTGTGGCAAAGTGGGGCACAAACCTCATGTAGTAACCTACAATCCCCAGGAACGACTTTACCTGCCTGGTGGTGACCGGTCGGGGCCAGTTACGAATGGCCTCTACCTTGGTTACCTGAGGTTTGATGACTCCCGCCCAATTACATATCCCAGATATTTTGTCTCCTCTAACCCTATGGAGCACTTCTTTGGGTTAGCGGTCAGTCCGGCTTTCCTCAGGGCATCCACTACCGCCTGCACCTTGGGTAAATGGCTTTCCCAGTCGGTGCTGTGGATGACTACATCATCTAAGTAGGCCGAGGCGCACCGACTGATGTGGTCGCAGCACTATGTCCATTAACCTTGGAAAGTGGCGGGGCGCCATGCAGGCCAAAGGGTAACACCTTGTAGTGATACAGGCCCTGCGGGGTAACAAATGCAGTTTTTTCCTTAGCCGACTCCGCTATGGGTACCTGCCAGTATCCTTTAGTGAGGTCCAGCACAGAAAATAACGGGCTTGTCCTAAACTTTCAACCAGCTCGCCTACTCGGGCATGGGATACGCGACAAACTTGGATACTTCATTTAACTTACGAAAGTCGTTGCAGAACCGCAACGTCCCATCCGGCTTGGGTATTAGGACTATGGGACTGGCCCACTCACTCTTCGACTCCTCAATGACATCGAGCTTCAACATTAACTGTACTTCCTCCGCGATGGCCCGTCGCCGAGCCTCGGGTACCCGGTATGGTTTTAACCGGATCTTGGCCTGAGGCTCAGTGACGATGTCATGTTGGATGAGAGACGGCGGCCAGGGAGGTCCGAGAACACATCCGTGTTCCGACTGATGAACTCCCTGACTTCCTGAACTTGTTTGGAAGACAGGCTGTCTGCAATTTTTACCGTGGTTACTGCTTCACAGGCCTCGAACTGTGGGGCTGGACCCTTTTCACCTAGAAGCCCTGGTCGGGGGCTGTGGTCGCCGGCCGCGTCCCTATCTTTCCACGGCTTAAGTAAATTCACGTGGTACACCTGCTCGGCTTGCGCCGCCCTGGCTGGTGTACCTTGTAATTTACTTCCCTACCTTCTCGATCACCTCATAGGGGCCCTGCCACCTAGCTAGGAATTTGCTGTCAAGGGTGGGTACCAGAACCAACACTCGATCTCCCGGATTGAAGCCCCGCACTCGAGCCTGACGATTATACACCCTACTCTGGGCTTGTTGTGCTGCCTCCATATGCTCCCGGACCAGCGGCAACACCCTTTCTATCCGTTCCTGCATCTGGGTGACATACTCAATGACACTTTTGTGGGGGACAGGCTGTTGTTCCCATGCTTCCTTGGCGATATCCAACAGGCCCCGAGGGTGTTCTGCTATAAAGCAGTTCGAAGGGCGAGAACCCAGTAGAGGCCTGGGGTACCTCTCGCACTGCGAACATGAGATAGGGCAGAAGCAGGTCCCAGTCCTTCCCATCTCTAGACACCACCCTCTTTAACATATTTTTTAGAGTTTGGTTAAACCTCTCAACAAGACCGTCTGTTTGCGGATGGTAAACGGACGTCCGTAACTGCTTTATACGCAACAATTTACACAGTTCCTCATTACTTTGGACATAAAAGGGGTCCCTTGGTCTGTCAGAACTTCTTTGGCAGGCCCACACGGGAAAACATCTCCATTAACTCTTTGGCAATGAGCTTAGCTGAGGTATGTCGCAGAGGCACCGCCTCCGGATACCGAGTGGCATAGTCGAGAACTACCAGAATGTGTTGGTGGCCCCTGGCAGACTTTGGTACAGGCCCAATTAAATCCATAGCGATTCGCTCGAACGGTACTTCAATAATTGGCAGAGGTACCAGAGGACTACGGAAATGTGGCTGGGGGCTAGTTATCTGACAGGTCGGACAGGACTTACAATAATTCTCTACCTCCTTGAACACACTGGGCCAATAAAACCGCTGCAGTATGCGGTCCTGGGTTTTCTGCCACCCCAGGTGTCCCCCAAGAACATGCTGGTGGGCAAGCTCCATGACAAGCTTGCGATACGCTGTGGGCACCACCAACTGTTCAACAGGTTCACCTCGGATTTGGTTCACCCGATACAACATATCCTGCAGAACAATAAATCGTGGGAACATTAATTCAGCCCCTGGTTTCTGGGGTTTACCATCAATTTCCAGCACATTCTCCCAGGCCCTGGTTAGGGTTTGGTCCCGGTGTTGTGCGGTCCCAAAATTTTCCCCGGAGACATTGAGGTCTGCCAACTCAGGCCCCGGTGGCAAGTCCTCCGTGTCTCCCACCATTACACTCAGTGGGGTTGTCTCCCCACTACCGCTGCAGCAGTGGTCACCCCTACCGCTGGCCCTTCAGACTCGGGCTCCCAGGGTTCTGGCCTTCCAGGGGTATCAGGCCACTCTGCTAGGGTTACCCCTGTCTCAGGGCTATTAGTCACTTTCATCTCAGGCCACAGTGACGGAAAACCAGGGAAGTCTCTCCCAATTATTAGTTCATAGGGCAGCTTTGTGGAGATCGCCACTTCACAAGTCCAGGTGCCGCCGCCGTGGACAGAGACATTACAGCCGTGGGATAGTCCTTTAAGTCTCCGT
This sequence comes from Bufotes viridis, assembly GCA_033119425.1. Classification (NCBI taxonomy): domain Eukaryota; kingdom Metazoa; phylum Chordata; class Amphibia; order Anura; family Bufonidae; genus Bufotes; species Bufotes viridis. The sequence continues at coordinate 97,497,098 of CM065592.1, read as the reverse complement.
GTATACACACCACACCAACTTTCCGGCCCGTATACTGGGTGGGCTGTACCAGGGCAGCACTTACCAGGGTTACCAGGCTCCCTGAGTCCAACAGCGCCACTGCCAGGTTATCCCCGATTTGCACCTGGCACAGATGTCGATTGTCTATTGTCTCAGGGGTGCCGGTCGCACACAGTCTCCGGGCATACATGGAAGCCCGGTACCCATAATTAATCTCCATGGGTTCCCCCACTGTGGACAGTCGGCCCTTACGTGGCCAGGCTCGTGACACCGCCAGCAGACTACTGGGGAGGGATCTGCAAGGGGTACATCCCGGGCGGGTTTGGCCGGCCGCCGGGACTGGGGTGGAGGTTTCCGGGTTTGACTGGCCTCCTCCCAAAAGAACCCCTGCAGGTTTCTGGTGGCCTCATATCGCTCCACCAGGTCGACCATCTCAAGGGCATTGGTGGGGGATACCTGGCCGATCCAGTGCTGGAGAGGGTATGGCAGAGACCTCCAGAATACATCTGCTAACAGACGGTCGAGCATAGCAGTGGGAGTCAGTATGTCTGGCTGCAGCCATTTTTGCAACCGATGTAGCAGGTCATAGTATTGTGGTCTGGCGGGTTCAGCCGGGTTAAATTCCCACTGATGCACCCGCTGGGCCCGACCAAAACATTCACCCCCAGTCTTGCTAGAATCTCACCTTTCACGGTCGGGTAGTCAGCTGCCTGGACATCTGCCAAGTCGAAAAACTTGCTGGGGCCCGGCTGCCAGGAACGGAGCAACCACCTCGGCCCACTGGTCACGGGGTAACTTTTCCTCACGGCGACCTTCTCAAAGACGGCTAGGTATGTCTCCACGCCATCTGCGGGGGTCATCTTTGGGATCGCCGCACGGACCGCTTCCGGGCATCATGGACGTGGTGGGACGCTCCTGCCGCCTGTAATGCCATCACATGTTGCAGCAATAACTGGTTGGTCTCCCGCTGCTGCACGTTAGCCTCTATGAGGGCTTTCACAGCAGCCTCCATGTTGCCAGAAATCACAGGCTGCAACTTTGCCGGCCTAATATAGGACATACACTTTTGCTCAGCAAACAAAGTTCGGCGCTCACGCCAGCCTCACTGCGCATGCCCGCATCCTCCACCAAATGTGGGGAGTCGCTCTGGTAGACAGCGGTGCGGGTGCAGTTTAGAGGCAAAACAAGGAGTCCAGATTGTGCATCAAACAGTGTTTTATTCACACTTGCACACCAGAAATGAAAACAGTCTCTTGGTGACAGTTCACACACAACGGAAATACTGTGGCAAAACAAAAACAGGCCAACACAGGATCCAGTCACCTTGGGTGGTTTAGGTGCGGGTTCACACCTAGCAGTCGGCTCAGCCGCAGGCGATTCCACCTTCAGGTCGCAGGGAAACACCACCTTGCTGAGCTCCTTCCTCCAGGACAGAGAATTCCTCAGCCCTGTTTGCAGGCTCCAGGATAATCACACACACACAGACACAGCTGCTGGCTGCTTTTTATACCCAGCCCAAAACATGGACTGGACCGTGGGGAGCAGCCACCCACCCTACTCTTTAGCTGCTCCCAGTAAGAGCCGGCCCGGATCGGCCTTGCAGCCATGCTATTTAACAGAGCAGCACTAGCTGCTGCAGACAAAAAACCCCGGCTCTTACCTCACCGAGGCCAGCAACCTCGGTGACACGTACCTGCTATCAAATACAACACCTTGCACCCTCTTACACAATCTAAAAAAATTGTACTAATCAATGTAATTAGTGGCATCTACAGAATCATAAATTTAAGTGCTAGATTTATGTAAATTACTTTTTTTCCATTGTTATTTCACATACTACAAGCAAGGGCATATACATATCTATAAAAATATAATGTTTAAGAAGTGCAAGGAGCAGAACAATGAAAATAACCAAAATGCTGGATAGGGCACATAACTGACACAAACAAAGTTGAACAGATTCCATTGACTACAATGGAGTTTGTTCCGTTTCCATTCAGTATCTCATAATACAGCTCTGTCATTCCAGCAATTAGTTATTGGGGTGCAAGTGCTATGTTGGAAAGTCTTTAGTGGCTTATATCTGTGAAAAAAGATATATATATATATATATATATATATATATATATATATATATATATAGAGGTCACTTTTGCTGTTACTTACGCTAAAATCATTTGCAGTCATTTCTGATGAAAGAGCATAGGGCGGTATTTTAGTAATGCATGAAACATTTACATGCACTGCACGGTTGCATTTATTTCTGGTTAAAGTATATAGGGGCTTATTTTATTAAAAAAAGAAAAATATATACGCACTGCACTGTTGCAGTTTTTTCTGGTGAAAGCGTATAGTGGCCTATTTCAGTCCAACAAGAAACATATTCTCAGGTCACTTCTGCAGTTAATTCTGGTGAACGCGTATAGAGGCGTATTTCAGTAAAAAAAGAAAAATATATAGGCACTGCACTGTTGCGGTTATTTCTGGTGAAAGCCTATAGTGGCCTATTTCAGTCCAACAAGAAATATATATTCGAAAGTTCCAAATGGTGGGGATCACGCTGCCTATGCAGGTGACTCCAATTAGGACTATGGAATCAACACCTTTGACCCCATGCTGGGTATAATGACCTAATTACCAGATGTTGATTCAGTTACATATTTATTCCCAGAAAATTCTTGTACAAGTCACTCAGAATTGAGAAAGCTCGTTGGAAAAACGAGTGAAACATTAAAGAAATCTACAGCAAGTCCAGTTGCCTTGATTTATTCTTTACAGATATATACTGGAGGGGGGCTGCTGTGTGAGATTATATACTGGAGGGGGGCTGCTATGTGAGATTATATACTGAAGGGGGCTGCTGTGTGGGATTATATACTGGAAGGGGGATGCTGTGTGAGATATACTGGAAGGGGGCTGCTGTGTGAGATTATACATTGGAGGGGGGCTGCTATGTGAGATTATATACTAGAGGGGGCTGCTGTGTCGGATTATATACTGGGGGGGGCTGCTGTGTGAGATTATATACTGGAAGAGGGCTGCTGCATGATTTAATATACTGGTGGGGGGGGCTGCTGTGTGGGATTATATACTGGGGAGGGGGCTGCTGTATGAGATTATATACTGGAGGAGGGCTGCTGTGTGAGATGATATACTGGAAGAGGTATGCTATGTGAGATTATATACTGGAGGGGGCTGCTATGTAGGATTATATACTGGAGGGGGGCTGCTATTTGGAATTATATACTGGAGGGGTCTGCTCTTTGGGATTATATACTGGAGGGGGGCTGCTATTTCGGATTATATACTGGAGGGGTCTGCTCTTTGGGATTATATACTGGAGGGGGGCTGCTGTGTGGGATTGTATACTGGAGGGGGGCTGTTGTGTGAGAGTGCTTGTAGGGGAAGGGAATAGACAGATGTGGCAGACTGAATATGAATCTGTTCAGCCTCAGTCCTGTTGGGGGAGGGGGATAGACAGATGTAGCAGAGCTGCATATGAATCTGTTCAGCCTTAGAGCTGTTGAGGTAGGGAAATAGACAGATGTCGCAGAGCTCAATATGAATCTTTTCAGCATCAGTCCTGTTGGGGGAGGGGGGATATACAGATGTAGCAATGCTGGATATGAATCTGTTCAGCCTCAGTCCTGTTGGGGTAGGGGAATAGACAGATGTAGCAGAGCTGAATATGAATCTGTTCATCCTCAGTCCTGTTGGTGGAGGGAAATGGACAGATGTAGCCAGGGCCGGCGCGTCCTATAAGCGGACTAGACTGCCGCGTAGAGCGCCCCGTTTCTAGTAGCGCCGGCCCCGCCTCATACTGCAGCCGTCCGAGCGCTCTGAATGGAGCCTCTGGCGGCTGCAGCACTGCCTGGGCTGGCGCGTCCATGAGGGCGCACGGCCCGGGCGCAGCAAGAGGAGAGGAGCTGACAGGAGGGAAGCGCTCAGCGCTCCCTCCTGTCACTCCATTGTAACGTGGCCGAGCCCTGTATGGTCCGCGGGTACAGGGAGCATCTGTCTCCTGTACCCGGCCGGACTGACATGAAGTGCGCACACAGTGTGCACTTCCTGTCAGTCCCCTCGGGTACAGGAAACAAAAGCTCCTGTACCCGTGGACCATAAAGAGCTCAGCCGCGCTACACCAGAGGTAGGGGGGGGGGTGAAGAATGACAAGGGGGAGGGGAGTGAAGAATAACAAGAGGTGGAGAGAATGACAGGGGGGGGGAGTGAAGAATGACAAGGGGGGGGAGTGAAGAATGACAAGGGGGGGTGAAGAATGACAAGAGGGGACAGTGAAGAATGACAAGAGGGGACAGTGAAGAATGACAAGAGGGGGGAAGTGAAGAATGACAAGGGGGGGGAAGTGAAGAATGACAAGGGGGGGGTGAATGACAAGATGGGGGAGAGAGAGAACAGGCATTAGTCAAAGGGGTTCTGCAGTTTATTTAAACTGATGATCTATCAGAACTGATCACAGCCAGATCTATCATAGTATTACTGTCACTTTAGCTCGCCCCCCACCCAAAACGCAGTGTTTGCCCGATCAGACCTGATCAGTCGCCCACACGTGCATTCACCCACGCCCACCGCAGTGACAAAATTTTTATTTTTTTTGTAATCACTGCACAATCACTTCGGCGATAAAAAAATCAGTTTTGATATTTTTTATCAATCGCAGCGGCTTCTGTACTTCGCTACCCTCCCATTTGTAAGACAGGCTTGCTTTTTTTCTTGGGTAGTCTCAGGGAATACCCCCTAAATTTAGTCGTCCAAATGGCAAGTAAGGGGTATTCTCCTGAAGAGGCCTACAGGATTCTGACCCAGTCGGATGAGGAATGGGAACCCTCATCTGACGAATCCAGCGGGTCAGAATATGAACCTGTAGAAAGCAGTGGCAGTCTGACCCAAAGTTCGGACGAGGAGGTTGAGGTCCCTGACACCACCAGGTGTACCCGGCCCTGTGTCGCTAGACCACAGGTAGCGCAGGATCCGTTTCAAGAGCAGCAGAGTGGGGCTGGCACTGCCGGATTACGTGGTGAGGCATACACCAGCAGCGCAGCCCATCCTGGACCTTCTACCAGCAGTGCTGTACAACTTGATGAAATGGCGAGAACCAGAAGGGCAGTTGAAGCTGGTATGGTGGCACGTGCAGTAGTTCCCCCCATCGCAGCCACCGCGCGGACAGGCCCGTAGAGCCCCTGGAATCCCTGAGGTGCTGGCAAACCCTGATTGGCAGCCCCCATCTTCAGCCGCACCATTAGTTCCCCCTTTCACCGCCCAGTCAGGAGTTCGGGTGGAGACAGCTCAGATCGGATCGGCACTAGGGTTTTTTGAGCTGTTCTTCACTGCGGAGCTGTATGACTTAGTCGTGGCAGAAACAAATCGGTATGCCTCTCAATTTAAAACCGCCAACCCGGAAATCTTCTATGCCCAGCCTTTCTGGTGGAAACAAGTCCAAGTTTCCGAATGTAAAACTTTTCTAGGCCTTCTCCTCAAAATGGGCCTGACAAAAAAACATGAATTGCGGTCATATTGGTCCACGAACCCAATTCATCACATGCCCATGTACTCTGCTGCCATGTCCAGGACACGACTTGAGACCATCCTGCGACAACACCACCTCCCGTCCCAGAGGCCATCCAGCTTTTGACCGGCTCCACAAAATTCGGACCCTCATAGACCACTTCAACCTGAAATTTGCAGATTTGTATACCCCTGCACAAAACATCTGCGTAGACGAGTCCCTAATACATTTTACCGGGCGCCTTGGCTTCAAACAGTACATCCCAAGCAAGCGCTCCCGGTATGGGGTCAAATTGTATAAGCTCTGTGAAAGGGCCACAGGCTATACACACAAATTTCGGATCTATGAGGGAAAAGATCAGACCCTAGAGCCGGTCGGTTGCCCTGACTACCTGGGGAGGAGTCGGAAGATAGTCTGGGACTTGGTGTCACCCTTATTCGGCAAGGGGTACCATCTTTATGTGGACAATTTCTACACAAGTGTGGCCCTCTTCAGGCATTTGTTCCTAGAACAGATAGGGTGCTGTGGCACCGTGCGACCTAGTTGCCGGGGCTTCCCCCAACGGCTCGTTACCACCCGTCTTGCAAGGGGGAGAGGGCTGCCTTGTGTAACCAAGAACTGCTCGCGGTAAAATGGAGAGACAAGCGTGACGTTTACATGCTGTCCTCCATTCACGCAGACACGACAATACAAATTCCAGCTGTGATACACAATAATATTTGTCCGCGTACACACCGGAGAGAGCGGCGGTAACCTAAAGGAACGGGCTCTGTCCCTTCCGTATGTGTTAAAAGGTAAAAGAGATGGTACCGCGCTAGAAAGGAACAGCAATCCACAGCAATCAAATTCCTTGTCTCAGAGAGGTCCTAGAGACGAAGTTCACATTCAATCTCTGGTCTCAGATGATCATGGACACGACTTCTTATCTCGACATGGACGCATGGGAGATCACACACCGTGCAGATGGCTGCCTCGATTCAGCCAACAACATCAGCTCCGGGTAGGGTGCTGGACAGAAAGATGCACCACATGGATAGCAACTGACAACACTGGCTAATCCCTCACTCTGGTGTTAGCAGCAGAGATCGCCAATATTTCCAATCAGGAACATCGGAGCCTTTAGGCACCACTACACAGTATCTCAGCATGACATGGGGTCCTACCACTACCATAGGTAGTCTAGTGGTAGGACCCCATGTCATGCTGAGATACCGTGTAGTGGTGCCTAAAGGGGCTCCGATATGTTCCTGATTGGAAATATTGGCGAATCTCTCAGCTTTTAACACCAGAGTGAGGGATTAGCCAGTGTTGTCAGTTGCTTATCCATGTGGTGCATCTTTTTTCTGTCCAGCACCCCTACCCGGAACCGGATGTTGTTGGCTGAATCGGGACGCCGTACAATCTGCACGGTGTGTGAGATCTCCCATGCGGTCCATGTCGGGATAAGAAGTCGTGTCCATGATCATCTGAGACCAGAGATTGAATGTGAACTTCGTCTCTAGGACCTCTCTGAGACAAGGAATTTGATTGCTGTGGATTGCTGTTCCTTTCTAGCGCGGTACCATCTCTTTTACCTTTTAACACGACAATACAAATTGAACGGGCAACCAGTGTCGTTGAAAAGCCCCTCTTAGTCCAGGACTATAACCTCCACATGGGAGAGGTGGACTTCAATGACCAGATGTTGGCCCCGTATTTGATTTCCCGCCACACCAGACGCTGGTATAGGAAGGTGTCTGTATATTTAATTCAATTGGCTATGTATAATAGTTATGTTCTCTACAGTAAGGCTGGGAGAACAGGATCCTTCCTCAAATTTCAGGAAGAGATCATCGAGAACCTCCTGTATCCAGGAGGTTCCGTGGCCCCAAACCCTAGTGCATTGAGCCGTCTACACGAGCGACATTTCCCCAATGTCGTTGCTGGTACCTCAACCCAACCGCCACCCCAAAAAAGATGTTGTGTCTGTAGCAGGAGTGGAATAAGGCGTGACACCTGTTATTTCTGTTCTGACTGTCCTGACCACCCTTCCCTGTGCCTAGGGGAGTGTTTCCGGAAGTACCACACTCAGGTACACTTAGGGACATAGGGACCGCAGGACACAGGTAGTTTTTACAATCAGGCTCTAGGGTCTCTCAGGATACTAGGTTTTGAGAGACCCTAACACATAGGGGTGCTGGTGTGCTACAGCAGAAATGTGAAACGGTATAAACCTCTCCTTTCACTTGGGATAAAGTGTATAATGTACTTCGCACCATTTCTGTGTGATTTACACTTTACACATTGTCCCATGGAAAAGGAGAGGTTTCTGCTAGGAAAATAAAGAGTGAAATGGTAAAAAAAAATAATAAATAAATAAACAGGTAGCAAGAAAAAGAAATCTTGAGTTAGTTCAGGTTTTAAAAGTTTTGATGTTCAGGTTTTATAAAGTTTATAACGTTCAAGTTTATTAGCTTGCTGCCTGTTTTTTCTTTTTTCCCCCTAACCACCCTTTATTTTCCAGATAGACCAACGGACCAACCGACAAAAACGCTGCAGCACTGATGTGCATTCTGAGAGAAGCATTGTGCTGCTGTCAGAAGACACGTGAAGTCGGTGTATGCGGCGCTGCAAGACGAGATTTCTCCTCTGCAGTACAGGTACGTTTGCCCAGGCATATGAGCTGAAGAAAAGGTGTTAGAGTTCATATGCTTTGGCAAACACTTTGTATCAAAAATCTGGCAAAGATGTCTTCCTCCACAACAATCGATTGATCGATGTGAATCGAGAAATCACGTTTGCCAGGACATAGGAGCTAAGTGGGTATGGATGTTTGGGCAGAGCCCCTATGTCCTGGCAATCGCCAGGCCCCTCTTTTTTTTCTTGTATATTTTGGCAGAGATTTTTTCATCCACATCGATCGATGCGAATGAGGAAATCTGTGCTGTTCATTTTTTCTTTCAGCCCAGAGGATGAACGGAAAAAAAAATTCTCATTACCTGTATGCTCAATATAAGGAGAATAGCAGAAACTCCTAATGCTGGCCATACATGTAATGATTGCAGAGACCCTCAAATGCCATGGCAGTACAAACACATCACATGTGACCCCATTTTGGAAGATACCCCAAGGTATTTGCTGAGGGGCATATTGAGTCCATGAAAGATTGAACCTTTTTGTCACAAGTTAGCGGAAAGGGAGACTTTGTGAGAAAAAACAAAAAAATCAAATTCCGCTAACTTGTGGCAAAAAAAAAAAAAAAAAAAAAAACATCTATGAACCCGCCATGCCCCTCACAGAATACCTTGGGGTGTCTTTATAAAATAGGGTCACATGCGCATCTTGGCTGCAAAAAAGTGGCACACATGTGGTATCGCTTTTCTCAGGAGAAGTAGGGCAATGTGTTTTGGGGTGTATTTGTATAAAAAATGGAAAGTTGTCATTTACAGAGATAATTTTCACACACAGTATGGGTATATGTAAAAATACACCCCAAAACACATTGCCCTACTTCTCCCGAGTACGGTGATACAACATGTGTGCCACTTTTT